>CM072527.1:47824798-47834798 GCA_036898135.1 Oncomelania hupensis
CAAGGGCTAGGGCTAGATCTACAACTAACCCTTACCCGAAGCCTTGTAGCAATATTCCGCTCTTTCCGTCACTTTTAAACAGTACTGCGGTTCGCATCCGCGGCTAGCAGCGAGCCCAAAGTACAATGTGTATTACCTCCATCATCATCATCATCATCATCATCATCATCATCATCATCATCATCATCATCATCATCATCATCATCATCATCATCATCATCATCATCATCATCATCATCGAACGACAGGAGTTAACAAACAAAACCATTAGTGTAAATACTAGAAAGAAGCAAACTAGTTGCTTCCATCTGAGAAAAAGTACAAATAATAAGTTTGCAAGTTAAAAATGTAGCCTACTTAGCGCTCCAGCAGCATTCGTGCCACTAGTCAGGTAATGTTTGGTGTCTGCTGCAGGGCTCAGGACTTCCTAACGTCACTGTGGTTGAAGGCATTTGTATACCTGACTCTTGTACGTCGTACGAAATTAAGCTCCTCGTCAACAGCTGTAAGTTTGTTAATTATCTGTCTGCCTATCTCTGACTCTGTTTCCCTCTGTTTGTCTCCGTCTCTGTCTCCCTATGTTTGTCTCCGTCTGTCTGTTTCTCTGTCTGTCTCTGTCTCTTTCACTGTCTCTCTGTCTGTCGGTCTGCCGGTTCGTTTGTTACACACCCTATCTCAAGAACCACTGAACGGATTTTATAGAATTTGGTCCGCCCAAAAGCCAACAAAAACGGCCGGGTCGATTTTGTTGAATTTTATGATATTGGTACATCATCTCATGACCAATCAATCAGACGCAGTCCGATTATCGTCAGTCAGTCAGTCAGTCAGCCCGTCGCACCGAATGACACTTTTTTTCTTGTAAAAATTTTTTTTGTTGGTGCCTTATCTAAAAAATGACTGAATTGAGTTACTTTCAACCACCACTTTTTGTTTTTTGTGTTGTCATCCACCTTGACTTTTTCTCAATTTTTGTTTTTGTTTTTGAGGTTGGGAGTTGGGGTGCTCTTTATATGTTGACTAACATAGTGTATGCCATGCGCATTGTGCACGTTACCTGGCATTCGCATGAATCACCTGCCTGTTTATGTAATTCACTGATGTTTTTCAGACCTCATCTTACGAACGAACCTAACACTGCGACTAGAGACTGTGACCTGCAGGGAAAACCAGAAATCAACTCTGGACGCCAGAGCGATTGCAGCTTTGTAAGGAGTGCTCACTTTCTTTAAACAAACAAACAAACAAACAAACAAACAAACAAACAAATACACAACAATATTTTAAAATGCATCTGCGATCGAGATTAAACGTTTAGAAGAGAAAAATGCATGTGTAATTAATATTAAGAGAGAAATATTTGCTGGTTATATCCTGAGAGCAAGATGTACAGTTTGAGGTCTACCTATTACATATTACAACCTAACCTTAAAAGGCCCCGATTCGACGGCTTTGTTTACGTTTGGCGAAAACGGGATTATCCTCCCTCCCCCCTCTTCCCCCTTCCACCCGCTCTCCCCTCTTATTCCCCTAAAAAAACTATCGCTTTGTTAACACATTACACAGTGATGAAGTGGACTTTGTTAACACATTACACGATGATAACGTGGACTTTGTTATCACACTACACAATGATAAAGTGGACTTTGTTAACACATTACACAATGATACAGTAGACATTGTTATCACATTACACAATGATAAAGTGGACATTGTTAACACATTACACAATGATAAAGTGGACTTTGTTAACACATTACACAGTGATAAAATGGGCTTTGTTAACACATTACACAATAATAAAGTGGACTTTGTTAACACATTACACAATGATAAAGTGGACTTTGTTAACACATTACACAATGATACAGTAGACATTGTTATCACACTACACAATGATAAAGTGGACATTGTTAACACATTACACAATGATAAAGTGGACTTTGTTAACACATTACACAATGATACAGTAGACATTGTTATCACATTACACAATGATACAGTGGACATTGTTAACACATTACACAATGATACAGTGGACTTTGTTAACACATTACACAATGATAAAGTGGACTTTGTTAACACATTACACAATGATAAAGTGGACGTTGTTAACACATTACACAATGATACAGTGGACGTTGTTATTACATTACACAATGATACAGTGGACGTTGTTAACACATTACACAATGATACAGTGGACGTTGTTATCACATTACACAATGATAAAGTGGACGTTGTTAACACATTACACAATGATACAGTAGACATTGTTATCACATTACACAATGATAAAGTGGACTTTGTTAACACATTACACAATGATAAAGTAGACATTGTTAACACATTACACAATGATACAGTAGACATTGTTATCACATTACACAATGATAAAGTGGACTTTGTTAACACATTACACAATGATAAAGTGGACATTGTTAATACATTACACAATGATAAATTGGACTTTGTTAATACATTACACAATGATACAGTAGACATTGTTAACACATTACACAATGATAAAGTGGACATTGTTAATACATCACACAATGATAAAGTAGACATTGTTAATACATTACACAATGATAAAGTGGACATTGTTATCACATTACACAATGATAAAGTGGACATTGTTAATACATTACACAATGATAAAGTGGACTTTGTTAACACATTACACAATGATAAAGTGGACTTTGTTAACACATTACACAATGATACAGTGGACGTTGTTAACACATTACACAATGATAAAGTGGACATTGTTAACACATTACACAATGATAAAGTGGACATTGTTAATACATTACACAATGATAAAGTAGACATTGTTAATACATTACACAATGATAAAGTGGACATTGTTATCACATTACACAATGATAAAGTGGACATTGTTAATACATTACACAATGATAAAGTAGACATTGTTAACACATTACACAATGATAAAGTGGACATTGTTATCACATTACACAATGATAAAGTGGACATTGTTAACACATTACACAATGATAAAGTAGACATTGTTAATACATTACACAATGATACAGTGGACTTTGTTAACACATTACACAATGATAAAGTGGACATTATTAACACATTACACAATGATAAAGTAGACATTGTTATTACATTACACAATGATACAGTGGACATTGTTAACACATTACACAATGATACAGTGGACATTGTTAATACATTACACAATGATACAGTGGATTTTGTTATCACATTACACAATGATACAGTGGACATTGTTATTACATTACACAATGATACAGTGGACTTTGTTTTTACATTACACAATGATACAGTGGACATTGTTATTACATTACACAATGATACAGTGGACATTGTTATCACATTACACAATGATACAGTGGACATTGTTATTACATTACACAATGATACAGTGGACGTTGTTATTACATTACACAATGATACAGTGGGCTTTGTTATCACATTACACAATGATAAAGAGGGCTTTGTTATTACATTACACAATGATACAGTGGGCTTTGTTATTACATTACATAATGATAAAGAGGGCTTTGTTATTACATTACACAATGATACAGTAGACATTGTTAACACATTACACAATGATACAGTGGACATTGTTAACACATTACACAATGATACAGTAGACATTGTTAACACATTACACAATGATACAGTGGACATTGTTAACGCATTACACAATGATACAGTAGACATTGTTAACACATTACACAATGATACAGTAGACATTGTTAACACATTACACAATGATACAGTGGACATTGTTAATACATTACACAATGATAAAGTGGACGTTGTTAACACATTACACAATGATAAAGTGGACATTGTTAACACATTACACAATGATAAAGTAGACATTGTTATTACATTACACAATGATACAGTGGACATTGTTAACACATTACACAATGATAAAGTGGACATTGTTAACACATTACACAATGATACAGTAGACTTTGTTAACACATTACACGATGATACAGTGGACATTGTTAACACATTACACAATGATACAGTGGACATTGTTATCACATTACACAATGATACAGTAGACATTGTTAACACATTACACAATGATAAAGTAGACATTGTTAACACATTACACAATGATACAGTCGACATTGTTAACGCATTACACAATGATAAAGTGGACATTGTTATCGCATTACACAATGATAAAGTGGGCTTTGTTATCACATTACACAATGATAAAGTGGACGTTGTTAACACATTACACAATGATAAAGTGGACATTGTTATCGCATTACACAATGATAAAGTGGGCTTTGTTAACACATTACACAATGATAAAGTGGACGTTGTTAACACATTACACAATGATAAAGTGGACTTTGTTAACACATTACACAATGATAAAGTGGACTTTGTTAACACATTACACAATGATAAAGTGGACATTGTTATCACATTACACAATGATAAAGTGGACATTGTTATCACATTACACAATGATACAGTGGACGTTGTTAACACATTACACAATGATACAGTGGACTTTGTTAACACATTACACAATGATACAGAGGACATTGTTAACACATTACACAGTGATACAGTGGACGTTGTTAACACATTACACAATGATAAAGTGGGATTTCGTTGCTCAAACCAACCGTTAAAGTTTGAATTTTTAATTTCGGTTCTGACACGGAGTGATTTCCCCTGGTTAACAGTATATTAATATAATGTAGCCGGGTTAACTTTGACCCTTTTTGTGAGTGAACCACGAAGCTTGAAGAGTGTGTCTGCGGTGTGTGGGGTAGGGTAAGGTCTATATTCTCAACCTAAAACCGATAGTTTTATTTGAATTTGTTCTGTCTCGTACCGGATTTTGATAGATGCTATTTTTAGCACAAGAATTGTGGCTAGCGGTTGCTATTTATAGCCACAAAAACAATGAAAGTTAATCATTAAAAAAAAAACTTTCGAAAGAGTCCTTTTCTTTGGGGGGAGGGGGAGGGGGTGTCACAAAGAAAGGGGTTGGGGGGATTGAGGGTAAGCTACTAATCTCTAGCACTGCATTGCCTCCCTTGTTTAGGCCAATATTGTGATGACATTCAAGAGACTAGAGCTGGAGAGACTAAATAAATGAAAGACAGTCAGGGTGCAGACGAGAAAGATTGAAGGCTACACTAGTTGAGAAATTCACACAAGGGCCAGTCCAGATAGGTACAATTTCTAACTAGGAGCTTTTATTAAATCAAATTGGGTCGTCTGAGTTGAGTAATTCTAAGGGTGAGTCATTGGATATTGTCCGTATTGGTAGGGAGTAGCTCGGAGATATTCTGGGTTGACGATTTCAGGGGTACTAGTGCTACTGAGGACTGCTATCATCACAGGGCAGGAGTGTATCTGGATTGTCCAGAGTACTCCCAGATAATCAGCGAGTGGTGATGCTCGTAGGGCTAAAACTTAGCTGGTTTTCGAAGGCGGTGGTTGGTCCAGGATAGTCTGGGTGGTCAGTTGACCGAGGTTGGCGTGGCGTCAGTGGCAATGCGGGTCAGTCGGTCACTCTATTGAATAATGACCGGTGGGGCAATCCTGGTTTGAAGATACAGGCGTGGTTTTCAGCTTACGTTGCTAGCTGTCTGGGAGATGATGAAATTCCGTGAAACGCTTCTCGTTGACTCCCTGGGTTGTCAGGGGCCTGCAGCGGGTCAGCGACTTAAAGCTGGTACAGGGGTGAGGAATACGCCCGGACAGGAGCCCGTCTGTAACGCAATACAGACTCTGTATCAGCGGGGGATAGGTGTATTCTGGGTTCAGCGCCTGTTGGCGCATGTGCCCATTCAGATTTCAAATTGGTTGAACCGGCCAAGGGTTAGCCGGTGCATACCAACAATCCAACAATTGCAACCAGGTTTATGGGGCCATTGTGGAGCTTACTGGCAGCCGCTAATATGTGATACCTTCGGCGCCTTACGATGGGGTAGCGTACAACAGGGGCAGATATTTATACAGTGGGAGCATGGAGAAAAGCAAATGGAGTAGATACAGGACAAAGGGGTAGTAGTTGGGGGCTTTACTTGGGGGACTTTAATCTAGGTGGGGGGGGGACAGCATGGCATGGGATAATTACACATGGGCTAACGGGGAGCATACAAGTATAAATTCAAATCATGGCATGAGTCATATACAAGGCAGATGATATATACAAGGTAATAATACATGTCACAGCAACACATCAAGACAAAACTATAAGCACGAACGTACATATCGACAGGAAATACGAACATGTTGGGCGAACGACGGGTGATGGGTATGCTACATGACAAAGAGTAAGTTTCCTCTCTTACCTTGACTAAGACGGGTCGAAGCACCAGAGTACTGCCGTAGCTCAGAGGTCGCCAGTTGATGGGGACGTGTCCAGGACAGATTGTTGTGGCTTCGAAGTTTCGTGGCTTGCGACTGACCTCGGGTCTAGCTGTGTGCCAGGTTTTAAGGTGATCCCCGAGGGGCGGGGCTTAGGCGAGTTAGCCAGCGAGCGTGTTAGGGGCGACTGGATGTGTGGAGGGTATGAGTGTGCTGCCTGCCTCAGGGCTCGGTTGTCCGCCTCGTCACAGGGGGGAGAGAGAGGGTAAGCTTTCCCCTCCCCCTCCCCTCCCCCGAAAAAGACGTGCTAAAATAGGTTTTAAACAATGCTATGCTCCTGGTAGGAAATCAACTATTTGCTTATATATTCATACATAGGCTTATATGTTTGTTTATATGTTGAACGTTTGCGAAATTTGAATCTAAACGTTGCGTTTGGATAACTCTAAACAGCGTAGAAGCCCTGCATGGCTGAAAAAAAAATCTCCTTTTAGTACAAAAGGAACTATTGACTCTGTGATTGCAATGAAGATTTCCCGGCACTGTGTACATTATGGCACTGCCTTAGACTCTGAAGGTAAGGTGAAAGTCTTTGTGGAATACTTTCCTACATTAGGAGGGCCACTGTTGGTGGACAGCAAAGTGTGTGACAGCTGTTTCCACCTTTGAAGGTCTTCAACAGACACACGCTGGGTCACTCTTGCTCTCTAACAACTTTCTACATGCGCCGTCCTGCGGAGCTTGACTAGCATAACTTAGCGGGTTTTACTGGGAGTGGATTTGTGTGCCTTATGGCTAAAACACCACAATCCAAATCTTCATTGAAATACCGAGTAATCTCTTCCTTTGCTTAAAGCTGTTTACAGAAAGAATATTTGTTGTTTGTTTGTTTGTTTTGTAACGCTTTAGTGTCCCTTTTTATCGGCACATTTTGGGCCGTTTCCCCTGGGGAAGGCGTAATCGCAGCCTGTGGCGCGCCCAAACCCAACCTACCTAATATTAGTTGTGTTTTTGAAATTTTGCTGAGGGAGCAAACCGGAGTACCCGAGAAAACCCCCGAGACGTTGCCCGAGTCGAAAGTAAGTAATATTCCGAAAAACATAACGTCCAAATGCTGGATCGATCCCATATTTGTCAGGCGCCATTGGTTTCTGGCCTGTGGACAAGGCAAGTTAGTCCCGCCTTAGCCCACTTGGCGACGACGTTCGCTATATCTCCGTGTCCCCAGAAGCAGACGTTAAGAGAGATAGAGAGAGAGAGAGAGGGAGAGAGAGAGAGAGAGAGAGAGAGAGAGAGAGAGAGAGAGAGAGACAGACAGACAGACAGACAGACAGACAGACAGACAGATATAGAGAAAGAAAGAGAGAGAGAGAGAGAGAGAGAGAGAGAGAGAGAGAGAGAGAGAGAGAGAGAGAGAGAGGCAATTCATTTATATGTGCGGTGCGCGCAGGAGTGTTGTAGGGTTGCTCGTGGTGCTGATGTTGGTGGGGACGCTGGTAGACATGCTGGTGGTGCAGACGGGAAGATTAAGGGAACAAAACCTGTTGTCCATCATGCTGACCGGGGTGGACACAAAGGGCGAGAGAGAGCCTCTGCTGGACAGTGCCAAATTCAATACTACAGAAGTCGAAAATGGTAAGGAAAAATAAAAAAAAGATAGAGAATGAGAAAGAAAAGAAAAGATGGAAGCAACGTTGAAGGTGGAAAAAAAAAAGGAAGAAGAAGAAGAAGAAGCATAAGAAGAAGAAGCATAAGAAGAAGAAGTAGCAGAAGAATTATACTTATCAGGACGAGTGTGATGATGATGATGATGATGATGATGATGATGATGATGATGATGATAATAATAATAACAATAATAATGATGATGATGATGATGATGATGATGATGATGATGATGATGATGATGATGATGATGATGATGAAGATGATGATGATAGTCCAGCTGCTGCTGATAATGCTCTAGCTTTTGCTACTGCTGCTCCTGCTGCTGATAATGATGATGAGCGTAGTATTGTCATATTCATCTCAACAGGCACGTGCGTTAGACTGCTGAAGTCATTCTCGCTGTACAGCAACATGAAGCAACTGCTGACCACTGAGACCTCCACAGACAGTCTGACCTGTCTCCACGGTATCCGCTTTCTCTCCATGACCTGGGTCATCCTGGGTCACTGCTACTGGGTACCCTCCATCACCCAGGCTTGTGAGTTGCTAATAAGGCAGTTTTTCAAAATAACTCTCATTTACAGATACGATTTTTGAGTTGCCTTTCATGGGCCATCGTGTTACTGATGGAAGGAGGGGGGGGGGGAATAAAGGAGGGGAAGAGAGAGAGAGAGAGAGGGGGGGAGAATCCTCCATCACCCTGGTCTGCGAGTTGCTTATCAAAATATTAGATCTCAAAATTTATGGCAGCTCAAAAGTGTCACTTCAGCTTCAGCATGTCACATCCCAAATCTTCTTACGGACAGAACTTTGGGTTGCCTTTCATGGGCCATCTTGTAATTGGATACCCTCCATCAATTAGGTGTGGGAGCTGCTGTTCAACGACTTAAGAACCCATTTCAACAGGTCAGATAAAATAATATGCAGTTTGCAAGAAGCCTATAAAATAAAATTGAACAGCACCAAATCCCATGCATGCAGTTTAAAATTGTCACAGTCAATGTCGTGATGTCAAATCCCATTATAGAATCCAATTTAAAATGGAACAATACAAATCAGCTTCAAACTGTTATATTACCACTTCCATTAGAGACAGACTTGTGAATTGCCTTTTCGTGGATCCGCTAGTACTGGTTACTTCCCCATACCCAAGGCTAGTGAGTTTTACCACTTAAAATCCCAGCACCACCACATGCAGATAGCTCTTTGATGTTCATGCACATGAGCAGTAACCAACTGGGACGAGTCATCGATAGCACAGCGGTAGAGGGTCCTCGATAGCCTAGCGGTAGCAGCCCTATGTATCATACATGTAGCTTTACTTTCGAGGACCCATTCTACGTGGTTAAAAGCACCTGTGTATAGACTAAAAGGGCTGCGTAATACACGAGTCACAAGACACATTTGCCTCCAGGAAAACCCGGGATGTGGAAAATCGGCATCCAGTTTAGCATCGATGTAGTCCCGTATACAATAAGCTTAAATTAAAGATCCAGCTTTATCCAAGTGGATCCAGCCTATTCCAGACCAAATGTCTTGTCGTGAGCATGTTGAAAGACATGACTGTGTAACTGTGCTTTTATTACGACTTACGAATTGTACACCTTTACCGTGACAGGGAACCTGGCGGAGCATTTAGAGAAGTCCAGACAACGATTCATCTTTCAAATCATCGCCAACGGCGCCCTCTCTGTAGACACCTTTTTCTTGCTCAGGTAACGTTATTTTCCCAAAATCTTGTTAAGTGCTTTAGGCAAGATGTTTACTTTCCATCTCCGACCACACACTACTACTATTACTACTGCTTTTACTGCTGCTACCACTACTACTACAGTTGCTGCTGTTTCTACTACTACTAATACCACTACGAGATAGTATATACGCGCTTTTCCTCAGACCACGCTCGGAAATAACAGGGGAAACAACTTTGGCCGGTTTGCCCGCATGTTGCGCCCAGGGTTGTCTA
>CM072527.1:47837298-48137298 GCA_036898135.1 Oncomelania hupensis
CGAAGGGATATAGCAAGGATGGGTTTGAAGGGATATAGCAAGGATGGGTTTGAAGGGATATAGCAAGGATGGGTTTGAAGGGATATAGCATAGATGGGTTTGAAGGGATATAGCATAGATGGGTTTGAATGGGATATAGCATGGATGGGTTTGAAGGGATATAGCATGGATGGGTTTGAAGGGATATAGCATGGATGGGTTTGAAGGGATATAGCATGGATGGGTTTGAAGGGATATAGCAAGGATGGGTTTGAAGGGATATAGCATGGATGGGTTTGAAGGGATATAGCATGGATGGGTTTGAAGGGATATAGCAAGGATGGGTTTGAAGGGATATAGCATGGATGGGTTTGAAGGGAGATAGCAAGGATGGGTTTGAAGGGATATAGCAAGGATGGGTTTGAAGGGATATAGCAAGGATGGGTTTGAAGGAATATAGCAAGGATGGGTTTGAAGGGATAGAGCATGGATGGGTTTGAAGGGATATAGCATGGATGGGTTTGAAGGGATATAGCATGGATGGGTTCGAAGGGATATAGCAAGGATGGGTTTGAAGGGATATAGCATGGATGGGTTTGAAGGAATATAGCAAGGATGGGTTTGAAGGGAGATAGTGCTTGCTGGGTCTATTTGTGTATCTTGACACTCACACGTTTAGGACACGAGCATCAGGATCTTTAAAGTTCGTGCGATAGAATTAATGCGTGCTAAGAAGACCTTGGTTAATATACTGTCACCCAAAAGAGTAGCATGAAGAAAACAGGGCTACTGAACTACACGCTTATTGAGCATTATCTGTTTTATGATCATACATATATACTGTCTAAACATACCTTTGTTTTAACATTGTAAACGTCATCATGGCTAACATGCAGATAAGCCAAAATCTGTTTTTATCTGATGCTGATAACCTACAATGTTCATACCTGTAAGATTCATATTCTTTTAGGTCTTTTATGAATTTATTTTTTCTTGTAGAGAATGGGAAGTCTAATCAGGGGGAAAAAATCGAACGATTATTTCAATTTCCATTAACTGTAGGATTAGTACTAACTCAATGATGGTATTGGATGCAGTCAATCTAACATTTATAAATTAAAATTTGATCTCCTTACCGTCTTCTAAAGAGCGTTCTCCCTGCCTTTACGCCACATGTATGAGTGATAGATGTGTGTTTGCTGTGTATGTGTTTGTGAGAGCGTGTGCAACGCGTGAGAGGGGTAGATTGATACAGATCGCCGCGCTTTGAGCCTGATTGGTGATTTGGGAAAAGCTGCGCGTATATAGCATTATTATTATTATTATTATTATTATTATTATTATTATTATTATTATTATTATTATTATTATTATTATTATTATTATTATTATTATTATTATAATTATGCCTAATAAAAATAGGGACTGTGTGTCCACTTCAGATAAGACTGCCAAGGGCGATTCCGAAATTTGCTGCATTCAAAATTACTCTGATTAAAATAATGAACCATACTAGCTCTATTGGGACATGCCTCCTCATTTTCAGCTCGGCATTGATGGGTTCCCTGGTGTCTCTGCTGTATCTGTTGGCCAGCACGGTGACTCCTGCCATCTTGACAATGGTGGACAAGTTCCCTCCATCTCCTTTGGTCATGGTTGACGGCGTCACACAGGACAGGTATTGTATATATAAGCTTACATTTATTTTTTTTAAATTAGAATATGACGTATTGGTTTACTGATTGGTTGTTTAATTTATTATCACACAAGTATGCCGCCAAAGCCTAGGCTAACAACGATCTCGACTGGAAGGTTTCGTTAAGTTTAGGCGAAAATCGGGTTTACCCTAACATCGGCATAGTTATTAAGCCTACATTAAACAAAGATACAGTGGGCTTTCCTTGCTTTACCCTAACATCGGCATAGTTATTAAGCCTACATTAAACAAAGATACAGTGGGCTTTCCTTGCTTTACCCTAACATCGGCATAGTTATTAAGCCTACATTAAACAATGATACAGTGGACTTTCCTTGCTTTACCCTAACATTGGCATAGTTATTAAGCCTACATTAAACAAAGATGCAGCGGTTTTTCCTTGCTTTACCCTAACATCGGCATAGTTATTAAGCCTACATTAAACAAAGATACAGTGGGCTTTCCTTGCTTTACCCTAACATCGGCATAGTTATTAAGCCTACATTAAACAAAGATACAGCGGGCTTTCCTTGCTTTACCCTAACATCGGCATGGTTATTAAGCCTACATTAAACAAAGATACAGTGAGCTTTCCTTGCTTTACCCAAACATCGGCATAGTTATTAAGCCTACATTAAACAATGATACAGCGGGCTTTCCTTGCTTTACCCTAACATCGGCATAGGTATTAAGCCTACATTAAACAAAGATACAGCGGACTTTCCTTGCTTTACCCTAACATCGGCATAGGTATTAAGCCTACATTAAACAAAGATACAGCGGGCTTTCCTGGCTCAAACCAACCGCTAACGTTTGAATTTTCCGTTTCGGTTCTGACAAAGAGTGATTTCCCCTTTTTAAAACGGTACGCCTATAAATATAGCCGTGTAGGCCTTGGACCCTCTTTCTGAACGAAGCGTGCGGCTTCTACAATGAATCTTTGGTGTCTGGTGTAGGGTTAGGGTAGGGCAGGGTAGGATAACGTCTGCTGCATCAGCTTATAGAAACCGTACCAAACAACTTTAATATGGGTTCTGCCCTTTTTACTCGCTTTGGTAGATGCAATTTTTAGCACAAGAACGTTGGCTAGCGGTTGCCATTAATAGCCAAGAACAACCAAATAAACAAACTGCAGAATTTATAGATATTTAAAAATAAATATTTTTTCGAAAGAGTTCTTCTTTGTTGTGTGAGGTTAGTTTTTTTCCAATGGCGCAACACTCACTGTAAATGTTACAAGGATCTGTCGAGGAGGCGTGGTCAAAGTGTGTCCATTTAAAGGATGTTTGCGGTCCAGATTAAACATGGACTGAAAACATAAAATTGCTTCTTCATGCTAAAGGAGGGGTGACTATTTACTTATGTCTATAGTCATCCATGGTTTGTGTGTGTCTAGTATTTGCGAAAATGGAATATTTTGTATCTAGCGCTTTTCCAGCTCAAGAGTTGTTCAAGCGGCTGGCCAATACAGGGTCTTAGCTTAATGCGCATGGCGCAATGTTTGTGATAATACTGACGTGTTTGTATTTGTGATATTTGTGTACTGTGGTTTTTAGCACTGCTGACGCCTGCTACTGTGATTCTGTAGTTTTTAAAAGCTGTGATTATGTCATATTAATTTTGGATCTGCATGCTCCGCGTGTGTTGCTGTGGCGGATGATGGATGCTGCGGTTTGTTTCAACTGGGATTCGTGTTTATTGCAGGTAGCTTCTCCCTCTGCTCTAGGCTAAAAAAATAGATTTCTGCATGCCGAACATACTATTCCCTTACCTCCTATGCTAGGCTGCCTCTTGTTCCTTTTCTGTAACCAATTTCAGTGTATCCAGTGTCAGTGCACTCCAACAGTGTGGTCTTTCTTCCTTCCGAATCACAGTTTATCAAATTTATCGTATATGTCCAGTTCTCTGCCCATTGCCTCAAGCGCATGTTGACGCCATGTTTTGTAGTGAGAGCCAGTAACTTTGTGTCAGGTCTAGCTTCGTACAAGAAGACCTATTCTCCGCGCACAGGCATGCTAATGTAAAAGTAACACGAGGTCGACTGGAGGGAGTTTGAAAACTGGATGGTTAGAATTTAGCAATATTTGAGTGTGTGTGGGTGTGTGGGTGTGTGTGTGTGTGTTGTGTGTGTCTATGTGTGTGTGGTGTGTGTGTGCGTGTGTGTTGACTAGCAACTATATATTTGCCCTTTTGTACAGTTCATCTGTTTTATGACTTTAATCTTCTTATCCTTTTAATGTCAACTTTTTCACTATGTTTTATGTGTGCTTTTATGTGTGGTGCTGCAGCGTTGACCAAATGTATTCCTTGTGTACTATTCACTTGGCAATAAATTATCTTGTATCTTGTATCTTGAAATTGAACCGAAATATCCTATGTTGCAGTGCCAACAACTGGTCGGCCGATTTCTACATCAAACCTTACAACCGCATGGCTCCATTCGTCATAGGTCTCATGGCTGGCTACGTCATCTATCGCATAGGAGGTCGACAGCGCATACCCAAAGTTAGTATTTTTTTTTTTAAAGCCTGTAGATTATGTAGATTATACATAGACTAAAATAGATTATTTAGATTACACAGATGAAGCGGACATCACGTACAGACCTGCAAACAGACATAGACATCAATAACCCGGACCCGGTGTCAATTCTGCAGGTACAGGAATGAGCATTTAAAGTTTAACGTTTAACGTCTTCATCCACCATTGACGATATGGCAGACGGGGGTATTCCCACCGCACGGAAGAGGGAACCACCAGCGCAATCATACAGGTGACAGCAATAACCACCGCATACGTACAGGTAGCTAACGTGCGGGATGCTGCAGGTCAGCATCATAGAGTTTGCCTGGGTTCAGTCAGCACCGGCCTAGAATATCTCGCAGTAGAGATGGCAAATGTGATTAAAAATAATTTATTGTCATCGTCGTCGTCATTATCATCATGATTATCATCATCATCATCATCATCATCATCATCATCATCATCATCATCATCATCATCATCATCATCATCATCATCATCATCATCATCACCATCGTCATCCTCCTCGTCGTCGTCATCTTCTTCTTCATCATCATCGTCGTCGTCATCTTCATCATCGTCGTCGTCATCTTCATCCCCTCATAATATTATCATTATCATCATCATCGTCGTCGTCATCCTCCTCCTCCTCATCCTCCTCCTCCTCATCATCGTCATCATAAGCACTGTTAATTTGGTTTCTGCAGTTGTTGGCGTTAACTGGCTGGTTGCTGGCTGCCGCGGCTGCTGTGTCCACGCTGACCGGTCTTTATAACGCAACGGCCAATGAGGCCATCCCGCTGTGGCAATCTGCGCTGTACAACGGAGCAGGCCGCGTGGGTTGGGCGCTCAGTGTCGCCTGGGTCATCTTCGCTTGCGTCACGGGGAATGGAGGTACGTCGTATGAGAGAGAGTTGCAAGTATAGGGGATATAGAATGTGTGTGTGTGTGTGTGTGCGTGTGGGTGTGCGTGTGGGTGTGTAGGTGTGTGTGTGTGTGTGTGTGTGTGTGTAGGCGCGCGCGCGTAAGGGAGAGTCAGGGTACGCCTCTCCTGTCCCACACTGTCATATTCAGGGTGGAGAATTTTCCGCGAATCCGCGGATTTCCGCGGAAGGCATTTGCAAATCCGAGAAAAAAATATTGAGTTCCGAGTGTGAGAAGCTGAGGGATACCCTTTACTGGGCATAGCGGCCAAAAACGGCCGAAGGTCTCAACAGGCAAAACGTCCAAAAGCGTCCGTATCAACCATGTGGTTATATTCTCGCGTTGTTTGAAAGATTGCGAGACTTCCGGCAATTGACTTCCGGTTTATTCTGTTGTGAAAACATTCGACTGCATTTCCACAAGTTTTCTCTGTGATGCGTTCATTTTTTCATTTTTTTTTCAAATTTTCCTGTGTGTGTGTCTAAAATGGATGGTTTGGATTCTTCGACTGATGAAGGGGAGTTTACAGGCTTCCATTTATCAGACATTAAAGTGAGAGAAATGGACTTGGAGTCGGAGGAAGAGATCGGTACTGACATTTTTAGACAATTAGTGTCAGTAGTGTGCATGCATACGATCTTTCAGACTGGCATGAAAGTGAAGAAGAGGAGGGGGCTTGTTTGGACTTTTTAAAACTTTTTTGTGTGTACACATGGAGTAATAAAAAACAAGACATGACAAGAAAAGTATAAAAAGGTAGATAATCAAAAGAGAATGTATAAATTTCTGTTCATTTTGCATTTTATTTCATTTAAATCTATACACTAGTCACTAATACCTAAGATGTAGTGTTTTTACTAACGTACCCCTAAATATCTCTAAAATTATAAAAATTCTTGCCTGTTTACAGCTAAAAAATAGACAAACGTGTGCCCAGTAAAATTGGAAATGTGGAGTTTGTGTGCAACAGTGGTGGACCTCAAACTTTGTTAGGCCTACAAATCAAGATTCTTAACTTTTTTGAAAGACATGTGCATAAAACATTCTTTTTTTGTTGTTGTTGTTTCTATTCATGTTTACTTTGTGCTTTTTGCTTTCAGGAGAGACCCTAAATTACTTTCAAAATTGCATAAATTCATTTTCTTCCAGGGGGCGAATACGGGGCTTGGCCCCTGGGCCCCGGCCGGATTTCAGAGATTTCTTGATTCAGTTGTTCTCCACCCTGCATATTTCCTCTTCCGGCTTGAGACCTAAGCAGTTTTCCATTCCCACAAACCTTCATGTAGATCCTGCCGAGCTTTTTTGTTTAAGACATGCCCTCTATATTTGTCTGGCAGAGGATGAGGATGGTGATGATGATGATGATAATAATAATGATGATGATGATAATGATTATTATTATTATTATTATTATTATTATTATTATTATTATTATTATTAGTAGTAGTAGTAGTAGTAGTAGTAGAAGTAGTAGTAGTAGTAGCAGTAGTAGTAGTAGTAGTTGTTGTTGTCGCCGTCGTCGTCGTCGTAGCAGTAGTAGCAGAAGTAGTTGTAGTAGTAGTACATGTAGTAGGTCTATCCTGGGGCAACAGAGTAGTTCAGCGGCAGAAAGACGTTTCGCAGTGGTAGAAAGTTGGCCGAACATGCGGTAGACTTTCGGTAAAGACACTTTATACACTTACGGCGTTGAACCTCACACTTCCCCTTGTGTCGCCACAGCGGAACGGTAAAAGAACCTCGTCATTCTTTCCAACAAGGCAGGTGGCAGGCTGAAAATAATAATAATAATAAACGCGCATCCCTTTTGAGTCGTTCAGAATCTCGCTGACTGTGCACAATGATACGATATCCTGGGCCACCTCCGAGTGGGCGGTGCCTCGTCATCCCCTGTATCTTCTTGTGTTTATCTGGGTTGTTAACGTTGCAGGTGTTGTCAACACGATTCTGTCCTGGGGTGCCCTGGCACCGCTGAGCCGCCTGACGTACTGCGCCTACCTCCTGCATCTGCCCGTCATCTACGTCATCTTCTTCTTGCGTCACACTGCCTTCTACTTCGACGACCTTGACATTGTTAGTTTTGTTTTCTTCTTTTTCTTGGAGCAGTATGTGTGTGTGTGTGTGTGTGTGTGTGTGTGTGTGTGTGTGTGTGTGTGTGGCTAGGTAGAACCGACGTTACTCTGACATACACTTGAAACTCTACGTACTTTCTTTTGACGGTCCCGTTATTTTGACGTCAAAACAGTGTTCCGCTAGGGTTAGGGCTGTGTTAGGCTTAGGGTTACTTTAAGAGTTAGGGTTTAGAGTTAGGGATAGCTTAAAAAATTGAAAATGTCAAAATAATGTCAAAGAAATGGAAAGTGTGTCAAAATAATGTATGTAGAGTTTCACAACAGTCATCACAACGTCGTTTCTACAAAAATGTGTGTGTGTGAGTGTGTGTGTTTTTTTCTCTAGCATTGTAAGTTTGTGTACGTACGCTTCTGTGCTCAGGTGAAAATATCACCTTGTTATGACAATAAAACCGTACACTACAGTTCAGTGTTTTGGACAGGCCTAAATTGTTTTATGAACTGATCGGCTTATTTATATAGGTCGTCGAGTTTCTGCCGTGGCACGATATTGTACACCGGTAATATTTGGAAAAATTAAGACAAATTCAACCTGGCTAATACTTGTATTAGTGCTCGTCAAACGCGCCGGAAAATAACAACAATAAATGAAAAAAACCAACCACCACCACCACCACCAACAACAATAGCAGCAACAACAACGAAAGACCTCATAATCACCACCGTCCGTCCATCCATGCAACTATCAATGGGTCATACCTGATTCATCAGAACCAGTATAGGTACAGCAGCGAGGGAGAGAATATGGTTACCACCATCCTCTTAAAGCTGACCCAGAGAAAAGTGAGATCGCTCACCGCGCCTCTCTTGCCACTACACACTGTCAAAAAAGGCTGGACAAGATGACAATATTTAACTGTATAACATTAGCCTTCGGAAAGATCTAAATGCAGTTATGATCTAAATGAAATGTCAATAGATACATAGATCTAGGCCTAAATAAATGAATAACTAAAATTGGGCGTGCAGGTGTTGCTGTTTTTGGGAGTGGTGATGTTGACCTACATGCTGTCCGCCGTTGTGACGCTGCTGGTGGAGATGCCGCTGGCGGCGGCGGAAAAATCGTTGCTACGTCGGTCGGGCAAGGGGCCCAAGAACTCGCGCTAGACAGAACGACCATTGCCTTCGTCTTGCGAATGTGGCGAGGATGGAGTAGAGCAGGCGATTTCTAACCGCGAGATTGGCATGAACATGGACATACATGACTTTCCTAGGACTATTTTCCATGACTTTCCTAGGACTATTTTCAGGACTTTCTTTGCCATTTGTTGAAAGTGTAAATACAAAGTTTATGGTCATAAGTCAGTCTATGGCGCCTTTAATTGTCCATCTATTCATTGGTCATGAGCTGAGGCTATATTTAGACTTCCCATGTCATTTGGCTGTAAACTTGACATACAGGATTCGTCGGCTATTGGCATATGCTTGCTGTAAGCATTTTGTATGTGTGCATCATCATCATCGTCGTCGTCGTCGTCGTCGTCATCATCATCATCATCATCATCATCGTCAACATCATCATCATCATCATCATCGTCAACATCATCATCATTATCGTCGTCATAATCATCGTTGTCGTCGTCATCATCATCATCATCTGGTAGGCAAGTTCTCAGACTTCGATGCCTGAAGGCATAACCCGGTGATGAGTAATTCGATAAACACATCAACTATACTATACTATACTATACTATACTATACTATACTATACTATACTATACTATACTATACTATACTATACTATACTATACTATACTATACTATACTATACTATACTATATACTATGCTAATCTATACCGTACTATCATCACCATCCTCTTTATTATCACCATCACCATTATCATCATGATGCATACAGTTTTTTGACTTTCTTGTGTAATACGTATTTTGGCGAAAATAAGTAAAGCAATACTAAAAGCAAGAAGTTTTTTTTTTTGTTTGAATAAATATGCATTCGAATACCAGCTTCTTGCTCTTTGTGTGTGTGTGTGTGTGTGTGTGTGTGTGTGTGTGTGTGGAGGGAGGGGGGTGTTTGTGTGCGTATATTCGTGTGCATTTGCGTTTGTGTGTATGTGCGTACATCCGTGTGAACATGCGTTTGTTTGTGTGTGCGTCTGTGCACATTTGGGTGCGTGTGTATGCACGGAATTATACTTCTATGCTTGCTATGATTTGTTTAGCTTGGGATTTCAACCTGCTGAGTAGGCTATTATTTTCAGGAGGACTTTGCTGGGATGGCTGATGAGGCTGATGGTGCGGTAATTTTTACACTCCTGATCTGAAGGTTACCGTTTTGGGGAAGAGTGATGACATGACAAGGGACTGGGTCCATGGTGTAGGCCACTCCTCACTCTGCCAGATCTTGTTACAGATAATGGTGAGGGCCTCAGTCATCGTTTTCTCCTTCTGCTTGAAGCAATTCTGCGGGTTTGTTGTCCACTACCGCTGACTTCCTTTCTTCAGCGATTGGACTACAATACAATACAAGATTATTGCTTTAGATCCAGGTTGAAACCTTAAGCTGAACAAATCATAGCTGAAGAATTAGCAGGATTCATGGCACGGCGAAGTACCACTGAGCGGATTTATAATCTCAGAATAATCTGCGATAAATATCTACAGCACCAACAACATCTATATTATGTGTCTGTAGACTTCAAAAAAGCGTTTGACCGAGTCTGGCATGCAGCACTGTGGGCAACCGTCAGAGTGTACAACATCAACCCAAACTGTATTGAAGTCATCAAAAGTCTGTATGAGTTACAAGTGCAATCCTCCACCCCTAGCGCTATCGGGAATTGGTTCAGAAAGACAATCGGTGTGCGTCAAGGATGCCGTCCTCTCCAACACTCTTCAACATCTTCCTAGAGCGCATCATGTCAGATGCCCTTGCAGATCACGAAGGCACAGCCAGCACAGGGGGTAGAGCAATCTCCAACCCCCGTTTGCGGATGACATTGATGGATTGGCTAGAGAGGAACAAGATCAAGAATTTGAACAGCTGGTACAGAGGCTTGACACCACCTCTAGAGCCTTTGGAATGGAAATAAGTGCAGAGGAGTTCAAAATGATGACCAACAACACCAATGGTCAAACCCTCAACACGGTGCATCGCTTCAAATATTTAGGAGCCATTGTGTCGGACAATGGGTCCCGACAGGAAGTCATCTCCAGGATCGCACAAACAACTGCTGCCCTGACAAGGTTGAAACCCGTTTTGAAAGACATGACCATCACTCTACACTCCAAGGTAAGTTTGCTGCGTTCCCTTGTCATCTCCATGTTCCAATACGCTTGCGAAACATGGACCCTCACAGCAGACCTACAACGAAGAATACACAATGGTCTAGAAACGGAAACTCCGATGGTATGGCCACGTCACCAGAACAACAGGCCTTGCAAAGACCATTCTGCAAAGCACGGTGCAAGGAGGCAGAAGAAGAGGGAGACAGAAAAAAGGTGGGAGGACAACATTCGAGAAAGGACTGGCTTGACACTGAGCGAAGCCACGAGGGTTTCTGAAGACAGAGAAAGATGGATCATGGAGTACGATGGTTAAACGATCATCTGTGGTGCCCCAACGACTTTCGAGTTACGGGATAGGATAGGATAGGATAGGATAGTTCTATGTATATGTATGTGTGTGTGTGTGTGTGTGTGTGTGTGAGAGAGAGAGAGAGAGAGAGAGAGAGAGAGAGAGAGAGAGACGACGTAAGAGGTTGGCAGGTCGTGAGCCTGTGATGTCAAAATGGCAATAAAAGCATCACAAAAAAACATAATAAAATGAGCTTTTCCAACGTTTCTTATTTGATTTCGATAGAGGCGACATGTGCATACCATTATAATAGGAAACTAGTTTTTCCTTATTTGATTTCGAGTAGGGCAACTAGTATGGCAAAATGTATGCATACTTATAATAGTAATCTAGCTTTCCCATCTTATTTGATTTCGAGTAGGGCAACCAGTATGGCAAAATGTATGCATACTTATAATAGTAATCTAGCTTTCCCATCTTATTTCATTTCGACGGGACAACAGGCATAACAGTCTTGAGGTCTCATCAGTTTGGCTCTGTCACTGCGCTTGATTTTATAGGAGTAGGTGGGTCTGCTATAGCTGTACAAAGCCTCCTGACGGGCCTCTTCCCACTGCAGGTGCGTCAGCACACCGGTCACATGGTCGTAGGCCCAAGGGTCGAACTCCAGATGGCGCCGTTCCATCTCCACCATGGGACAGTACAAGCGACAGGGATCTGCCAACGAAAACATGCATGTTGTGAAAGAATATAATACAATACAACACCATACAATACATTTTAATACATTATAATACAATACAACTGTAGCCGAGCGGAGTATTTAATTTCCGCCTCTCGGCCACCACCTTGAGAACACAACCCGACCAAACCTGATATCTTCATTTATCCCTTTATTCATATATATATTTATTTATAAGAGGGACATACGAATATTTGCCCTGTAAAGCGGTGAAGCGTATTGGTAGTAAACCGGTTTGCCGACTACTAGTGCCATGACACTCTCTGCAAAGTCACTGCCACTGACTTGCATAAAATGCCTGCCGACAATGTAGTCCTGCTCACCACCAAAAACAGAAGACGAATGGTCAGCCGGGGAGAACAAATGTCGTCTCGCCTTGTCTTGCGTAACCCAATGGCCACACCAAAGGATTCTGCACAGTCTAGTCTAACCAACAAATTGAAGGTAGACAACCTCTCTCCCAAGCTTGTACCAGTCGTCTCACATTCCGCTACACATCTTTATTCTCCGAGTCAAAGAATAAAACAAAGAAACAAAACCGCAACAGAAAAAAAAAACTTTGGATGAATCTCCTTACATGTATAGTAAGCATGTGGCTGTGGATTTCATGGTGATGGAGAATGGGATTTTTGTGTGGATGCGGCGGCGACGACTACGACGACGACGATGATGATGATAATGATGATGATGATGATGATGATGATGATGATGATGATGATGATGATGATGATGATGATGATGATGATTTGGTCGGTTTAACTAAACCTAGTAAACTTCGAGGCGACACTGACCTGAAATCATGAAACGACGGGTGAGGTATCGCGCCGGAGGGATTTTTTTGACGTATTTTCTTTGGTGCAGAGGCGGCCGACGGCACGGCCGGTTGATGTGGCTGCTGCTCCGGCTGCTGCCCATCCGCAGGTTGCCCAAAGTGTCGAAGCTGGTGAACTTGGAGAAGGTGATATCCTCTACCTTGGACATCTCCAAAGGACTGTAGGATTCGATCGTCTCCATAGTGGGTCCGTGCAGCCCTGAAAAGCTTGGCCTACCGGTAAAACTCATTTGCGGTTGTTTCTTCTCGCGTTAGTTTGCTTCCCAGCATGAATGACAATGAATGGATGGGAAGGTGGTTGTACAGTACAACAGGCCTATAAGATCTGGCGTGTGGGCGAAGACAGTGTTGTGAAAAACAATGGATGAATGTATTATTTTGTTGTTGTCTTTTTTTGTAGGTTCTAATCTATCAATGATGGAATTGTTTTATGTCCTTACCAATGTGAGTGTGTCTATGTAGTACTACATCGTTGTTTCTATGTATCAGAGACCTATGAAGTTTCCTTTTGTGGAATAAAGAATGCTTTGACCTTTGACTGTCAGTTTGTTGCCGGTAGGTTGACGTTCGCGCTTGCCACAGTCTTCTTCTTCAGTTGTACAGTTTCTATTTGATTGCTATGATATAATTATGTGCACCGTTAGTATTGGACAGTCCGAACTTTACGAACTTTCCTCATGTGTACAGTTTATTGTTGTAAGGATTTTAAAAACTACACATCATGTTGGACTACGCTTTATTATTATTATTTATCGTTCTAATATAGCGCTTTTCCAACTCAACAGTTGCTGAAGGCGTTGTTGAAGCTGTATTGTTTCTTTCCCAAGATTAAATTAAAATTTTTTTTTTTGTGTAAAAAAATGGTTCAAAGAGACATGGACTTTTTGCACAAATATTTTGAATAAGGTCGAACGTTTTTAGACTATCTCTAGATTGTGCTAGAATCGCCCCCTTTCTCCGTTTCAAACTGGGACTGCCATTGGACTTTTTCGAAGCTGGCAAAAATTGGGTCTGGAACATGACAGTTCAATCATTGAGCCCTCTATATAAGCTGGTTCATCATCATCAACGTCATCATTATGTCATAATTTATTATCATCAACATCAAAACAACCCAATTAATGTCACAATCATCATCATCATGGTCGTCATCATTACAAACTTATCAGTAATTTTACTGACAGTGATAATTAATTAAATCTGATTAAAACTCTTAACAATAAAAAGGACTAACCTACTGATGTTGGTTTCATCATCATCGTGGTCGTCATCATTACAAACTTAGCAGTAATTTTTTTCTGACAGTGATAATTAATTAAATCCGATTAAAACTATTAACAATACAGTGCTTCAGATTGTTTTCAGACATCATGGGCCCAATGACCCATGGCCATGCAAAATGATGGGTCAATTTTGAAAAAGATGGGTCATTGACAATCGAAAGTAGTCGTATCGTATGTTCACCTAGTCCTTCTTGATTTTTATGACGCGCCAGGCTGGCGCATTCACGCTGACTGTTACGCGCCATTCTGATAAAATATGCGCCAATGGCGCGGGCGCACCAACAATCTGAAGCACTGCAATAAAAAAAGGACTAACCTACTGATGTTGGCGTTACATTACTGACGATACCAATAATCAAATACTGAAATAATCTATTTTGCTTGCGACCTATTTGGCGGTCCGCAGACCTGCTTGTTCAAGGTTCAAAACGTTTAGCTCCATTCATAGTAATAAAAAATATATCTAACAATAATAAATTTTAGTGAATATACTTACGCGCAGCCGCTACCCATCATTCTGCCCAAAGCGATCCCAGCAGGAGAAATGGACAAATGGGGAAAAAAAACATTGACGTCACGGCGCTACGTCATTTTATATTTACGTCACAATAGTAGATACGTAGTTTATAAGAACAAAAAAAAAAAAAAAAAAAAATGATGACGATGATGATGATGATGATGATGACGAAGAGCCAGTGATAATAATAACGTTAAACTATAACGGCCTACAAGGGCCAAAACCTGATAATTACAAAATAATATCATGAATTAATTATAAATATCATGGGATGATTAGAAATAGCAAGGGATAATTACAATTATTATTGAAAAATTACAAATATCTTCGCGTGCCCCTGTTTAATTATCAGTTTTGGCTTCAGAAATCCGCCTGGATATGCGCCAAAACCAAAAATTATAATTATCATATAATAATTACAATTTTTACTTGATATTAACAATTTTTACGTAAAATGCTGAATTCTGGCTTATGCGGGTTACTAGCGCCAAAACCTGCATTAATTTTACAGGTATCAGTGATACTGGTAATTATCCCATAATATTTGTAATAATAAAGTTTGGTGCTAGTAGATCACGCGAAGTTATTTGTAATTTTTCAATGATAATTGTAATTATCCCTTAATATTTGTAATTATCCCATAACATTTGAAATTATCCCATTATATTTGTAATTTGTTTGTTTTTGGCGCTAGGAATGAGTGGCAAATACTAATAATTATTAATAATGCGGATTACCGGTAGCTCTGGAAATTACACAGAAAACGTGTTAATTTCAATTATCTCGTGATACTGGTAACTCTCGGGTTTGGCGCTAGTAGGCCGTCATATTAAAACACTTTGTTACGTCGAAACGCGCACGATAGTAGGCTACGTGTGAGACGCACACGATAAATCCGATCGTTTTGTTTTGCAAAGCATTCAATAACAGAGTGTATTTACCTTTGATTTGAGTTTACATTGCTGTTAGAAGCAGCTTGGTATAATGTTGATAATTTTCGTTGGTCGATATTATTGAAGAATTCTCTAGAGTTGCTTGTTTACTATTGATCGAATAAATGTAGATAGCTGGGAAAATTATTGGACTGTAAAGAAAGTTGTATGACGTAAGACAGTCATTACATTACATTACATGATTATTGCTTTAGGTCCAGCGGACTCTTCCGAGCCAAATCAGAACCGGACAACCCCCGGTCCGCATAAAAGATCTGCCGAAACAACCCTAGTGGTCAAACTGAAAGCTCTCCACCAGCCAGTCACTTTACAATAAAGACATCCCACGCAGGAGACGCTGAGGCTGTACTCTAATTTATCGAACCCCGTTTACAAAAACAAAATAGAATACAAACATCATTATAAATTATCAACAAAACACATACATAATTATAAAATGCCTACATTGCTAAATAATAACATCACAGGAAGCCCTAGTGACCACCTGGCAGAAAGCGTCCAATATTCCCAAGCTGATCCAACAGACCTCATACACAAATAAGGAGTCTTGTCCCGGAAGAGTTTTCAAGAAAAAAGGTAGGTGACTGGTCTAGCGAAGAAGAAGATAGTATAGCAGATTGATAGAACAGAGCAAGAATCAAAAAAGAGCAAATGAGAAAGACAGCGACAGTGGGAATTTAAAGCACTAAATTTCCAGAAAGTGGGGATACTATTTATACTGAAACCCCCGGCACCTCAACGGGGGTGCGTAAGACAGTCATGACGAAGTCTATTTTGATTGGTTGCAATGTGTCACACTGGAACATTCTGACGTTATCTGGAGTCTACAAAAAACTATATAATTGATATAATTGATGCACTGTGGAGAGAGAGAGAGAGAGAGAGAGAGAGAGAGAGAGAGAGAGAGAGAGAGAGAGAGAGAGAGATTGTATGCAGTTGTTGATGTACGCTGAATAAAGTTGGAAAACTTCATACGACGACTCCTGCCATGTTGCTGAGTGAACAGGTTGCGTGGATAAACGAATCCGAGTTACACGTCTATCAGGAGGATTCAAGCATTGGGGCTGAATCAACTACTGATAAAAACCAACATCGAGTGTAACACTCTTTCACATTATAATCCAACAAACACACATCCAACACTCAAACATGTGGCATGAAGGCAGGAAGATCGCCATTAGACAGAATGGAAATCCGATTTTATTTTTGAAATTTTGCACCCAAGTCACATGAGTTCGCGAATTCGACCCTTGCAGAAATTGTGCACCTAAGTCACGTGTTTGACCCTTGCAGGATTCAAACCCACCATATTAGGCAATGGAACCTGACACCTAACCAGGCCATGCCATGTTGCTACAGAGCGTCCTCGTAAATACCATAATTATTCATTATCACAGTAGAAGTAGACTTATCACAGAAAACGCATTGACGTACAATCATACACATGGGAATAGAGTGTTCATGATATCAATACAAGTCCTTACTGGTGTAAACAGCATGTACAGTTTCAATATCATAATAGTTACAGATAGAAATAATTAATTCAGAATAAAATATAAACTTCAGAATGAAACCCATGAAACTCAAAAGTATACTGAATGAGGAAAAACGAGACGGCAAGCGATTCAAATGTAGTTATAGCCATTCACAAACATAGGCGAGAAATAAGCATTTTCAAAAGTGTTAATTTTGTTAACGGTGTTATGATTCGACGAAAGCAAACTGAAGCAAACGAAAAACATGGAATGATATGCTTCGATCCGAACTATTTAAAACCAACAATTATTAAAATCGACTCAGCGGACTTTTAAATACAGCGCAAAACGCGTTTGGAACATCCTATCCCGTAACTCAAAGGTCGTTGGGGCACCACAGATGATCGTTTAACCAGCGTACTCCATCTTTCTCTGTTCTCAGCAACCCTCATGGCTTCGTTCAGTGTCAAACCAGTCCATTCTCAAATGTGTCCTCCCATTTATTTTTCTGTCTCCCTCTTCTTCTGCCTCCTTGCACCGTGCATGGCAGGATGGTTTTTGCAAGGCCTGATGCTCTGGTGACGTGGCAATACCATCGGAGTTTCCGTTTCCTCACCACTGTGAGCAGGTCATCGTGTTGTCCAATGGCTTGTGTGATGGTCTGTCGGACTTCGTCGATGGTGATGTGCTGGGTATAGGAAATGCCCAGAAGTCTTCTGTGGCACCTCATCTCCATGCTTTGTATTCTTCGTTGTAGATCTGCTGTGAGGGTCCATGTTTCGAAAGCGTATAGGAAGATGGATATGAAAAGGGAACGTAGACTGATGGTCCTGTGTTTCCAAATGGGCTTCAACCTTGTCAGGGCAGCAGTTGTTTGCGCGATCAAGGAGAGGACTTCCTATCGGGACCCATTGTCTGATACAATGGCTACTAAATATCTGAAGAGGTGCACTGTGTAGAGGGATTGGCCTTGGACTTTGATGTCCGAGTTGATGCCATTGGTGTTGCTGGTCATCATTTTGGTCTTCTCTGCACTTATTTCCATTCCAAAGGCTCTGTAGGTGGTGTCAAGCCTCTGCACCAGCTGTTCAAGTTCTTGTTCATCTCCAGCCAATCCATTAATGCCATCCGCAAAATGGAGGTTGGAGATTGCTCTACCCCCTATGCTGACTGTGACTTCGTGATCTGCAAGGGCATTTGACATGATGCGCTCTAGGTAGATGTTGAAGAGTGTTGGAGAAAGTAGGCATCCTTAACGCACACCGATTGTTGTTCTGAACCAGCTCTCGATGGCGCTGTTATGGAGGACTGCACTGATAGCCTTGTCATACAGGCTATTGAGGACTTCAATAATTTTAGGGCTGATGCTGTACACTCTCATGGCTGCCCACAGAGCTGAAGGCCAGACTCAGTCAAACGCTTTCTTGAAGTCTACACGATAAAGATGTTGGTGCTGTAGATTTTGTTTCAAAATAATTTTAGGTAAAGTCTGGAATACCCAAATTAATTCAGAATGAATGGAAACGGCAGTATGAAATCCCTGAATCTCATAATTTCTACTCAAAAGTATACTACTGAGTTTAAATTTAAAAAAAAAGGTTTTTATAACAGTGTTAAGGCGGCGATACACGGTAAGACTAGATCTTATGATACCCGCATATGACTACGGAAATTCCCGGATCGGTAGGAATTGTCGTCAAGTCTTATCGATAGAGCATGTTCTATTTTTTCACGGCGCGATACGACAGTGGAGGTCAGACAGCCAATCAAAACAGCTATTTGATTGAACTTCGACGTGAAGGTCACTGAAAAACCGCGACCTACAAGCGACAGGCTTATGACTCATGCATACCGTGTATCAGCAAAGACATCAGATCTGCAGCGTCATACGCGGGTTTCATAAGATCTAGTCTTACCGTCCGCTACACCATACAATAGGCCTGTATTATCTGGTTGTGAATGTAACAAGCGTGAGCGGTGGTGTAGCTGGTGATTGAGAGAGTGTGCGTGATTGAGAGAGAGAGAAAGAGAGAGATTGTGTGGGTGTGGGTGTGTATGTGTGTGTGTGTGCGTATCTCTCTCTCTCTCTCTGTCTCTCTCTCTCTCTCTCTCTCTCTCTCTCTCTCTCTCTCTCTCTCTCTCTCTCTCTCTCTCTTTCTCTCTGTGACTATCTCTCTGTTTCAGTGTTTGTTCGCTTTAGCCGTCAGTTGCTTAACCGTCATCTTCGCTCTCTGCTAGCAGCGCGCCCCATTGACGCAAAAATGCATTGTCATTAAACTGACAGGTCTGTCCTCGCTCTTGATGGAACTTAGAGACTGCCCGCTGCGGGAGATCACTCCAGGTCAACGTTATTCTAAACACCCAAGAGACTGACTGAGATGGGAGTATATGGGCAGTTAGACACAGGCAGGCAGAAAAACCACTGAGCAGTAGTCGGACAAACAGATAAAAACACAGAAAGAAAAGCAGAGCTGACAGATATAAATACAAGCAAGCAGGAAGAACAGATAAAGAGGTAACATAATTATCCTTCTGTAACTAACGGCTCTTAAATATATACGCATTTTATACAAAACAGTTATGGAGATTCAAAGTCGTTGCAGAGGCTAATCATTGAAATTTGTACCCCTCCTGACAGCATACATAACGGGCGTACGTAAGCTTTCATCTGGAGCTGCAGCTCAAGCGCTGGCGTTCAGATCCGTTTCCCGCATCCTTCTTCTTCTTCTTCTTCTTCTTCTTCTTCTTCTTCTTCTTCTTCTTCTTCTTCTTCTTCTTCTTCTTCTTCTTCTAATGTGTAAAACCCGCAACAGTCCACATTTGAACCACAGACGTTCGTGTTTGTACGTAATAAATATTTTTCATATCTAAATATCGTATTATTTATTGCATGCATTCAAATGTGGACATTACATGGCTAAAGCAATAACCATGTAATGTTCACATTTGAATGCATGCAATAAATAATACGATATTTAGATGTAAAAATATTTATTACGTACGAACACGAACGGCTTTGGTTCAGAGGATCTGGAGAAAAAAATAGAAAAATAAAACCAACCCACAACAACCGAAACACAAACATACATACGAACAAACAAAGCTCACCAGCATCATCAGGTTCAGCCACTCAGTGTGGGTTTCAGTTTTAGTACGTGGGACGTCTTTGGGCGGACGTGGGCAGTCTGCGCTGGGTTGGAAAACTGCATGGGGTCAAGAGGCAGCGAGTCTCTGGTGGCGAAAGGGGACAGGGCGTAAGACAAGGCCATTCATTACCGTCTGCCGTCTTGGGACCAGCGTGGGCAACGGCCACGCCATGGTGAAAAAACCCAGAGGGGTTGTTGTGGCACGCAGCCGTCATAACACACATACGCACAAACATCCTACCATCAACCCACCTACACCCACACACACATGTGTTCGCCCATCCCTACACCTATGTCGTAACAATATCGAGAAATTGCCGAATTCGTGAAATCGGCAGCTGAGTTGCCGATTTCGTGAAATTGGCAATCGCTTGCCTAAAACTCGAATTCGGCATGCTGTGGGCCGAAATAGTGAAAAAGCTTTTCAAAGTTGACAAATGCTTGAAATAGGAATCTGGTTTCACAAAAAAACGGAGGTTGGTTTAATGACATCGATGTTTTGAATGAAAGATGTTGTAAAAGCATTGATATAATAAATACTTGATGGAAGGTATCTGTTCGTGTCTTTAGGATCCACTTGATGTGTGATCTACTTTTTATTGTGACAACTAACGCTTCATTCATCCTACCAGACCGCTAACTAAATACCAAAATAAAACCATTAAAAGACGCGAGCAAGCTATCAAGCAATTAATCATCCATTTTAACCAGCCTCCGTCACACACAAAAAGACCCTCCCACCTACTTAACCTCCTACCCCAAAGTTAGTAACTCAGTTGTGTGATATATATATATACAGGATGGGCCAATAAAATGTTACCACTTTTTAATTGTACGTAAGTTTTTACAATGAAAACGTTTTCGAAAATTTTCTTCACAGAAATTTCACGGATGCACCATTTTATCATTTGATACCAAAGGTTTCCCACTTTTTCTCTCGTTCTGTACACAGTTTAATAATTGATGGTATGCTCAATCCACGCTCCTCTTCTCTGGATTACAGTTGCAACACGCACATTGAAGTTTGTGATAATATTGCTATACGTCTCAAGTGGGATTCTCCGAATTTCATGACGGATGTTGGTCTGCAGGACCCCTCAATGGTCTGTGGGTTGTTGTAATACACTCTTTCCTTCATGTACCATCATAGGAAGTAGTCTGCGGGGAAAAGATGGAGGGAGTGGGCAGGCCATGAGTTTTCTGTGCGCCATGATATAATCCTATCTCCAGGAAATAATTGTTTGAGGAAATTCAGTAAAAAAAAATTGATTAGGTTTTGGTATTAAATAATAATTTGGACATTTCTGTGAATACAATTTTTATATTGGCATAGTCATTTGCGTGTCCAGATACAAGATAGGCGCTCGCGTGTACAGATACAAGATAGGCGCTCGCGTGTACAGATACAAGATAGGCGCTCGCGTGTACAGATACAAGCGCCCGTGGCTCAGAGGTAGAACGTTCGCCTGGCACACCGGTAATCCTGCAGGTTCGAATCCCATACCTGGCGGGCGATATAAAAGGGTCTTCTTTTCCACTGCCCATCTTTAGCAGTATAACTGCTCTGGTGGTACAGCGTTGATGAAGGTCCCTACCCCCTCTCGTTCCATGGGATGGTTACACCCAGTCCGCCACATCGCCAATATATGGGTGTAAGATTAAACTTCAATTTTCATTTATTTTCGGCATCTTCTCATTCTATTGTAGGCTATCGCCGGGAGAGTGCGCCAATGACGTTCTTATTTTCACAGATTTCAAGTCAACATTTCCTCTACAGAAGTATGAAGGACAATCGACTAGCGGCAAAAGAATAAAAATACAAATTAAATAAAATAAAAGTTTAAGAAAGTAATATTTCGTGTGAATTGTTAATGTCGGGTGGGTCAGAGAGCTTATGAGGGTGAGTGCCCTTAGATTGCGAGATCCTAACAAGCACGTTTTAAAACCACGAGCAATATAAAGAATGGCAAATTAAACAAGAAAACAAATTCTCAACCTTATTGTCGACTTTGTTTTCTCATCAGAAGGCAGGGTTGTTTGCCTGTGAACGGTGTTTTTAGCGTTTCAGCTCAAATCCCTTGAAACAATATAATTATGGAGAACTGTTTCCATAATACGACACATACGAAAAAGGTGTAACCGATTATAAGGTTCTTCATCTTCTTCTTCTTCTTCAACATTCTTTTTATTCTTGTTTGTTGTCCTTCTTCTCAATCTTTTTCAACATTCTTCTTCAGAGTTCTTCTTCTCACATATTCTTCTTCGTTCTCCTTTCTCATTGACATTCTTCTTCTTTTAGACATTCTTCTTCTTCTTCTTCTTCTTCTTCTTCTTCTTCTTCTTCTTCTTCTTCTTCTTCTTCTTCTTTATTTTTTCCTTCTACACATCCTGGATTTCTTTTAGGAATTTTGAACAAATACACGGTTCGTGAACACGCGCATGTATGTGGAAAAGCACGCGTGCATGTTGAATTTTTTTAAAATTTAATTATTCTTAAATTTTATTTGTAAAGAAGAGCAAAATATATAAATACAACATAATTGGTCCGCTCCCTTTAAACAGTTATGAATGATCATCCGGTCAGCTCAAATCTCCACGGGTCAACTCGGATTGCCGTTCCTGGAGCATCACGTGACCCAGAAATAGTCCCAGAGTGGCCATTGCCGATTTGCTAATTCGAACCCCTTGCTGGCAGACGACACTCACTGTTCAACTTTTTATCATTCAACACTGCTGATAATCGTTCTAGCAAAATTCTGAGAACATTTGTAATAGAAGAGCGATACTGTACTCCGCACATAGACTTTTGAAAATGTGTCACCATAATTATTATAGCTTCTCCTTCCTTTTGGCAAAAAATCTAGTATTTTCTGGTTGCTTTGATTCTAGAATGTTTCCCTGACTTTCCAGGCGATACATATTTCAACGATATTTACTTTCGTTCCCTATGTACAGGGATTGTTTTCAGTTTACGTATCAGCTAAATTGCAGTAACATGGCCAAAAGTCAGTCCACCACACACAAATACAGAAGAAGAAGGAGAATAACAACAACAACAACGACGACGACGAGCAAAATAACAAGCAACAACAATAACGACGAGAAGAAGGACAAGCTCAGCACAAACAAAAAGAAGAAAAACAATTTCAAGATGAGCAAGACCAATGACAGCAACTACAAGAAGGAGAAGAAGATAATATGTGATATTTTTTAAAGCCTGTCCTATTCTTTAAATGAAATTGAAATCTTTGGCTTCCCATCCATAGGGACGTAGGGCACGACATTGGAGTCAAGGGGTTTGTGTCATTTTTCAATTAACGACTTCCTTAAAAACTCTCCATAGAATACACTTTTTAGTTGCTTACTTCTCGCGCAAAATTCGTTGTTTTTGCGAAGAGAAGGAGGATAAGACGAGGAGTGTGATGATGTTCTGGGGAAGATACGTTTATCTTACTACGGGGTAAGACTTATAAGTTATTGATAGAGGGGCGTTAGGCTACCACTATCGACCGTTCTTTTACCAGAATTCCAGAGCAGTGTGAGAGACAGATCACGGTGCTTGGTCACATACAATTTATATTTGTTCTCGGGCTTTTTAGTATCATTTGGCTCAATTAGAGAAACGCTTATTACTAATCAAAAGACTAGGTTACTATGTCTCAAGAGAAGAAAACTAAGAGATACACAACAATACAAATAAAATGACACCAGTCGTATGTATGTGATTTCAACTTTTATACAGGCAATACAACTTTAACATTTCGGCATTAAACTGTAAATTAATAATTAATATAGTTCGATGTGCTGGGTAGGTCGTTCAGCAGGTCTTCTTCATCATATGCTACGCGAGTCTATTCAAGTGGTTGACTATTATCTTGAGGTTTAGAACTCAGTTTGCATTTGTGGGCGACTTATCTACTGCGCGTCGGTCCGTCTGAGGGGTCTTGCCTCTCAGGTTAATCTGGTGAGTCGGGTGAGTCTTGTAGCTGCGAGGTTCGGACGTGGAGAGGTAGAATCTTGGTTGTTCTCCTTCTGTACCAGGGGAGCAAGCGTCATGCGTTTGTCCCCACAAACCGTCCCAGAGCTGACCTGTAGAAGTCAGAACTCTGGCTACAATATTCTCGTCAGACATAAGTGTGCGGTCTCCTCTGCAAAGTGTCCATAGCATCAGACACCTGCAGGGTTTCCCATATGCACAATTCTATCCGAATCTTAAGGCTAAGATACATCAATCCACATGCACAATGTGTCAGAAACAACAATCTGTTTCTGTAACTATATATATCTCATAAACATATTATTAATACATGGCAATCAATATAATATAAACATACACCTATCAAAACTACTAGGGTTAACTTACTTCTAGACTCTGGGATTCGTGAAACCGTCTTTTAGTCTCTAGCACTCTCTCGATGAGGTGGAGATAAGAGGACACTGCAGTTTGTTCCTTGGTTTGACCCTCGCAGCTTCGTAGTTCGTATTCGACTGACTAGCTCAGATTCTGGGGCTCAAGGATACTATGCAGGGGTTCCCCTAGTCTTCTGACCAATCGTTTAACTCTCGTTTTAGTTTGATTGATTTTGATTGATTTATTATTGCTTTAGGTCCAGCGGACTCTTCCGAGCCAAATCAGGACCGGACAACCCCCGATCCGTATAAAAGATCTGCTGAAACAACCCCAGTGGGAAAATTGAATGCCCTCCACCGGCCAGTCACTTTACAATAAAGACATCCCACGCGAGGGACGGCTGAGGGTTGACCTCAACTACGCGAACTCCCCGATTACAAAAACAAAATAGAATACAAACATCATTATAAATCATCAACAAAAAACATACATATAAAATGCTTATAGTGCTAAATAGGACATTCATAGGAAGCCCTAGTGACCACCCGGCAGAAAGCGTCCAACACTCCCAAGCTGATCCAACAGACCTCATACACAAACAAGGAGTCTTGTCCAGGAAGAGTTTTCAAGAAAAAAGGTAGGTCATTGATCTAGCGAAGAAGAAGATAGTATAGCAGAGTGGTAGGACAGATCGGGAATGGGAAAGAGCAAATGAGGAAGACAGCGACAGTGGGAATTTAAAGCACTAAATTTCCAGAAAGTGGGGATACTATTTATACTGAACCCCCCCCCGGCACTCCAACGGGGGGAACTGTTGCCGCAGTTAATTTGTCATGCCTACAAAGGCAAGACAGGTTTTCAACTGGGGCTTTCACTGTACCCTTTATAGGTTAGAACAATCTACAGTGGCAAGATTGCTCATGACCCCAAGGGGTCAACTCGTTTTAGTTAATCTCGCATATACGGGATTATTCGTTTTTATTTGAATATTTCCCCCACCTGCCTTATTTATGAGACACGTATAATTCCTGGAATTGGAGTGTCAGAGGTAGAGTGAAGGATAGATGCAACAGAGATATGAGTATCGGGAGCTACTTAGTGCTGTAGGAGACCCTGGTCAGTTTGGCTAAATTTAAGCTAACTAGTCTTGGTTTGCAAAGTCTGCGTGATTGTATCTGGAGTGTCTGGCTGAAGAGCTGTCTGAAGAAAGTTAATTTAACATGTGTGTGCTTCTCTTTAGATAACTCGTGAATTAAAGTCAAGTTTTATTCGATGCTATCTATTTCGCGCTAAGCTAATTTACTACATTTTGTCGTCACTATTTCTGCTGTTACAAGGAGCTGAAGAAGAAAAAGAAGCCAACCACCTCCTCACACACACACACACCACACACAGACACGCGCGCACGCACACACCCTTCCCTCGTACCCCCATTAGGCTACACCAGTTTTATCATATCATACTGATTATACAAGCATATCGAAGCAAAAAAAGAATCGCTTACAATAGAAAGTGATGAACAATCGAACAATTTTTTTTTTGTATCAGTTTATAGTCCCCTCTCTTCCCGATAAGGATTTTCAGAGAGGAGACTCACTGTCTCCCGAACAATTGAAACACAAACCGGGTATTCTACAAACTAAAAATCAAGATAACCAGAGGCGGTACGAAGTAAATAATAATTTTTACAAAGCAATACAATGGCAAGCCAATCAAATGTTTTTCACACAAAAAAACTAATAATAAAGGTAACTGGATGTTTTTGGAACAAAGAAAACCCGGATTAATTTGCTGAAACACACTATTTTGAGTTCTACGATGTCCACGAAGACAAACCTAATGAAAATTTAAATCCGTGATCTAACAGCCGAGGTAGGCAGAATCGTGAGGACAGGAATCCCATCGACCATAGTGAGAAATATGATACAGAAAAACGGTTCTATAAAGCCCAAATGCAATCCCTTCTTCCTCATTCCAACCTTTGCATTTTGATCATCGCAGCTCAACTTCACCTCCGACTAGTCATCACCTTCGTCACTTGCAACTGTGACAGATTGAACCCTACCGTCATGTGCTTGAAAGTCGTCGTGCTCTGGTCTGTTTTCTTGACCTTGACTTGGAATGCTAACGGCCAGGAGAGTCCAGTGACCACGACAACAGCGCCCTCTGATGATAGGTGGGACAAACTGGACGACCTGTAAATATTTTATATCGTGATTACCCCGTCATTGTCCCATATCTAGAACTGAAGAATAGATTTTTATTTCTCGAAAATATTTTCAAGTCATTTAAACACAAAAAAATGTTTACGAGCTGGAAGTAACTGAGTAAATATTTTGAGCCATTTTATTGCCTTTACTACTTTGATGGAGATGGTTGTGCACACGTATCTAAGAGCGTCTTTACACCAGCTCCAAAGGCAATGCGACAAAGGAACAAGTTACTGTTCTTGAACAATAATTATTTCTCTGGAGTTCGGAACTTCCTTAGTCTAATGAGTCTTGGACTCGTGCATTTCAGGGACAAAGAGACTATCAAAGACCTGTTAAAACTCGTATTGAGTACAAAGTTGCTTCCCTCTATTTCCATTGCCTCCACAATGACTTCTGTCCTGCCTACCTCTCAGAATTGCTGTGTCCATATCAATCTGCCCGAAGACTTCGTTCTCAAAATGCATCTCTTCTCACTGTCCCAAGGTATTCCCTGAATTCCTTTGGGAAAATGTCATTCTCTGCCTTTGCTCCCATTGTGTTGAAATCTTTGCATTCCAAACTTCGCACCATCCAGTCACACGATACATACAATAACAATCTGAAAACCCATTTTTTCTTTATGACTTCTTAGCCATTAAATGTTCCCCGATGTCCTTGCAACCAGCAATAACTGATTGCGGACAGTGGTGGTAGTAGTAGCATAGAAATTGCAGTGGTAGCGGCTGCAGTAGTAGTTGTAGTAGTAGTAGTAGTTGTAGTAGTAGTAGTAGTAGTAGTAGTAGTAGTAGTAGTAGTAGTGAGGGTCGATGTCGTCGTCTTAGAAGTGGCAGTAATGGAAGTAGTAGGGCCTAGTAGAAATTATTGTATTAATTGATTGATTGATTGATTTATTGTTGCTTTAGGTCCAGCGGACTCTTCCGAGCCAAATCAGGACCGGACAACCCCCGATCCGCATAAAAGATCAGCCGAAACAACCCTAGTGGGAAAATTGAATGCCCTCCACCGGCCAGTCACTTTACAATAAAGACATCCCACGCGGGGGACGGCTGAGGGTTGACCTCAACTACGCGAACACCCCGGTTACAAAAACAAAATAGAATACAACCATCATTATAAATCATCAAAAAAACACATACATATAAAATGCCTATAGTGCGAAATAATACAATCATAGGAAGCCCTAGTGACCACCCGGCAGAAAGCGTCCAACACTCCCAAGCTGATCCAACAGACCTCATACACAAACAAGGAGTCTTGTCCAGGAAGAGTTTTCAAGAAAAAAGGTAGGTCATTGATCTAGCGAAGAAGAAGAAAGTATAGCAGAGTGATAGGACAGATCAGGAATGGGAAAGAGCAAATGATGAAGACAGCGACAGTGGGAATTTAAAGCACTAAATTTCCAGAAAGTGGGGATACTATTTATACTGAAACCCCCGGCACTCCAACGGGGGGAACTGTTGCCGCAGTGAATTAGTCATGCCTACAAAGGCAAGACAGGTTTTCAACTGGGGCTTTCACTGTTCCCTTTATAGGTTAGAACAATCTACAGTGACAAGATTGCTCATGACCCCAAGGGGTATTGTATTAATTAGTAGTATAGTTAATGTTACGTTATTTATTTAGTTTTGTTCTGTCACTGGACCCAAAGTCCTGTATGTTGTGGTCAGCCACGTAATTGGCTTTTGAAATTAGGCACGTTATGTTATTCCATAATGTCTTATAATAATTACCTTATTGATTTTTTTCTTGTTAAAGTTTTACTGGCTTAGTCGGTCGCATTGTCAGGTTTAAGTTTCGTCAGTGTATCTTATTGCCTTTACGCTGTACTTTATTTTATTCTGTATTAATTAAGCTATGTTTGTAAGGATTTGTTTCAATTTGTTTTTAACAACTTTTGGAACCTTTTAACAAGGTTATATTGAAGAGCGACCGCTGGCGAGAATACACGAGAGAGACAAGAAGAAGCTTTAGGTCGTGATTGCCTCATCTAAGAAAGTCGCTCTTCAATATAACCTTGTTAAAAACCACCCAGATGGATTAATAAATAAAATTTGCACGAGAATTCCGTTGCAAAAAGTAAGGTTTCTTCCCATTTGTGTTGCCAGTCAGCCAATTTGTGGATATATATTTCGCATAATGATACTTTCCATCAGGACTTCACTCAAGCATCTTTGTACCCAACGAGGTACTCAAAACACTTTATAATATTTCAACTTAATTTTTTTTTTACTGGCACCTTAGCAACATTGGACACAATCAAACTTGACATATAAAAAAAAGGTACATCAATATATACGCTTAAAAGAACATTATTGCATTAAAAAAATAATATAGTGAGAAAACAAGAAACATCTATATGAATAAAAGTGCACGTTAACTTACAAAGAAAACTGAACGCTCTCTCTCTCTCTCTCTCTCTCTCTCTCTCTCTCTCTCTCTCTCTCTCTCTCTCTCTCTCTCTCTCTCTCTCTCTCTCTCTCTCTCTCTCTCTCTCTCTCTGTCACCTTTCTATGGGCTGGTGGCCCGAAGATTGTGTGAAATGTATGTATGTAATATTTTTTGGGAAGTATCTCTCTCTCTCTCTCTCTCTCTCTCTCTCTCTCTCTCTCTCTCTCTCTCTCTTTCTTTCTTTCTCTCTCTGTCACCTTTCTATGGGCTGGTGGCCCGAAGATTGTGTGAAATGTATGTATGTAATATTTTTTGGGAAGTAAAAGGACGATGTCCAAATATCAAATGTCAAATGTCTCTCTCTCTCTCTCTCTCTCTCTCTCTCTCTCTCTCTCTCTCTCTCTCTCTCTCTCTCTCTCTCTCTCTCTCTTCTAAAACCAAAACCAACCTCTTTTGCACTAACACGCCGGCTTGATGTGTTCTGGGCTGTAAATCTTATATCAAAGACTCATTTTAGAATTTTTACTGACACGACAGATATAACAAATACAAAACCCCAATTCGGCCACTAGCCATCGACTACGGGTACAACAAACTCCGGGTATAATGAATAGGAAAATGTTTCCCCTGGACTTCGTCGTTGCAAGCGTGTCCGACCGTATATTACAATCAAACACACCGCTATCGCTATAAGTGTATACCAGAAGAACTTGAAGTTTTATCATTTTATAAAATCATTAATAAAGTGATACTGACCACCTTGGCCCAGAGTGAGGCTTTAAAAAAAAAGCCAGGTGAGAGGTTCACACACACATAAGAAATCATTTTCTCAATACTTTCGTCGTTAGACCTACTTTGGTTTTGGCATTAGAAGCCAGGATTGTTTGCATGTGAACGTTTGTTTTTGTTTTTTGAGCAACATACTCATTGTTACATAATACTTGAAACGTGTAACAACAATGTTGTGAGTGCAGCTTGCTGCTATGACAAAGATTCTATTTAAGAATGAATATTATTGTTAGTTCCGCTGTGGGGCCCATTCGTTTCGTCAAAGAGATATCTAGAAGTCCCCTTCTATTTATAATATTTATAATACAAAGGCTGTGTGTTATCTACTGCTAGGCCATCGGGGGTCTGCCCAACGTGTAATGCCCCTGTGTGACGGACAATCAAACGCGAGAAACACAAACCGGATGTTCTACAAGCTAATAATCCAGCTAATAATAAGCAGATAACCGGATGTTGTATAATAATACGTTCATGCATGCGCGCCTAGAGGGAGCACGCGCGAATATAGAGTAATTTTTTTAAAAGAAGAAAAACAGATACAAACACAAAATAATCATGTCCGCTCCTGTTAAACAGATATGAGCCACACAAATACTGAAGAAGAAGAAGAAGAAGAAGAAGAAGAAGAAGAAGAAGAAGAAGAAGAAGAACAACAACAACAACAACAACAACAACAACGAGAGGAAGGACAAGCTCAGCACAAACAACAACAAGAAAAAAACACCTAGACGAACAAGACCAATGACAAAAACTACAAGACGGAGAAGAATAAAATATGTTATAGTTTTAAAAGCCAGTCCCATCTATATATATAAATTGCTTAGCCGGAAGTCCTTCTTCGCCTCTACTATAAAGTTTGTCCCCTATGGACGCTGATCTGGGCAGGTGCTGAGCGCTGCTGATCGGCCTGCTGTGTGCTCAAAACCAGCCAAATCGTTATAGCTGACATTTCCTTTCCGAACGTTTAACCGTTTCTGAGAAAAATAAATAAACAAAATGTCCACAAACTGTAATAGCCTCATTCCGCGCGCTTCCATTAAAAATCAATTTGAGGTTTCAGCATGTTTTCCCATATAGACCAAAAAATTGATGTTCTTTCTAGGAAGCCTTGGTAGCTTAGTTAGTAAAACCATTCGCCTACCGTGCAGGGCGACCCAAGTTCAAATCTCACCCGCCCCCCCCCTTTTTTTTTTTTTTAGTACACTAAAATATGGATATTTTTCTTTTTAATTTAGGCTTTTTACCTTTAATTTATTATTATTATTATTATTATTATTATTATTATTATTAATATTATTTATAAACTAATAATAATAATAAATTATTATTATTATTATTATTACTATTATTATTATTATTATTATTATTATTATTACTACCAAGGATCGGGATGGGGTGGTACGTGTAGGTAAAAGGGGGCTACGGGTAGGTTTAAAGGGGCATGGGTAGGCATAACGGGGATACGGGTATATATAAGGGGGTATGGTGATGGTCGATTCCTTTCATCCATACCTGCGAAACGATCAACGGGGAAGTATCAAGAAGGGTACAGGTAGGAACCAAGGGGGTATGGAAGGTATCAAGGGGGTATGGGGAGGTATCAAGTGGGTTCGGGGAGGTATCAAGGGGGTATGATGAGGCAACATGGGGGGGACGGGGAGATATCAGGGGGGGGGTATGTTGAGGTATCAAGGTGGATATGGGGAGGTATCATCGTCCAAATGAGACTCGCAGACAAAAGTTCTCTCTGTCTACATTTTAAACAGCATCATGTGTACCTTGGCTTGCCAGGGTACAAAAACCACTAGTTCTTTAAAAAAAATTGAAATCTTTGGCTTCCCATCCACTGGGATGTAGGGCACAACATTGGAGTCAAGTGGTTTATGTAATTTTTAATTCAACGACTTCCTTAACAACTCCCCATAGAATCCACAATTTATCTGCTTACTTCTCACGCAAAAATTCGTTGTATCGGGGAAGAGAAGGAGGATGAAAAGAGAAGGAGACCCCTCTCCTTCTAACAAACACACAACACAAAATATACTACTCAAAATAATTCAAGGGCCACTTGGACATATGGGTCTCTCTTTAAATCAAAAACACGAATTCAAGTTATTAGTTTATCATATTTTATTGCAATCATTTCTGCATCAATAACAAAAAAGATGTTAGACATCAGTCGCTTAAAATTCGAGTAAATTCAATTTAACTGGACATACCCCTCATTTACAAAATCAAAACTTTAGAAACCAAAAACCTATAGAGTCAGTATCGGGTGTGGCCACCGTTTGCATCAATGCAGTCTTGGCATCGTTGTCTCATGGACCGTATCAGGTTATGGAGGATGTTTCTTGGGATGGCCAACCAATCTTGCTGGAGAACTTGGGCCAGAACTTCAAGGTTAGCTTCTGGAGGGAGGCTTGCCCGTGTCTGTCGACCCAAGACATCCCACAGATGTTCTATGGGGTTCAAATCGGGTGATCGAGCCGGCCAATCCATCCTTATGACGTGCTGTTGCTGCAGGAAGTCATTGACGATACGCGCTCGGTGGGGTCTGGCATTATCGTCCTGTAGTATGGCACCTTCCCCAATGGCCCGCAGAGCTGGGAGAACATCATCCCTGTAGCCAATACCGTTTAAGTTGCCATGAATTTGGAGCAGGGGTGTTCTGAAGTTTAATGCGAAGCCACCCCACATAATGACAGATCCACCACCAAAGCGGTCATGCTCGCGCACCGTCGCATCAGCAAAACGCTCCCGTGGACGCCTCCAAACATTCACTCGACGGTCGTTGAAAGACAAGGAGAACCGAGACTCGTCTGTCAAGAGCACCCTTGACCAATGTTGCCTAGTCCACACTAAATGACGCCGAGCCCAGGCCAAACGCGCTGCATGGTGAGCTGGGGTGGAGCAAAGGCCGTACTGCTGGTCGTCTTGATCGCAGGTTTGCCTCGTGTAGACGGTTGCGAATTGTCTGGTCGCTGACGTTAACATTGCTGGCTGCGTGAAGCTGTCTTCTGATGGTGTTTGCTGTAGCGGACCTCATCCTCAGAGCTGACAGGGTGATGAAATGGTCTTGTCTTGCAATGGCAACGCGGGGGCGTCCAGACCTTCTTGGTTCTTGGAGGCTTCCAGTGTTGTTAAAGCACTCCCACAGCCTTTGTACAACGGAGTGGAACACTCCCAGCCGCCTGCCAACTTCTCTCACCCCCACCCCTTCCTGAAGCCATGCAATAGCTCTGCCTCTATCCGCATCAGTCAATCGTCGCCTTGGGGGCATGGTTAGAAAAGCAGCAAAAGCGCTGCCATTTATACCCAGAAAAAAGCGCTGATTGTTGAACTGAACTCACAAAATGCAAGCCTTTTGCATGCAAATCACTTTTTAATGTTGAAAATTTTGCTTTATTAGCAAGACAACAGCAAGTTATGGTCTTTTGTTGTTGTAAAAATTGGGTTTGTTTTTCAACTCAGTGCAGAAAGTTCAAAACTCACAAATGTGATTACTTGTCAGAATAAGATTGTCTTGAATGTTACTGTACAGGATAAGTTTTGAAATAAGCAATATAACGATATTATTGATAGCAGCAAAAAATAATTAAACTTAATGAAATATGAGAGTGGCCCTTCAATTATTTTGAGTAGTATACATGCACACACCACACACACACGCGCGCGCACACGTACGTCCTTCTCTCAAAGCCCCATTACACCCGTTTTCTCATATCGTACTCGTTATAGAAGCTTATCGAAGCACAAAAAAATCGCTGAAGTATAAAGTGACGAACAATTTAAACACAAACCGGATACTCTACAAACTAATAATCAAGATAACCGCATGCTGTACGCACTTTAAAAAAAAAAAAAGTACGAAATGGCAAGATATTCAAATGTATTTCACACAAAAACTAATAATCAAGGTAACCGGAATTTTGTTCGAACAAAGAAAACCGGATGATTTGCTGAAACGAATTATAGTTTTGAGCTCTACGATGTCCATGAGGAGGACAAACTTAATGAAAATTTGGATCCGTGATCTCACAGGCGAGATAGGCAGAAGTGTGAAGACAAGATTCTTATCTACAATAATGAGAAATGTGGTACAGAGAAACGGTTCTATAAAGTCCAGATGCAATCCCCACTTTCTCATTCCAGCCTTTGGAGTGGGTTATTTTTATTACTGTAGCTCAGCCTCCGACCTGCCATCACCTTCGTCACTTGCAGCCGTGACAGATTGACCCGTGACAGAATGATATCAGCCAACATGAACTTGAAAGTCGTAATGCTGTGGTCTGTTTTCTTGACCTTGACTTGGAATGCTAACGGCCAGGAGAGTCCAGTGACCACGACGACAAAAGCGCCCTCTGTTGATAGGTGGGACAAACTGGACGACCTGTAAGTATTTTATATCGTGATTACCACGTCATTGCCCCATGTCTAGAACTGAAAAAAAGAGTTTATTTCTCCAAAATATGTTCAAGTCATAAAAAAAGAAATGCTTACGAGCTGGAAGTAACTGAGTAAACATTTTGAGCCAGCAACGGAACGATGGAGATAGTTGCGCACACGTATCTAAGAGCGTTTTTGCACGAGCTCCAAAGACAATGCGGCGAAGGAACGACAACAAGTTACTGTTCTTAAACAATCATTATTTGTCTGGAGTTCGGAACTTCGTTAGTCTGTTGAGTCTTGGACTCGTGCATTTCAGGGACAAATGGACTATCAAAGACCTGTGAAATCTCGTATTGAGTACAAAGTTGCTATAAAGCGCCATTTGTAAATTAAATGGTTATTGTCATTATATCTATAGAAAAAAAAAAAAAAAAGGTAAAGGTAGTCCCATAGCCTTGTGGCCGTAGGGGAGCGTGATGTTGGAGATCACACTTATCTTGGGCCAGCGTAATGAGGGTGATGCCCAACTCTCTCCCTCGCTGCTTTACCTTCCCCACCCTCAAGAGAGTAGGTACTCAATCACAGTTGAGTCAACTGGGGGCGTTGTTGATTGTCGCTTCACACCTTAGCGGTCACCCATCCAAGTGCTAACCGCACCGGACGGTGCTTCACTTTCGACACAGTAGCGAGTGCTCCAACCACTGCACTATCCGACACCCCTTACCTATATCTTACCCTTATCTATAGAACATACATTTTAACGGTATAAAAGATATGGTATAATTATAAAATGAATTATATACCTATAAAATACATTCTATAGCAATACAACACTTTTTATAGCTATAAAGCAACATTTGTATAGCTACAGACTACATTTTACGATATACAAGAGATCATACACGAATCGTCACGCCGTTTGTAAATAATAAACACAAAAAAACTTTTATTTATAAACAAAACATTTTATAAGTAACCAATTCATTTTACCTATAAACAAGTCATTGTATCTATAAACAAGTCATTTTATAGCAAAAACGATCTATAAAACTTCCTTTTATCTGTAAACACTTCATTTTATAGCAACAACGAGCACTTATATCTATAGAATACATTTTATAACACGTACAATGAATTGTACCTGTAGAATGCATTCGCGACAATTATTTTCCAGTCGGCGCCTTACAATAATTTTATACTAACTTTCTCATTGTATTAGGGATCTTTCGAAAGCGGGTGAAAGTGAAAGTGAATGTGAATCGGGACTACTTATTGTTGTGACGTCAGCAATTTATGTGACGCTTTAACTTCCCGTGGTGAAAGGTCACGAAGTCTGCCTACCACAAGGAATAAAACTTCGTGGAAAACCTGATTTCCACGAACTAATGTTAGTGAGTACATTTTGGTTATTAAATCGTTTGTAAAATGTCCAAAAATGATTTGAATTTGTATATGGTACATTACTCAACCATTTTAGAAGGAATAATGGGGATCTAAACTCGGTCTCAGACTTAAAACGTATTTTCAAACGAGCTACTGAAAAGCCGTCATGGCTGTCTAGAATCTATCTATTCTGTATCACCAATCAGCAGTCCAAAAACTGTTTTATGTGACAAAACGAAACTCGAAGCTAGAATGTAAAATATCTTCAATGTTAGAGCACTAATCCATCTTTAAAGTTCAACCTAATCGTTACATTCGTGTCAAATCATGATTTGTTAGAAGAAGCCTTACGTAGGCATAATAGTGCTCTGCCTCTGGGCCTGCCCTGTGTGTGCTCAATAAAATCACAACGAAACTAGGTGCTGGAATCGAAAGCGCACAAAAACACGTTCGTTTCGTTTCGTAACGCGGCGTAAGAATCTCCCGGCGTGCCTCTCGTTGGACGAAACGAACACACAATCACTTTCACTTTTACCCGTTCCGAAAGATCCCTAATAACTGCTTCTCTCCCTTCGATTATTTTTATTTTGTAACGTTCTAAGCACCCAAAGTTGCTATGCAGTGCGCAAAGATGGCTGACGTTTTTATTTGTTCATTTAAAAAAAAATTAAAATGTACGTCCCCGGACTTATTAAGCGTATAGGGGACGATTGGTTAATAGGTACATTCAACCAATTCAACGAAAAAAGGCCCCCCCCCCCCCCCCCCACCCCCCCCCCTCCTCCTGCACGTATGCGCTGGGCTCTGCCTTTTCATGTGGAAATGACATTGCATAAGCTAAATTTAGATAGCTACGGCGCGTGTAGGGAATTCCCGCTAGGCCTATATCGACTTCCCGCGATGTCAACAATCTCCAAGGTAACAGTTACGATGGAAGCTGGTTTGCCTTCGTGCTTATCGATAGTTTTTCAAGACGACCAAAAAATAATTGGAACAGTCGAGACTGACAATGATGTTGCTGATGTTTTATCAGCATTTCACTAGTATGGTACTCGCCAATTTATATAGTACACTAGTAGGCTATGGTCTTTGCCATTTTTTGTAGTAGACTTTAATGGTCTTTACCATGTTGAGTCGCTTAGAAGTTTACAAGTAGTCTACAAGTAGTCTACACGAGGATGGAGTTGCTTCCCTGGGATCAGCAATTCGAAAGTCAGTATACAATTAATGTCATGCGCCGAATGTAAAATAATGCTCCGAATGCATTCTACAGGTAAAATGCATTGTATATATTATAACATTTATTTTATAGATATAAAAGCTCTTTGTTGTTATAAAATGAATTGTTTACCTATAAAATGAATTGTTTACCTATAAAATGAATTGTTTATGTATAAAATGTAGTGTTTAGGGATAAAATGAATTTTTAGAGATAAAATAGTTTTTCGGAATAATATTTACAAACGGCGTGATGATCGCGTATGATTTCTCTTGTATATTGTAAAATGTAGTCTGTAGTTATAAAAAATGTTGTTTTTAGCTATAAAAAGATTCGTATTGCTATTGAATGTATTTTATAGACATAGAATTCATTTTATAAGTATACAATATCTTTTATACAGGTAAAATGTATGTTCTATAGATATAATGACAATAATGATTTAATTTACAAATGGCGCCTCATAAGTTGCTTCCCTCTATTTCCATTGCCTCCACAATGACTTCAGTCTGTCCTGCCTACCTCTCAGAATTTTTGTGTCCCTATCAATCTGCCCGAAGACTTCGTTCTCAAAATTCATCTCTTCTCGCTGTCCCCAGGTATTCCCTGAATTCCTTTGGGAAAATGCCATTCTCTGTCTTTGCTCCCATTCGGTTGAAATCTTTGCCTTCCAAACTTCGCATCATCCAGTCACACAACACAAACAAATAAGGATCTGAAAACCCACTTCTCCTCCAGAATACTTAGCCATTAAATGTTCGCCGAATTCCCTGCCAACAGCAATAACTGATTGCCGACAGTGGTGGTTGTAGTAGTGGTGGTAGTAGTAGCAGAGTAGTAGAGGTAATAATAATAATAATAATAATAACGGATTTTTATATAGCGGGTACTCCAGCCTATGACCAGACTCACCACGCTTTACATAGTCATTACATATAAATACATGCACACGATAAAACATCGCTTTTGCTACAATACACCAAAAGACGGAACAGTAAAGGTACAAACTATTTACAACTATGTACATAAATTACAAAAAAGACAGAAATAGACTATTTACAACTATGTACACACATGACAAAAAAGACAGAAATAGAATAGCAAAAACCTATTCACAGCTATTTATATGCCCGGTTAGGCCCAGGAGGAAAAACAGTATAAATATTTACAGCCGTGTATACACTTACGGATCAGACAGAGACAAAAGAGGAGAGAATGGCAGCGGGATACAAATCAGTCTGAATAATGCAGTTTGAAGAGGTGGGTTTTGAGGGCCTTTTTGAATGCTTGTGTTGATTGTATGTTGCGGATATGGGAGGGAAGGGAATTCCACTGCTTTGGTGCGGAGTAAGCGAATGCACGTTGGCCGTTTGTCTTAGTGCGGGTGACGGGAACCTTGAGTGTGCGAGTGTCAGCAGAAGATCTTAAAGTGCGTGAAGGGGAGTAGACAGACAGTAGATCAGCAAGGTAGGAAGGACAAGAATCTGTGAAGAAGTTGTGACAGAGAACAGAGAGTTTGTACTCTATACGTGCTTGCACAGGAAGCCAGTGAAGGGAATGTAGTAGAGGTGTGATGTGATCGCGTTTCTTAGCTCGGAATACTAGTCTAGCTTCTGAGTTCTGAACCTTTTGTAGTTTGTCAATGATGTGTTTTGGGGAGCCAGCGAGGAGAGAGTTGCAATAGTCAAGACGAGAAAGGACGAGAGCGCAGACTAGGGTTTTGATGGCAGTGACTGTAAGTGGCGAAAGGAGCTGATTTGGCGTATGGCCGTGTATGCAGAGCGACAGACGTTGGAGATGTGGTTGTTGAGGGACAGGTCATCGGAGAGAATGTAGCCGAGATTTCTTGCTGAGAATGAGAACTGAATGTTTGTTGTCCCTACTGTAAGCGATGTTGGGAGAGGCGAGAGTGAGGAGGAGGTGTTGTGCTTGTGAATGAGGAGGGCTTCGGTTTTATCGTCATTAAGCTTAAGCTTGTTGAGTGTCATCCATGACTTAATGTCTGTGATGCAGTTCTCCAAAGTCTTAACAGTGGAATTAATGAGAGAGGGGGCAGTGGATTTATAAAGTTGTGTGTCGTCTGCAAATGACTGACTCTCAACAGCATGCTTTCTAAGCAGGAGAAGCAGTGGTATGCTTTCAAGCAAGTGACAATATTTTTAATAGAAAGCGTGTACTATTTTTACAGCTGAACTAATTGCAGTATTAATAAGTCTGTTTTTTTAGAACTTATTTGACTAGCATCCCTTTAAAATAACAATCTTTTCTGATTCCAAATCAACATTGTCGGTTTTGTCAGCTTGGGTCAGTAATGACAGACAGGAATTGCAAACAGAAATACAGATGTTTTGTATTCAAATAATTACAAGGAGATAAGATATTTCATTAATTTGGATGCCGATAGTCATTTAAATATATGAAGAAATGAAATTGTTGACCACATAGCAGAAAGTGCTGCATCTTCAGACGAATCAATTAAATTATTTTTTAATTTGACAACAAATAAAATTAATAATGAAATAAAACGATGTGCTTGGAATCAGTGAAATAGGAAATACAAACAAGAGGTAATTGAAAAATATTATTTGGATAATTTGAAAGTATAAATAAAATGTTATAAATATTTCAAAATCTTTTCATATTAACAGTTTATTTCACAGACAGGCCAAATGCTAAGCGTGCTCGTTTAATAAATCCTCAAGCACTTTGTAATTATGGTAATATTATAAATGTAAATCACTTAATATTTGATTGTCAACAAAATGTTAGCCACATTAAGTCTTTACTCATTAGATTAAAATAAGTAGAAACTACCAAAGTGAGGCTACCGATGTCTATCTCAAGTATTTTATATCCAGAAGAACACTCTGATTGGTCATTGAGCTTAATGCCCATAAATGTAATTAGAAATAATAAATTATTCAGAATTTTCTTTTTTTAAATTTTACTTTAAGTAATATTAGTCTTATTAAATTTTTTTTTGGGGGGGGGGATTGGAGGGGTGATTTTGTTATTTATTCATTTGTTTCAGTTTGAATTTTTATCTTATTATTTTTCTTATTTTTTAAATTTTTTGTGTGGGTGTGGCGAGGGTTATGGACCCAGGGGTGATGTGGTAATGCTCCGGTCCTAAGCCCAACTTCAACTTTCTGTAAGACGCAAAGTTATATTTATAAGTACTTCGTTCTTCACAGGTAAAATTGAAAGGTTAATATTTTTTATTTTTTTTATGTGTGTGTGTTTTTTTTTTGTTTTCTTTTGTTTTGTTTTGTTTGTTTCTTAATGTGAAGGAATTGTTACAAGGAAATGTATGTTGTTAAAAGTGTTTCTGGTATGTTGTGTGCTGATTTATATGTTTAGTTAATTATTTAAATTAAAAAATTAATGAATTAGCTAAATATATAAATCAGCACATGGTAGATTTTGGTAATTGTTTATGCTACATCAGTACAACTTATATTAATGTTATGAATAAAAATTGATACTACAACAACAACAAAAAGATTTTTACATTGATTTTTGGATAGTAATCTTGTATGCAATTGTTGGTGTTCGATGAATAAAGTTGGAAAACTTCATACGACAACTCCTGCCTTGTTGCTGAGTGAACAGGCTGCGTGGACAAACGAATTCGAATTACACATATCAAGATTCAAGCATCGGGGCGGAATAGACTATTTATAAAGCATGTAACAGACTGCTTACATTAATTTTGTTTGTGTTTGTACATGTGTTCCATATATGTAGTTTATGTATTCTACACTCTTATTCTGCCAGTACTTGTGTGAGAGTACATGCTTCTGAGCAAGCTTTTTAGTTTGGTATTATGCTTTAAAAAATTACTACTACTACTACTACTACCACATATTCTAATTTTAAATTGGGGTAACAGTGGAGATAGCAGTTGGTCAAAATTGATTCAGTACTTATAAGCACTATGGAGCCATACCTAAGTAATCAGAGTTATATTATACGATGGCCTGTTGCATGACACCCACAGAGCTTGCACCAAGAAGATCTTGTGTATTGATTAGATTCCTATCCTACCCTGTCCCGTAACTCGGAGGTCGTAAGGGCACCACAGATGATCGTTTAACCAGCATACTCCATCTTTCTCTGTCCTCAGCAACCCTGATGGCTTCGCTCAGTGTCAAACCAGTCCATTCTCGAATGTTGTCCTCCACCTCTTTTTCGGTCTCCCTCTTTTTCTACCTCCTTGCACTGTGCCTTGCAGAATGGTCTTTGCAAGGCCTGATGATCTGGTGACGTGGCCAGACCATCGGAGTTTCCGTTTCTTCACCACTGTGAGCAGGTCATCGTGTTGTCCAATGGCTTGTGTGATGGTCTGTCGGACTTCGTCGTTGGTGATGTGTTGGGTATAGGAAATGCCCAGAAGTCTTCTGTAGCACCTCATCTCCATGCTTTGTATTCTTCGTTGGAGATCTGCTGTGAGGGTCCATGCTTCGCGAGCATATAAGAAGATGGAGATGACAAGGGAACGCAGCAGTCTTACTTTGGAATGTAGACTGGTGGTCCTGTCTTTCCAAATGGGCTTCAACCTTGTCAGGGCAGCAGTTGTTTGTGCGATCCTGGAGAGGACTTCCTGTCGGGACCCATTGTCTGATACAATGGCTCCTAAATACTTGAAGCTATGCACTGTGTTGAGGGATTGGCCTTGGACTTTGATGTCCGTGTTGATGCCATTGGTGTTGTTGGTCATCATTTTGGTCTTCTCTGCACTTATTTCCATTCCATAAGCTCTGGAGGTAGTGTCAAGCCTCTGTACCAGCTGTTCAAGTTCTTGTTCCTCTCAAGCCAATCCATCAATGTCATCCGCAAAACGAAGATTGGAAATTGCTCTACCCCCTATGCTGACTTCGTGATTTGCAAGGGCATCTGACATGATACGCTCTAAAAAGATGTTGAAGAGTGTTGGAGAGAGTAGGCATCCTTGATGCACACCGATTGTTGTTCTGAACCAGTTCCCGGTGGCGCTGTTATGGAGGACTGCACTGGTAGCCTTGTCATATAGGCTTTTAATGACTTCAATAATTTTAGGGCTGATGTTGTACACTTTCATTGTTACCCATAGAGCTGCATGCCAGACTCTGTCAAACGCCTTCTTGAAGTCTATGAACACATGATATAGATGTTGTTGGTGCTGTAGGTATTTCTCACAGATTATTCTGAGGTTGAAAATCTGTTCAGTAGTACTTCGCCCTGCCCTGAATCCTGCTTGTTCTTCAGCTATGATTTGTTCAGCTTGGGATTTCGATCAACCTGTTTAGTATTATTTTCAGGAGGACCTTGCTGGGATGACTGATGAGGCTGATGGTGCGGTAATTTTCACACTCCTGAAGGTTACCTTTTTTTGGAAGAGTGATGACAAGCGACTGGGTCCATGGTATAGGCCACTCCCCACTCTGCCAGATCTTGTTACAGATAATGGTGAGGGCATCAATCATCGCTTCTCCTCCTGCTTGTAGCAGTTCCGCGGGTATGTTGTCCACCCCCGCTGACTTCCTTTCTTCATCGATTGCACTGCTGCCTCAACTTCTTTCCGGAGAATTGGGAGGATTTCTTCTTCTTCTCTGTTCTCGGGACATGCTAGAACTGATGGGTTTCCATTTGGTGTGTGGTTGTAAAGGTCAGAGCAGTACTCTGTACATTTGTCCAAGACTTCTTGTTCTTCTGTAAGGTATATGCCAGACTTGCTTTGGATCGTGGAGACTTTGGGCTGTTTAACACTTGTCAGCCGCTTCACAGTCTGGTCTGGTTCTTGCTGTTGCCCTTTTTAGACTGTAACTATTTCCTGGCATTGATCTTCTATCCAGTTCTCCTTTGCTGTGCGCATGCCTTTTCGGATGTCATTATTGATTTTTCGGTAGACATCAGCTCCCTGTGAGGTGTTCTTTTTATTTTTTTATCTCTCTTCGTTTATCACACAGATCCAAAAGTTCAGGTGTGATCCACGGCTTCTTCTTTGGTCGGTGCTTGCCAAGGATCTCAGTGGCGGCATCTGTCACAGCTGAGTTGAAGGTGGTGGCCATGGTGTTGACATCTACTTCACCAGCCCCCCAAATAAGCAGTGGTGCAAAATTCCCTCCAATTGTGGCCTGAAATATTTCTGCCACCTCCGGTTCTTGCAGTTTGTCCAGGTCGAACTTTAGTCTAGTGCACTTTGGGTATTTACTCTCTTCAAGTGGAGCCGGAAAGACATCATCACGAGATCGTGGTCACTTCCGATGTCTGCTCCTGGAAAAGTGCGTGTCCTGCCAAGGTTGATGCTTGATCTGAAGCGTTTCTTGACCAGGATGTAGTCTATCTGGTTGTGATGCTCCCCGCCGGGACTGTGCCATGTCCATCGTCTGGAGTTTTTGTGGAGACCAAGCGTGTTTGCCAGTACAAGACTGTTGTATCTGGCAAATTCCAAGAATCTCAGACCCCTGTCATTTGTCTCGTTGTTGCAGTGGGGTCCACATGTGTCTCCCCAGTTGTGGTGCGCATCTTGGCCAACCTTGGCATTCTAGTCGCCTTGTACTATGATTATGTCCTTTTTCGGCATTTGGTCAAGGACAGCCTGTAGATTTTCATAAAAATCCTCCAATTCGCTGTTGTCATAGTCTGATGTTGGGGCATAGGCCTGGATGATGGTGATGTTGAAAGGGACTGCTCCCAGACGGATGGTAATGAGTCTAGTGGAGACTGGGTGGCAACCCATGACAGTGGCTGGAATGTTCTTGTGGATCAAGAATCCAAAGCTTAGATTAGATTAGCCGTAACAAAACAGAATGGGAAATAAAGTGATGAAAGTAATCATTGACATTGCTTTATCTGTCAAGGTTAAACAACCTGAACAGCTGTGGATTGTCAATGGGATCATCCGTCATTGGTTATCTATTGGAGGAACTGAAGACAACCCAGACCCAGTTCCACGAACTGCAACACACTGATGAGGCAGTCCTAGCAAAGATTGCACAGTTATCCAACGCAGTAATGGCCTCCACGCTAGCGACACCAACACAACTGGAAGATCTGGATGCTGGTAAGGTTTTATTTGTGATGATACAAGTATATCGCGTTGTGGGTTTGTTGAGGCAAGACAATGACAACCTGCTGAAATGGCTCTGCCAGAAGATATTAGACGAAACTGCCAGAAGAGGAGACCAAGCCACTGACCGTATCATTGACAAATTAAAAAAACAAAAACGAACTGTCTGCCTAACCTGATTAGTCACTCAACGAAACTCATGCTCCGGATTATTCTCAGCAGGTTAAACAGCAAAACAGACAAGTTGCTGGCAGAAGCACAGGATAGTTGCATACCAAATCGTGAAAAAAGTATGCAAATGTATGCTAATAATAGAAAGAAGATACACGGCTTAGGTGGTTTCAATATAAATTGATGTATAGAATTGTGCCAACCCAGCGCTTTTTACATCTGAGAAACATTGTAGATTCTTCTGTATGTACATTTTGTGGATTAGAAGAAGAAACTTTAGAACACCTTTTTTGGGACTGTGCTAAAACACAATCTTTTTGGAATGCCTTTCTTATTTGGCTGCATGACAACTTTGCTCATTGTTTAAATGTTAGACTTAATAAGCAACTGATAATTTGTGGATATCAAACAAATATTGTAACTGATAAAATATTTGACCTATTTATTTTGAGTGCCAAATACTATGTGTACACATCTAAAATACGAGGCGTTTGCCCTCACTTTCAAGGTTTTTTGAGAGTTCTAAAGCAGAGATTTTTGGCTGAGAAGCACAATGCATATGTAAAGAACATGGTTCCTGTTTTTCATGGCAATTGGTGCCTTTACAGACAATATTTTAATGGAGTCTGACCAATTTCTTACAACCTTTTTTAACTTTTTTTTTAAAATAAATTTTATTTTATTATTATTATTATTATTTTTTTTTAAATTTTATTTTATTATTATTATCATTATTATTATTATTATTATTATTATTATTATTATTATTAATTTATTTATTTATTTTTTTAATTTTTTTAATATATATTTTTTTATTTATTCCCCCTATAAAGCTCCAATGACCTGGGCACTTTCTTTTTTTCTCTTCTTCTTTCCTCTATGTTTCTTCGTGCATGTAGATTGTATGTGTAATTATTTCCTTTGTTGTAATGTACTATGTTAAAATAATATAACCCAGTTCCTGGGGAAAAAAATAATAGAAAGAAAAATAAACTTTAAATAACAAGAATTCGCCGTAATTTACTCAATTTCTAAAAGACGTCTGAGTCTTTTATGATGGTTTGAGTATTGCAAAACTTAAAATGATACGAATAGATAGTACTGCTTATACAAGCACTCTATAAGAAGGCAAGCACTGAACTTCTATTAAACAACCAGCTAGGAGGAGCGATCTTCCAATTCACACTCCGAATAGGACAAGGGAGCCTACTTTCACCAATGCTCTTTAATCTGTTCCTGGAAAAAATAATGAAAATCATATAGCACAACACATTACCTGTCCGTGACGATGCTAGAAACATTGTAAATTTGTGGCATTATACGATCGAGTAGTAACATTGTAAATGTGTGGTATGTTACGACCGAGTAGAAACATTGTAAATGTGTGGCATTTTACTACCGATGGCACTTTAAAAAAAAACTGCTAATGGAAAAGGTCAAAATGTCGTTATACGTTGGATAGATTTGTTTGAAACTCATCCTTTTGCGTTTCTTCTACAGCCTCTAGCTTCATTCGCTGGGGAAGAAAGAGTTGTCCTGCCAACACTACCCTGATCTACACTGGTCAGTATTGTTTATTTTTATACACATGACAACATTCATACTGCTATAATTCAGCTTGAAATCCCATTTTCAAAAATGAACTATATAGCATAATTAAGATTTTAAAAAATTCCTTTAATTAAATTATATATTGAAATTTCACGCCTCTGGAGGACAGTTCCAATGTTTAGCAATATCGTCTTGCTTTGAATTCGTGGAGGATAAAATACTGCAAGGAAATTGCTTGCATTGGCAAACAAGCCATTTCTATTTGATCATCTCGTTTTGACTGCTGTGCAATCGTACAATATATTTCACCAAATATTCGGAATATTCCGGGGGAAAAAGTGATTATTGGATACCAATTGCAAAATCTTTAATTTGCAGTCATGTTGGACATTTTTTGTCAAAAACAGAATCAGAACATATATTTTAGGCCTATTGGGTTTTATATTCGAAAGACAGAATCAGAACATTCAATATTATATATATTTTGGGATATAATTAAGATCATTCTACAAATCATTTGTAGAAGATAGCATTATTTTAAAATTGGGATTGCTAAATTAATTAGTTTTGTTAATTTGTTAACCCTCCTCTCCCGACTCACATCATTGCCCTGCCCTACTTACTCCATATTATTCCCCTGCATCCTTACACTCCACATCCAACCCTTCAACCAAGTCTAAAATCACTTTGGTGAAAAGACGGTAAAATTAAGAAACACATTAATAAAAAGAATTGCTTTCAAATCATGTCTTCTTATTTCTCTAATTCTTAAAAAAAAATTAATTTTAGATGATGGTGATGACGATGATGATGAGAAATGAATAAAAATAATTAGGAATAAACCCTATAATTCCATTGGAAACCAAGCAGCAACAGCACGTTTGTGATTAACCTTTTCAATGTTGAAGGGCATTACGAAATAGGCATTATCCCTAAATAAACCGAAAGTAGGTTGCTTCCCCTGAAATGCGGTTACACAATACAGCATAAACCGAAAGTAGGTAAAGTAGGTCAATGAGAGTTGCTTCCCCTGAAAAGCGGTCAAAATACATGTTGACAGCTATTTAGGAAGTACTCCTATTCTCCAATATTTGAAATAGTCGGGAATTAGAATAGCCACAAATGGGTCTGTCTGTCAGTCTGGCGTTCTTTCGGTCCGTTGCACCATGCAACAGATTTTGAGCAAACGTCATCTGAACATTACCTGGCTTGGTATATCCCGCGTCTTTCGGTCCGTTGCACACTATAGCTCAAGAACCACGAAACATATTTTGAGCAAACTTCACCTGAACATTACCTGGGTTGGTGTCTCCCGCATTTTTGCATTTGCTCTAACTCCAAGGTCAAGGTTACAATACAATACAATACAATACAATATAACTTTATTGTCTGATGTTCATCACATACAGAAATTTGTCTTTGGCCCATCGTCCGCAAGAAGCATGCAATATATCCATTTTATATACACAAACAGCAGAGACACATTCATTTCTAATGGCACAGTAGCAACCTTAAATTCCAATCAAATACAGACATTCACAATCTAAACCCCGCATCAATAATAACTAATAATTTTACATTCACGCAGGAAAAGCACACACACACACACACACACACACACACACACACAGAGAAACACAGTATACAGGTACATCAACTCATGCCAGTCACTCAGTCGTTGTTGTTGTTGTTGCATCAAGTTTTATTCATCAGATTAACGTAAGTTGTACTGTCACTCAGTCATGGTCCATGGGTCAGTCAGTCAGTTAGCTGCTTGCTCTGTAGCTCCGAATGTGACTTTTCTACAGGTTCAACTACGTGTTTCACAGTGTTACATTCAGTGCGCCGGTATAAGTTTCCCGATGTTTTTCATCTCTTCTCTCGTGTTACTTTGCAACCGCAATTTCATAGAATACACGTTTACTTAGTTTAGGTTAAGCAGGTTAGAATATGGCAGATTATCGAATCGTTCGTTTCATAAATTAAAATCCCCGGACTCGTGAGCATTTAGGGAACGCCAAATCGAATCGAATATATGTGTTGCAGCATGAGAAAACCAGGCTAAAGTGTCAAAATATGAAAAATTACTTATTTATTTATTAACAAAGTACTAAAAATAATCTTCAAAATGCAAAAAAACAGAATTGTTTTATCTTTATTGGTTGATGTTTTATGATTCTTTTAAATATTTTATTTTCTCGGGGGCTAATTTCCAGAAATTGCCTTCAAAGTTTTGAATTGTAAAATGATCATTTCTTCACAACCAGAATTTTCCCATGCATGTATTTGGTATCAAAACAATTAGGAAGATGGCAGCAATATGGCAGTGAGTTGAGATAAGATGAGAAAATTCACATTATACACCATTCACACAATACTGAACATAAACAAATTAAAACAGTACGCACAATTTTATTCTGTACCCATCCATAATGCATAGTGTTTTTAAACATATTAGAAATAAAACAAGTGTTTAGCAAGTCTATAATAACTCAAACACATAATAATATATCAAGAACATGGCCTGAATCAATCATTTTTCTAAATTAAACCCTATCATAATGGCCCCTCCCTCCCCCCCCCCCCCTCTTAAATCCCTCGTCCGTCAAGTAATCTTTTGTTTAATTGCAAACAGCAACATTACCTCAGTTCAAATAGTCAAACAAAGATTACAAACCTAAAACAAAAGTTTTATTAGGTAGTTTTCAGTCCTAATAATCAAGCTTTAATAATTCCCCGATTCTCCACTCCCCTCCGCACGTCGAATAAATCTGTCACGTCACAGGTGTAAATCAAAATAACATGTCATTTTGCTCTATAAAGTTTAAATAAACACAAATATCAAAGCAAATACTAATTACTAGTAATTTGGTAAATAGTCCTCATGTTCATTTCCTAAAACAGACAAACCAACAATAATAAATACTGAGAACATAGTCAACTTGTCATGCTAGTAATCTTGAATGCAGGCCAGACTACTTACCTTTTCAACCCTCCCCACCCCACCCCCCACCCAACAAAATATACTACTGAAATATTTTCCACACTCCTACTGTAATTCTTTCACTGATATCGCCTTTTCAACCTTTACCTAAATCTATGCAAGTAGAATGACGGATTATTAAAGACACGCCAATAGCGAAGAGGCCTACGAAACATGAATCATTGAATGAAAACAAACAGTATCATTTAATAACGGGATCAAGCTTCTGCTCGTCAGAATCATAATCCTCATCACAGTTCCCACTGACACCATCATAAAAATAGTCTGAAAGCAGGTCTTGGAGCTCTTCAGAAGCAAAACCGGGTCGATTCAAGGCCCTAGCTACTCTAGCAGACGACACATCTACTGACGCTGGAGACGAAGCCATCACTTCCGGTTTCCAAAAAGAATTGGTCACTTACTTTGACAAATTGTTTCTAACAAATGCAACATAAATGTTGCAATAAAACACTTGAAATAGATGTATGATGAGTTTATCTACATTAAAAAATTCACTTTGAACTAAAAATCGTCGAAAATCTATAGGAAACACTTCAGTTTTTCACGACCTGGCTAGAGACACATTCGAACACAACTTGTGTCACAAGCAAGCTTCGGAACAAGGAATTTCATGAAAAATTCATACGCCACACACTTTTATGTACCAAAACGTAGTACCAATAGGGACTTTTCACTCTCCAGACGTTATATATCAATCCACATTGGGGATTTCCCTTCATAGTCGGACAAGAAAAGTTGGGGTATCGGAGGTCAATTAGTGCCATTGTTTTAGCAAGGTGTGATCAACACCCTTATCAAAATCAACAAAATAAACAATGTTTTAGTAAGTTTTGAACAAAATCCGTTTGGGATATTAAAGAAAAGTCTTAAATAAAGACAAAGAGGCAACAATCTTAAAATTGATGGGGTAGCCTATTTTTAGTGTTTTACGGCTGTAGCAGCGAATCAATCCTGGCGTCTTTAGGCGGGTTTTGTCATGCGGCAACACATATATATGCTGACTTTCTGTCCGAAACATGATCTCCGGAATTTCACGCATGCGCGGAACCATCAGCGATGATTTACATTTGGTGATGACACACCGGTTTGCGAGTAGGAGAGGTTCCCCCGCCTTTGGATAAGTTAAACCGAGTTAGTGGGCATGCACGTTGTAATTCAGAATGGATGCGCATGTGCAAGGAGGCTTCTCCGAACTTCCAGAGTAGGTCTATTAGTGGCGAAGATGGCGGTTTCCAAACGGCATGTGTCTGTGGAAGAAAAAGAAGTGACAAAGTATGAACACCTCTAAAAGTGATGTAGAAAAAGAAGCTAAGGATTCAAAAGTTTAAACAGGACTATACAGTAGTAACATCAAAGTAATCATGTCTTGTAGTGGGCAACAAAGGATAAACCTTTTGTTTTTGCACAACATGTGAAGCTCTACTCATCCAGGGGCCCTATTCATAGAGGGACTACATGTTATAGGGACTGCAAACCTTGAAAGGACTTTAGATTTCGTCCGATAAATGCGGCATCTGAACTGGCATTCATGAAGGGCTCACAGCCGGGATTGTGGCTATAGTCCTTTCTAATATTAGCATCGGGAAAGTCAGCCAAATTATATCTACTGCGCACGCGTACTGCAGCGGATGCGATCATTTGTGTGTAGTGCGTGATCGCCTTCAATGTTTTAGAGACTTTGCTGTACACTGTAAACATTACACACACGTACTCTGCAGAGCCAATTTAGTGTTTTTATACGAAAAATAGAGCTATATAGGCATGCTAAGGTGCATGCTGCGTTTTGCAAGTTGTGATTGTTGGCAAAAGTTTGTCGTGCACGCTTACACAAACATTCACGAATTTTTTTTTTTCTTCTGCAAGGGCGATTGAGTTAACCACAAAAAAAAAAAACGTTGACAGTTTGCTCACTTATTAGTTGGTGTCCCTGTGTCTAATTTGTTACTGCATTAACCTTGTATCCCCCCCCCTCCCATTCCTCTCTCTTTTAGCTGTCTCACTCTGCATCTATGCAATTGTATGTGTGTTTGATTTGATAAAATTGATCAATGTATGTGCACATGTATGAGTGTGTGTGTTTACCCAGTAAAAGAAATGCATATTAATAAAACCTTTCAATTTATTATGCATACAATTTAAAAAATCTGTTTAGTGTCATGACCTACAGGAAACTTGATTACATGACTGAATGCTGTGGCTAGTGTAATTTCCATAGTTTTTCTTGCAAACATACTCGTGTTCATATTCCGGTGGCGCTTGGATTGGTATTAGTGTCCCATCTATGCACCCAAACACGTTTGAAATTTTAATTTTTGTCTGTCAGTTTCGTGTTGATCTGGAAACTGGATCCAATTGCTGACTATCGATTTCAGAGCAACAGTAACTTTTGAGATTACTCTGTTGGCTGTCGGTTGCGAAATTCCAAACAAATCAGCACATACTATTTGGAAAGAACCACACGCGTAAAATCTCAAAGCAACTAATACTTGCATTGATGGTGTCAAGGACCCAAGTCGGTTTGCGTGTTCTAGTTGCTCTGCAACATCGTCAATTATGGTCAATATGTTATGACGACAAAAACGAAAAGCCGTGTACAGTTTTACGTCATCATAACTATCTAAGGGATTCATCCTGTCTCTGAAAATTCTATTTCTCCTCAACTGTCTTCGCCTTAGTAAGATTGGAATCAACGCACCCGCCATTTTTGCTCGATGTTACAGTCCCTTTACCGGCATAAAGGCCCGAATCTTGTGCTGATAACTTTTAGGCCGTTTGCCGCGGCCGATAAGCTCTGTTGTCCCTCTATGAATAGCAATATATCGCAGTTATAGGCCGTAGACGGTTTGCAGTCCCGTTCCCGCACTTGCAGTCCCTTCATGAATAGGGCCCCAGGACAGGAAATGTTTTTCGAGGGAGTTGAAAAAAAGAGGATTACATAAATCTGAAGTGTTTTTTATTGATTGATTGATTGTTGCTTTAGGTCCAGCGGACTCCTCCGAGCCAAATCAGGACCGGACAACCCCCAATCCGCATAAAATATCTGCCGAAACAACCCTAGTGGGAAAATTGAATGCCCTCCACCGGACAGTCACTTTACAATAAAGACATCCCACGCAGGGGACGGCTGAGGCTTTACCCCAACTACTCGAACCCCCGGTTACAAAAACAAAATAGAATACAAACATCATTATAAATCATCGACAAAACACATACATATAAAATGCCTATAGTGCTAAATAATAACATCATAGGAAGCCCTAGTGACCACCCGGCAGAAAGCGTCCAACACTCCCAAGCTGATCCAACAGACCTCATACACAAACAAGGAGTCTTGTCCAGGAAGAGTTTTCAAGAAAAAAGGTAGGTCATTGATCTAGCGAAGAAGAAGATAGTATAGCAGAGTGATAGGACAGATCAGGAATGGGAAAGAGCAAATGAGGAAGACAGCGACATTGGGAATTTAAAGCACTAAATTTCCAGAAAGTGGGGATACTATTTATACTGAAACCCCCGGCACTCCAACGGGGGTACTGTTGCCGCAGTGAATCAGTCATGCCTACAAAGGCAAGACAGGTTTTCAACTGGGGCTTTCACTTTTCCCTTTATAGGTTAGAACAATCTACAGTGGCAAAGAAGACATTTCAGCATGTACATAGTGTAAAACAAGGTACTTTTCTTACGTATTAGTGTCCCGGAAAATCGTGGCCTATACCGGATTTTTTTTGTTTGTTCCTGAAACTCACCTTTTGGGGTAGGTATGCCTTCGAATTGGGGCCTTTTTATGTCACATTATAACATGAATACGTGCAAACAAAGAATATGGGTAAACTACAAAGAAGAATCATAACACGATTCTATGCGAAATGAGTGACGTCAGCGACACCACGGCGACACCAAGCGGCTGTGCTGCGGAGCAGGTCAAGGGAGGTAAACAGACCACATAGCAACATGTAAATAGAGACGATATTGCTCGACTGTATCGGTGTGTTTCTGATGAATCCCGAACATATTTGTCAACAAAATTACTGTGTAATGTGTAGGAAAATGACTCCCTGCAATAATGCTGGTATTTTTGCACATTTGGTTTTCGTCAACATCGTGATATTATAGAGCTTACAATTTACATGGAAATGGTGAATGAAAACAGTTGAATTCTACTTCTTTTTTTTCTTCTTTTTTTAAATTCATACAAAAATGAGACCTTTTTATGATATTCAAGTTTGTGCTGTTGGTGACTGAATCATAAAATAAAACTATTGCAGCATGCCAAAGTGCTAAATTGTATTCATAAATTAATATCCCCCACTGAATAGTGATTAGTGGGCTAAAGAGCGTTGGTTGTCAATTGAACAAAAGGGAACTTGTGAAAATGTAACACTGCCGTGCATAATCATAATTATTGTCAAATTCAGTTCAATTTGTAAATATGTTATTGTTTCCTTTGGTTTGGTTTTCTTTGTTGTTTTTCAATTATTACTTTTTTTCTGTAACGCTTGTTGTTGTCTTATAGTCCGCCACACAGTTTGTTTGTTTGTTTGTACATTGCTTAAGGTCCAGTAAATTCTTTAGAGTTGTATCAGGACCGTTGGACAGGACAGAGCAATACCACACAGATGACATCAGCTTCGTGGCACCTTACACGGATCATGTTTACAAGGTCATAAAATTAGGAGGCGCTGGAGACGCAGAGTATTCACCTCAATTTTTCGAAATCCAGGTCTAAAAAAAAACAGTATAAAAGGTAATATAAAAATCTTAAATACTAAACATAAGTAATTAACAGGCAGAATGTATTTTAGTTGGTGGTATGGTGGCTTTGATGTGGCCATGTCACAAGATCAAACGGACTATCCAAAATAATCTTACAGGGGACAGTACAAGGTGGGAGGAAGAGAGACAGACAGAAGTGGCAGAAGAAGAGGTGGGAAGATAACATTGTAGAGTGGACAGGCCTGAGATTGAGTGATGCCCTAAGAGAGGTAGAAAACAGAGAACTGGAGAGAATTGATTGCCAAATCATCAGTGATGCCCCCACGGTTCACAAGACTACGGGATAGGTAAGGTGATGGTGGTTTTATTTTGCCATATGGCACTGGTATTTGCCCTTTTCTGCCTGTTAATTTCGTATGTTTATTATTTAAGATATGTATATTTCCTTTTATACTGGTTTTTTAAACCTGGATTTCGAAATATTGAGGTGAATACTCTGCGTCTCCAGCGCCTCCTAATTTTATGACCTTGTAAACATGATCCGTGTGAGGTGCCATGAAGCTGATGTCGTCTGTGTGGTATTGCTCTGTCCTTTCCAACGGTCCTGATACAACTCTAAAGAATTTACTGGACCTTAAGCAATGTACAAACAAACAAACAAACAAACAAACAAACTGTGGGGCGGACTATAAGACAACAACAAGCGTTATAGAAAAGAAAAAAAAAGTAATCATTGAAAAACAACAAAGAAAACCAAATTCATTTAGTTTTCATTTATTTAATTTAAGGTCTGACAAGAAAGAGAAGAAAACCAAACCAAAGGAAACAATAACATATTTACAAACTGAACTGAATTTGACAATAATTATGATTATGCAAAGCAGTGTTAAATTTTCACAAGTTCCCTTTTGTTCAATTGACAATTAACGCTCTTTAGCCCACTAATCACTATTTAATGGGAGATATTAATTTATGAATACAATTTAGCACTCTGGCATGCTGCAGTAGTTTTGTGTTTTGATTCAGTCACCAACAGCACAAACTTGAATATCATAAAAAGGCCTCATGTTTGTATGAATTTTTAAAAAAGAAAAAATGTAGAATTGAACTGTTTTCATTCACCATTTCCATGTAAATTGTAAGCTCTATATCACAATGTTGACGAAAACCAAATGTGCACAAATACCAGCATTATTGCAGGGAGTCATTTTCCTACACATTACACAGTAATTTTGTTGACAAATATGTTCGAGATTCATCAGAAACACGCCGATACAGTCGAGCAATATCGTGTGTATTTACATGTTGCTATGTGGTCTGTTTACTTCCCTTGATCTGCTCCGCAGCACAGCCGCTTGACGGCGCTGCGCTTAAAACGTCTTCACTTTTTATATAGGGAAAGCCTCGGATGATTCCTCTTTGTAGTATACCCATATTCTTTGGTGCAAATCAATTGGGTTCTGCAAAAGTGTACCTAACCAATCAGTTCGATGACAAAAAAGTATGAAATCTGAAAATGTCCATAACATTAATTTAATTTATCAGGAATTGCTGGTGGCAAACAGCACAATGAGGCGGGCGGCGGCACCAATCGACTTTGTCTGACCAACAACCCTCAGTTTGACGACACTTCAATTCCGCCATACTATGGTCTGTTGTACGGTAGCGAGTATGAGCGTATCGGAAATCATCATAACCATGACGTGCCTTGTTCCGTGTGCCTAGCCCCCTACTCTACCACCATCATGATCCCCGCCACCCTCACCTGTCCTCAAGGTTGGACCAAGCAGTACAACGGGCATCTCGTTTCCCAGCATTATGAATACGCAGCTACGGAGTACGATTGCCTGGACGGCATACCGGAAAATTACGACAGCGGGCTAAGAGATGACGACGGCTTGTTTTTTTACTATGTCTTGACCAGGTGTGGAAGTCTGCCATGTCCTCCCTATAGCAACAACAAGGTGGTCACTTGCGTGGTTTGCTCCAAGTAGCACTCGCATGGTAAGCCAAGTCAGGACTCCACATTGTACCTATTTTTATATAAAAAGTTGCCTGTTCTAAAGAAATAAACTCGACCGGCCCGCCCTTTCATCAGTACTGTACGTATCCAAGTTATGACCATTTTTAGTTTTACAACGTTTATTTGCAGTCAAAAATTGTTCCGATCCAAAATTGTTCTGCTCCAGAATCATTGCACAAAAACTCGGCATTAAGTGCCCAATATTGTGAACCATTATTTCACATACCGAATTTGACCAATGCATTGAATACATCATGGATATATTTTTAAGCTTCTAGGGAGGTGGGCTTTCTCCAAAAGAATGAACTTTTCTGTTCAGTAGCTGTATATAGATAAGAAAATAAAGCTTGCTCCAAAAACATTACACAAAATGTGCCAGCAAGAGCTCAATATTTCGCTTATAATTTTTTATTTTAACAAACCGAAAACAGCTCCATGCCAAGGAAAGGTTACACAATAATCCGATTATACAAATAATTATAACGACTTCAAGCAAAAATACAACGTTGGTAATCAGTCTACCCGACAGCAAAACCTACCTGTCCCGGGCAGTCGGAAAGTAGTTAAATGTCGAGCTCTGACGTGACCACTGTGGCTCCTCCATCCTCAGCTTCTAAACACAACCGGAAAGTGACGACATCTCGTTGTTATACGAGTCACCCGACCTCCCGTAAAATTATGAAGTTGTGGAATCGAATTAAATTTGAAGCAATGTTTGATAATGTTGGTGTGGCTAAATTTATCCATGTCTTAGTTTGTTCGGGAGTTTTCAGTGTGATTTGTGTGTGTGTGTGTGTGTGTGTGTGTGCGTGTGTGTGTGTGTTTATGCATATTTATTTACAATAATCTATCTGTCTGGGTTATGATCGCACTAATTTCACTTACCTACTTAGACCTACTTACCTTCCTAAGTATTTCCTTCGTATACTATCTGCCCAGAACCTACCTCTCTCCTTATGTATCTATCTGACTAAGAGAGAGAGAGAGAGAGAGAGAGAGAGAGAGAGAGAGAGAGAGAGAGAGAGAGAGAGAGAGAGAGAGAGAGAGAGAGTTCAAGGCCACAGGCCACATTAAAACACAACACTGAAACGCCTCATAAATTTACAAACACAAAAGTACGCGTTTCTAAAATCAGTCTATGATTTAAATGCGATTAAGACAAACCAATAAAAACTTATTCTGCCATTAAGTTAACATACAATGTATATGACTATATGACACACACATACAAATGCCCTTTTAGTTTTACCACATCTATCATTCCTCCTTTTCTCCCAAACATATGTTTTAATTCTCGCTGTTAGTGAGGTCTAGCATAATTTTTCTCTCAAATATATGTATTCTCTCCATTATTCTTAAATGTAACTATCTTCATTACATCCTTTTTTTTCACAAACATCTGCATCCTTACCCCCAACTATCCGTCCATTCGCATCATTTTCTCCTAAACACCTGCTTTCTGGCATCAATTTGTATATCCCCAAACATTTTATTAAACAAACACTTGCATTCTAACAATCTTGTATAATTTTCTCTCAACCACCTGGTCTAGCATAACGTCTGGCTATCTTGCCTCCATTCCAACGCAATGAGGCGTCGGCCAGACGTAAGAACGGGAAGATCAACGGAATCAGGGAAAGATCCGGCGAGACCACGCAGTTATTGCTGAATACAATGGTACAAACACTGAACACGCACACCTCTGATACGGACCAGTACACCAGCGACATGATCCTGGACACTTATCGGGCGGGCAGGAGAGAAATCTAACCGAGACCAATTATTACAAAGTTTCTCAGGTTTGACGTCACAATGAAAGTCAAGTCAAGTCAAGTCATTCTTTATTTTTCAAAAAGAAAAATGTGGATTGTCGCTTTGCGAGACAAGACAGGATTTCATAGTGGCAATAAACACAGTGACAGCAATGTAATAATGACATAACATTGAGGGAAATAAACCAACACACACACACTCAATTGCGTTATTACAATTTAATGTTCAGCTCTTCGTTTTAACAAACAAACGTACCAGATACACAACATTTGTACCCTCGCGTGCATACACATATAATCACACACACACCCGCTCACGCACACACACCCAAACACACACCCCCCCGCACAATATTACTTAGGTTACATTACATAAAGGATCCATTACAACAAATAAGTTCATAGCAGGTGGAAGAGGTTACGCGAATGAGCATTCTCGGAAGGGGTGAGTGGTGGAAATGGGTCAGTGGTAGCAAAACAGTGCGGGGAAGGGGTTGGGTTTAATTAACACAATCATACAGACAATAGTCCATCTGGGGTGATTCTGTCCTTACGCTGTAACACAATCATACAGACAATAGTCCATCTGGGGTGATTCTGTCCTTACGCTGTACTAGGCGCCGCCCGACTAACGCATTAAAGCATTTGACTACATTAGGAACAAAGCTGTTCCTGAGTTTGACTTTGTTGCATTTGGGTACTCTGTACCTGCACTGCGATGGCAAGATCTCAAACTCACTGTTCAGAGGGTGCGAAGTGTCGGCCAAGACCCCACGCGCTCTGCGAAGGAGGGCTTTCTCACAAAGATCGGGCAGAGGGGGGGGGGGACGGGGAGGCCTATGATCTTTGAGGCAGTTTGCGCTACTTTTAGCAGCTTGTTCTTCTCTGTGACCGACAGCGTCTGGAAGAACACAGGGCTGCAGTACAGCAGAAGGGGCTCTATCATGCTCCTATACAAACTGAGTAGCAGCTTGGGGTCAAGGTCAAAGGATTTCAGTCTTCGCAGGACGTGGAGCCTCTGCTGACACTTCTTTTGAGTTGAGGACACGTGGTCTTTGAAGCTGAGCTTTGAGTCCAGGGTCAGGCCTAGGCACTTGGTCGTATCCACAATCACAATGTCCGCACAATTACTAAACGACGCCTACGTACATATTTCATGAAATACAATACAACAAAACATGCAATACAATACAAAATGCAATATAATAAATTATATAATACAATAAAAAATACAATACAAAAAATATAACACAATAAAAATACAATTAAAATATAATTAAAATTGCAGTACAATAAAAAATACAATACAATTAAAAAAGACACTCAAGCAGCCAAGCACACCAGGACAATGACGACGACAAAGAACGACGATGACTAAGACGACTGTGACGATAACGAAAATGAATAAAACTTTGATGACCACGATGACGACGACTATGATGATGATGATGATGATGAGGAGGAGGAGGAGGAGGAGGAGGACAATAATTGCAACAACTATAAAGAAGACGACGACAATGATGATGGTATGATGACGATGATGGTGACTTCGATGATGATGATGACGACGACGATGACGATGAAAGTTACGATGAGTAGGCCTATTGCAATGGGAATTAGGTTCAGTAGACAGTAACAATAAATCCCAGCTGAATGTGCCTTGCTGTAGCGTCACCACCATACATGTAGCTCATGCAATGAAGAACCAACATTACAAGGGTTACGTTTGCATACTGAACTTTAATCCGTGAAACTGAAACACCCTAATAACAAATCTTGTAACAGATACAATAAACATGAATCAGCTGAGTAAATAATAGGTAGGCTTATCGAACTCTCTCTACCTGATGTTTTCTTTATTTCTTTTGATTATAAACTGTAACTGACATGCAATTAAATGAACTAGGTTGCAGTCAAGCGCACCGCAATCGCTTATAAATTCATTACAAGAAAACTTGCGGCATTATAATTTTATCGAAATCATTATTAAAGTGATACTTACCACATTGGCCCCCGTGTCAGGCTGAACAAAAGCCAGGAAAAATGATAATTACCATCCGTTAGAGGTTCACACAAAAACCGCATGGCCGCGTGTCGCCATCTTGGCAAAAGTAAGTAGATAGAAATGCATTCCGTTTCCCGGAACTACAGAAAACAAAATGGAAACAGTTCAAAGTAAATACATTTTTCTCGCTAAATAAAAACAGAAGAGCAATACAATTAATTTGCCCAAACAAGCGAAATCTAAGCAAGATATAAGCCCTTCATTGGCCGAGTAAAAAAAAAAGGAAATGTGTCCCCGTAACTCTTTGGTCGTTGAGGAGAGAAACGTTCGGGACGTCCTTTTTCTCTAGGCCAGCTTAATGAGGACGGTGCCTATTGCCTCTCCCTCGCTGCTTTACCTTCCCGGTTCCAAACTGATCCAGGTACCCGTTTACAGCTGGGTTTGGATTGGGGTGTGTCATGCGCTTGTTTCAATCTTTTTATGTCGTTTGGTGATTGGTCACCAATCAAAGAAGCCTATTAACCCTTCCAGACCACAGGCGCTTGTATATGGACACGCGAGCATAGGCGCTCGCGTGTCCAGATACAAGCGCCTGTGTAACCGACGTTGCTTGACATGAAACTTTGCTAGCGTGTGCGTGCCCAGACCATTACTGGCCGCCCCAATGGCCGTCACGCTTGCAATAAACCTTTAAGAAAACAACAAGCAAACTATAATACAATCAAAACAGTGAGTAATGGGAGTTTTCACCGGTACCCGATTTTCGTGCGGCCTCTACCTTAACACACACACATGCACACACACACACAAACACACCCACACACATACACGCGCTCGTACACACACACCCATCCCTTCTTTTGAACTATCTCCTCCTCCCTTTTTATTCCCGTGTAGGACCCATTATACATTTTGTACGTAAGAATTTGAAATGGTTAGCAGGGAAGACAAAATACCACTGAAGTCTATGGTGATGTCATGCTGAAGTAAAGGTTAAAAGGTAAAGGTAGTCCCATAACCTTGTGGCCGTAGGGGAGCGTGAGGTTGGAGATCACACTTATCTTGGGCCAGCGTAATGATGGTGATGCCCATCTCTCTCCCTCGCTGCTTTACCTTCCCCACCCGTCAAGAGAGTAGGTAGGCCTACTCAGTCACAGTGGAGTCAACTGGGGGCGTTGCTATTTGTCGCTTCACGTTTTGCGGTCACCCATCCAAGTGCTAACCGCACTGGACAGTGCTTAACTTGCGACACAGTAGCGAGTGCTCCAACCACTGCGCTATCCGACACCCCGACATGCTGAAGCGCCGTACTAAAGTTTGAAAGGCCATACATACATGTACTGCTGAAGTTTACACCTCTCTCTCTCTCTCTCTCTCTCTCTCTCTCTCTCTCTCTCTCTCTCTCTCTCTCTCTCTCTCTCTCTCTCTCTCTCTCTCTCTCCGTGTGTGTGTCTCTCTCTCTCTTACACACACACACTCGTCCATGTATGCGTAAGTCCTTCGGTGAAGAGTATCAACCGAGGTTTATTAACTAACCCCCTCCCCACAACCTCCTAGGACCCCCTTTCACTTACTATAGTTTCCCTCCCGATACCCCCACTTCCTACATCCTCCCCTGTATTATACTAGTCCTCTTGCCAAGCTGAGGCCTGAACCTCGGCATGGACTGAGGCATTCATAATTATATGACGGAATTTCCACTTTCTTTCCATGCAAACAGAGCTGCCCACTGCGAGTCGGGGGGCAACAGAGTCCGCCAGTGCATTTGGCTTTCACTGTCTGCTAGCGTGACGTCTTACAAGCAGCTGAGGCAATCTCGGACGTGGTTTTGGAAGCAGTCGAGACAGCCTGGCGCAGCCGACAGCATTTCTATATAAGTAAGCTTTAGCGAAGCGAACGATACATTGTCAGTCCCTTATAAGCGAAAGTTTCTAGGGACGTTAATCTAGAAAACGAACGATCGAACGGCGAACGATACTACAGTGCGCACAAACGCCCGTGTTCAAACACAAGAAATCAGTGGTCTCCCTTCAGTAAAAGGGGCCGGCAATTAGTGAACAATTTTCGCATGTGTGTGTGTAAACTACCAAAAACCCACAAAAACGTTTGTTTTTGCTGAAAGGAGTGGAATTGATAAAAACATATTTTGTGTGTGTGTGTTAAACGCCGACAAATATAAAATTTGTAGTCTAACAACCACTTTCAACGAAAAGATTCCAAATAAAATAAAGAAACATTAAAAACATTTTCTCTCAAACGGTTGGGAGTGGAATTAGTGGAGGGATTTTTTTTGTAACAACTTCAACCAGAGCATTACCCTATACAAACTTTTGGTCAAGCGTTAGGCAGAAAGAACCGGAGTTAATAATCATCTGTTACATCCCTCACAAGTTTAGTTTGAACAGCAGTAGTAGTGGTAGTAGTAGCAGTAGTAGTAATAGTAGTAGTAGTAGTAGTAGTAGTAGTAAAGTAGTAGTAGTAGTAGTAGTAGTAATTTTAGTATCGGAAGTCGTGGACCTGAAGTGTAGGGTACGTTCAGCTAGCAATCTTATTACTGGGTTGCGTTTAACTGTCGCTTTCTCAATCTTTCGAAATTTCAGCTTGATTGTTTGCTGGTTGTACAGGTGAGTTCTTTTCTTTTTTTTAAATAATTTAAATCTTTATATATAATTAGAATATATTTCCCCATCTATAGGCACTAGTTATTTTTTAAAAATCTTTATATATAATTAGAATATATTTCCCCGTCTATAGGCACTAGTTATTTTGAGCTTTGTATTTCGTGTATGACATTTTTGTACCCAGACCAAACGTAGTTCTAAGGGTAGGTAGGGGCCGGGGACATACTGGAGTCGACTTCGTTCTCCCTCTCTCTCTCTCTCTCTCTCTCTCTCTTGCTCTCTCTCTCTCTCTCTCTCTCTCTCTCTCTCTCTCTCTCTCTCTCTCTCTCTCTCTCTCTCTCTCTCTCTCTGTATGTTCGCGCCTCTTCTCAGATTAGGGTGGAGGATTTGGACCTACATCAGTTTTGGTATAGGCCTATATCTGCTTCATTCCCTTTCCCCCGTTGGGGTGCAGGGGGTTCCAGTATAAATAGTATCCCCACTTTCTGGAAATTTAGTGCTTTAAATTCCCATTGTCGCTGTCTTTCTCATTTGTTCTTTCTCATTCCTGCTGAGCGTCTATCTTCTTCTTCGCTAGACCAGTCACCTACCTTTTTTTCTTGAAAACTCTTCCGGAACAAGACTCCTTATTTGTGTGTGAAGTCTGTTGAATCAACTTGGGAATATTGGACGCTTTCTGCCAGGTGGTCACTAGGGCTTCCTAGGATGTTATTATTTAGCAATGTAGGCATTTTATATGCATGTGTTTTGTATATAATTTATAATGATGTTTGTTTGTATTCTATTTTGTTTTTGTAAACGGGGGTTCGATAAATTAGAGTATAGCCTCAGCGTCCCCTGCGTGGGATATCTTTATTGTAAAGTGACTGGCTGGTGGAGAGTCTTCAGTTTTACCACTGGGGTTGTTTCAGCAGATTTTTTATGCGGATCGGGGGGTTGTCCGGTCCTGATTTGGCTCGGAAGAGTCCGCTGGACCTAAAGCAATAATCATGTAGTACTAATGTAATGTAATGCCTCATTCCCAGCAATTGTTTTTCTTTGTTTTTTTTAAATTTTATATTAAATTAATTAATTTACTTCCTTTAAAAAAAAAAAAGGTAGTTTTTTTTAGACGATACTTCTCGCTTTTCTCCATCCAAAACGTGTTTTGTAAATGGAAGGTATTGATAGAAAAAATATAAACTGCTCGTAGTGCAGTCATTCATGCCGAATTTAGTAGCGATCAGAAGCGAACTGTTAATTTTTATTGACCACACACACACGCGCGCGCATGCACGCACGCGCAGACACACACACGCGCCCATGCACACTCACACACACACACACACACACACACACACACACACACACACACACACACACACAAATATATGCATATTTTGCTTCTTATAGGCATGTATGTAATATGCAAATAATACTGGATGATATATTCGCATTTTTCTCCTAAAAATCAGACTCAAAGCGCGGTGATCTGTAACCAGCATGCACCTCATCATGTTGCACAAAGCAAAGCGTCATTGCACGCTGAAAGTGGATCTTCGATAGCAAAGCGGTAGATAGCGTACCTATGTAGATGAAAAATAAATACATAAATAACAGTTGGGATTAGATTGTGCCTTTATTGCAACGAATCCGCCGGTAAGAAGGAACCATAACAGGAACGACCCCTTGGGGTCATGAGCAATCTTGCCACTGTAGATTGTTCAAACCTATAAAGGGAAAAGTGAAAGCCCCAGTTCAAAACCTGTCTTTCCTTTGTAGGCAAGACAGATTCACTGCGGCAACAGTACCCCCGTTGGAGTGCCGGGGGTTTTCAGTATAAATAGTATCCTCACTTTATGGAAATTTAGTGCTTTAAATTCCCACTGTCGCTGTCTTCCTCATTTACTCTTTCCTATTCCTGCTCTGTCCTATCACTCTGCTATTCTATCTTCTTCTTCGCTAGATCAATGACCTACCTTTTTTCTTGAAAACTCTTCCTGGACAAGACTCCTTGTTTGTGTATGAGGTCTGTTGGATCAGCTTGGGAGTGTTGGACGCTTTCTGCCGGGTGGTCACTAGGGCTTCCTATGATTGTATTATTTAGCACTATAGGCATTTTATATGTATGTGTTTTGTTGATGATTTATAATGATGTTTGTATTCTATTTTGTTTTTGTAACCAGGGGTTTGAGTAGTTGGGGTAAAGCCTCAGCCGTCCCCTGCGTGGGATGTCTTTATTGTAAAGTGACTGGCCGGTGGAGGGCATTCAATTTTCCCACTAGGGTTGTTTCGGCAGATTTTTTATGCGGATTGGGGGTTGTCCGGTCCTGATTTGGCTCGGAAGAGTCCGCTGGACCTAAACCAACAATCAATCAATCAATCAATCAATCAATAACAGGAACGACACCTATTTTATTATATGCGGAACTTTAAATCTATCATAGGCCTGTATCGTAGGCTTGGAGAGCACTCAATTGGTCCCTTTCTAGTTATAATATGAATGGCTGTGGGGCATCCCTATTCCTGTGCTATCGAGAACCCCTTTCTAGGCTTTCTGTGTAACGGAAAATATTTGGCTACAGAATGTTGGCTTGCTAGCCAATGGCTGTATGGAATTGCCTTTGTAAATTATGTATTGTTACCACTTTCAGCTCAATAATCCTTATTTGGAAGCATACAGACATTTTTATTTTAGAATTTGTGGAATGATATATGTTGAAAAATAAATAATTCATACAAATGATGGATACACAGTCTCCAGAAAGACCTTGCATTTAATTCTAGAAAGCAGTCAGTTTATTAAAAAAAACAAGTTTTCAAGCGAATCATGGAATTACCTAAATAATGAAAATTGCAGTCCACAAACAATGAATTGTTTACGTAAATAATATTTGTTTAGCATTCTTCTAAATAATACACTATTTAGCAAATTCCGCAAAGCAATGCATTATATAGGTAAATAATTCATTATTTAGAAAAATTTCTAAGTAGTACATTATTTCACACAATCTGTTAAATAATGTATTATTTAGTAGATAATTTCATAGTTTGCAACCATGTCTTATTTACCTATGGTTTATTTACATAAACAATGTATCGTTTAAGTAAATAATAAATTATTTACGGAGAAAAAGTATTATTTAGAAAAATCTTACATTGTTTGTAAACAAATTATTTTAATGTATTCTATGTTCTTTTATATCAAGATTATTTAGCTGAAAGCAATCAGAAAAATCCCGAAAAAAATCGCAAACAGATATTTTACAAAGGGAGCTAGTTCCATATGGCTAGTCAACAGCATAAAACCCACGAAATTTATTCATGTAAATCTATGTCAATTTATATCTGTATCTCTATCCATATATATAAACTACTTTCCAAAGAGATTTTTAAACGACATTTCTGGCACAAACCAGCCCAGCAGTTATATAGCTTCGAGATTATACACCATAATTTGGCTATACCTGATACTTTACAATAATCTTTCTGAAGGAATTGAAAGTTTATGAGAAAATGTGTCTGTGTTATTTTTATCCGTAACCAATGCGTATTTGAAAATTGAAAATGTGTGCTGTTATCTTGAAAGTTATGAGATTGGTTTTTGTGTTTTTTTTTTAATCTTTTCTTTTAAAATTATTAGTAACATAAAAATCAAAGTTGAATTTGAATAAGTGTCTTATAGAAAATCGCTTTTCACGCAAAATATTTTTTTTTATAGAAAAGTTAGTTTTATGAGTAACGTGCGCCAAATTTTGGGCTAAGTTAATTTCAAAGATAATTGTCTGCCTTACTCTTTAATAATTCTGTTAGTTTAATGTCCCACAGTAACCAGTCTCAACAAAACACTTGGATAATGGCTACGAAGGGGCGCTCACTGAAGACGGTGTTGTTGATGGTGATGGTGATGATGATGAGGATGTGGACACCTTCCCATGCCAGAGTCAACTACATATGCACCTTCGGACCGCTTCAGACCGTTAGAGGTAATGATCACACATGTTAACATTTCAGAAGAAGAGGAAAAATAAATAAATAAATTAATAATAATAATAATAATAATAATAATAATAATAATAATAATAATAATAATAAATAATAATAATAATAATAATAATAATAGTAGTAGTAGTAGTAGTAGTAGTAGTAGTAGTAGTAGTAATAATAAGAAGAAGAAGCAGAAGAAGAAGATATGACGATGCTGCTGCTGCTGCTGCTGATGATGATGATGATGATGAAGTATTAATAGTAGTAGTAGTAGTGGTATTATTATTATTATTAGTAGTAGTAGTAGTAGTAATAATAATAATAAGAAGAAGAAGCAGAAGAAGAAGATATGACGATGCTGATGCTGCTGCTGCTGCTGCTGATGATGATGAAGTATTAATAGTAGTAGTAGTAGTAGTAGTGGTAGTAGTAGTAGTAGTAGTAATAGTAATAAGAAGAAGGTGATGATGAAGATGATGATAAAGAAGACAAATTAATAGTAGTAGTAGTATTAGTAGCAGTAGTAGTAGAAGTAGTAATAATAATAATAATAATAATACTAATAATAATAATAAGAATAATAATATAGTAGTTAGTAGTATAGTAGTAGGTAGGAGGAGGAGTAAAAGAAGATAGTAAGAAGAAGAAAGAAAATGAGAAAAAGTAGAACAAGTAGGTAAAAGAAGAATAAACGAAGAAGCAGGAGGAGGAAAAGAGGGAAAGTAGAAGAGAAGAAAAAGAAGAAGAAGAAGAAGAAGAAACCTTTGCCAAGTAACTTGATTAGAGATATGCACGCTTTTGATATGAATTTTAAAATTTAAAAAAAGTCAAAGTCTTCTGTTTACGTTTATTACTTACTTCTGTCTTTTTGTTCTTTCTCTATCTCACTCTTTCTTTGCTTTATTTGTCTTTTTTTTTTCTTCTCTTTTCGTCTATTGTTTACTTCATTGGTATATTCTTCCTTTCTTTTATTTTTTTCTTTTTGTTCTTTCTTTCATTTCTTCTTTCTGTCTTCGTTTCTTTCACATTTTCTTTCTGTTCTCATATCTTGCTGTCTTTGTCCCTTTCCGCTCCGCTCCCCTTCTTCTTCTTCTTCTCCTTCTTCTCTTTCGTTTGTGTTTTGTTCCTTTATTTCATTTCTTACTCATCTTCTCTCCATTATTTGTTTTCTTGTACATTCATTGTCTCTTCTTTTATTCCTTTCTTTCTTTTTCTTTTTTTTTCCTTTCTTTATTTCTGTCTTCAATTTGTTTATTTCAAACAAGACAAAACTAAAAGATGATTTACTCGACATCCTAGCAGACGATACCCTGCGGAGAGACTGAAGCGGTTGTGAATATGTCATACATTTTAATAATAAATTTTAATTTTGCAAAGACCATCCTGCAAAGCACAGTGCAAGGAGGTAGAAGAAGATGGAGACAGAAAAAGAGGTGGAAGGACAACATTCGAGAATGGATTGGCTTGACATTGAGCGAAGCCATGATGGTTGCTGAGGACAGAGAAAGATGGTCGCTGGTTAAACGATCATCTGTGGTGCCCCTACGACCTCCGAGTTACGGGATAGGACAGGATAGGGTAGGCCTGTCACTGTTTGGTGTCTCGCTGTTGTTGGGTGAGAAACTGTTTCAAAGTATTGTCCGGTTGTGGCGGGCACAAAGGTAGTGGGAGGGAGGGGAAGGGAAGAGAGCGAAAGAGAGGGAGAGAAAGGAAGAAGGATAGAAGAAGAAGAAGAAGAATGAAGGGGAACACGCAGAAGAAGGAGAGAAGAAGGAAAAGGAGGAGGAGGAGATGAAGGAGGAGCAGAATAAAAAGAAGAACAAGGATAAGATGCCGGAGAAAAAGAAGGAGGAAGAGGAGAAGAAGAAGGTGAGGAAGAAGAAGGAGAGGAAGAAGGAGAGGAAGAAGAAGGACAGGAAGAAGAAGGACAGGAAGAAGAGGAACAGTGGGTTAGACAGATAGGAGAGGGAGAGGAGAAAGATGAGAATAGGAAGAAGAAAAAAAAAGGAGTAGGACGAAACATATAGGACAGCTAAGATGATGATGATGATGATGATGATGATGATGATGATGATGATGATAATGATGATGATGATGATGATGATGAATCCAAAAAATAAAAAAGGAACTACCTCCAGGCTTTGAAGGCCCCAACTTGCAACATTAAACTCCAAGTGCAGAACAAGGAAGAAAGAGTGAGGAGGGAGGGTAGTGTATTCTTGGTCGCTTTAGCCTGCACCTGCCTTTCTCGTAGCATAGAGCTAGACGCTAGACTGCTAGAGTGACCGCTGCAGGCGACACTGGGCAATTCAAACATCGTGTAGAGGGGCATTACAGAAAACTCGGTTCCTGGGAATTGTTGTTTCTTTATAATATTGATGGTGCAGAAAAAAACTAGCCGGTCGGAAGCGCAGATTTCTTTGTATCTTTTGATTCTTAGGCCTTATTCGGAAATGGGAGGTAATTTGTCTCTTTGTTTTGTTTCTAGTTACCTAGAGTTATCCGACAGACCATCGCACAAGCCATTGGACAACACGATGACATGCTCACAGTGGTGAGGAAACGGAAACTCCGATGGTATGGCCACGTCACCAGAGCATCAGGCCTTGCAAAAACCATCCTGCAAGGCACGGTGCAAAGAGACAGAAGAAGAGGGAGACAGGAAAAGTTGGGAGGACAACATTCGAGAAGGGACTAGCTTGGCACTGAACGAAGCCATGAAGGTTGCTGAGAACAAAGAAAGATGAAGTACGCTGGTTAAACGATCATCTGTGGTGTCCCAACGACCTTTGAGTTACGGGGTGTGATAGGATAGGAGTTATCCGGTGCACACCTCGTCTCACTGAGAACACTAGGAAAGCTACCTAGATCTGCAAGCTTGTTTCTTCTTAAGTGGGCCCGGGTAGCTCAGTTAGTAGAGCGGCTTACTTGTAACCCAAAGGTGCCTGCTTCCAATCCCGCATTGGCTAACATGTGTCTATATTATTTTAAACCTTACCATCAACTGGTTCGCTGGTGTCGGAATAATGAGACCAGTAGACTCTATACGCTCCAGTGTCGTGTGACTATATTCTACAATTAACCTTAAGCTTTTTTTCGGAAAAGGGGGGTGGGGTGGGGATTGCCCGGCAGTGCATGGCCGAATTAGCGGAGCTAGCCAGGATTGCAACTGAAAAACTTTCATTTGATCCGGAAGCAAAGGCATACCGTAAATGGAACGACTTCAGACCTAAACCGTACAGAATTGTTAACTCCCTTTCGTGCTCTTGAATGTCTTCACACGCCAAAGTTTGCTAAAACAAGCTTACATAATAGTTTTTTGTAAGTTTAGATAATAGTTTTTCTGTTAAATTTGTACATTTGTATTATAGTATGTGTAAAAATATTATATATATATATCTATATAGTTACATAATTATATTATTAATGGGCGTATGTGTATAAGTTTTGTATGTGAGGGAACATATCCTATGTGAATCTTACGTGAATCTTATGTGAATCTTATGTGTAACTGCAAGAGTCAGGCGTGTGTGTGTGGGTGCAGGAGAGAGAGAGTTTCTGATTGTTATGCAACCTGTAAGGTATGGGGTAGTTTGTCATTATACCTTTACCTTAAATACTTGGTTGAATGGATCCATTTTAATCGTGCTTCTATAGTTGGATGTGATTGATCGTTTGTGTATGTAATGCGAACTTGCTCATGCTGCCATTGTAATTGCTAATTTTGATAGGAAGACAGTTGTATTGTATCTATTTTAATTCTTGTTTAAGTGTTAAAAAATTATTGTAGATTTCATATTTGTTTAATGGATTTTTTTTGCACTGTTCACTGTAAATGATTTTAATTTTATTGTGTGGTAAATTTTTAATTTTTTTTATAACCATGTTTTGATTGTCTGCCAGACATATAATATAACTATTAAATGATCAGTGCGTATTGTATAGAGAAAGAAAGAGAAAAATAATTTATTATAGACTAAAATAAAAAGGACATGCGCCTAAAAATAGAACCACTTAGGCTACAAGATAATGTTAAGAGTTAAATGTATAAATTAATAAAGAACCAGGTGACAACAATCAAAACTAATTAACACCAAACACAGTGACAACAAATACTTAGTAGTACTAGCAATAGATTACAACTAATTAACATCACACCCTGTGCTAACTAACAACACAATGGCAATGTCTTGCTGACAACAAATAGTAGTTCTAGCAATAGATTTTTGTAAAAGGCGTTAATATAAATGAGTATGCCTAGATACTACAGAGGCTCGTGGCGCTTACAGATTCACACAATACAATTTAATAAAACCCTGATAAGTGGCATGAGCTTTAAAAATAGTACGACTTACAAGTTAAAGTTAAGAGTTAAATAAATAAATGAATAAAGAACCAGCTGACAACAATCAAAACTACCTAACATCAAAGATTCAAACACAGGCAGACAACAAATACTAGTACTCGGAATACAATAATAGACCATCAGTATTGAGTAGGCCTACTAATACTGCTCTACTTTAGTATTTACACTAACTAACAATACAATTACAATGTCGTGCTGGCAACAAATACTAGTACTAGCAATAGAATAATAGACCATCACTGTATCAGTATTGAGTAAGTCTACTACTAGTACTTCTCTACTGTAGTACTTACACTATTACAGTAATAAAGAAACAAATAATATTACATTTTTTTAATATTAATAAATAATAATAGTACTTTATCTTAGCCTAAGCTTACTAATACTATTATAATTAACTTAGTATTATGATTATATGAATGTGCACGTTCAACTTTGGGCTAGATATTTTACATTATATGTTACAGTATAGATGACTCAGTGATCTACTCTTCTTCATATGAAAAATAAGAAAAAACGACACAATTTACAATACTTATAACAAAGCAATTCACAATGCATAATATTACAAATTCACAATTATATAGATATACATAGGCTTAGTATTTGTACACATACAATGATACAAATTTATAAACACATTTAACAGACAAACTATTATCTAAGCTTGCAAAAAACTTTTATCTGAGCTTGTTTTAGCAAACTTTAGCGTGTGAAGATTCTGAAGAGCACGAAAGGGAGATAACAACTCTGTACGGTTTAGGTCTGAAGTCGTTCCATTTACGGTAATGGTATCCCTCAGACGTGATGCGAGGAGAAACAAAAATCCCGACCCTGAAGGCTTGTTGGAGGACAGGGCAGATATTGTTGCTGAAAAAACTGTGTTTGTTTGTAAAGAATGTCAGCCCCAACGTTAGACAACTCTGGCGCAACAGGCGGACAAGCCGGCCAAGTTGTTTCCTCTCGTCTTTCCGAGTATGGTTATTCATAGTGGTGACAAAACTGGTCGGACACACCGACAATGTTATTATTATTATTATTATTATTATTATTATTATTATTATTATTATTATTATTATTATTATTATTATTATTATTATTATTATTATTATTATTATTATTATAATTATTATTATTATTATTATTATTATCATCATCATCATCATCATCATCATCATCATCATCATCATCATCATCATCATCATCACCATTATTATTATTATTATTATTATTATTATTATTATTATTATTGTTATTGTTATTATGTTAACAATATATTTTTTAGTTGGTTTTTATTACTTTTATTTTTTTCAATATGATTCTTTTTAAATGAACGCTGAAGTTATTTTGTTCATTATAATAATTGTGCAGATGAAAATGGTCTGGAACACCGATTCTGCGCTACTAGCATGAACCCACCATTTGTAAACCTTGGCGGGTTCACAGACGCCCGAGACAGCAGTGGTTCATGTTTTGAGTGTACTTGCGAAAACAACTCCCGACTCAACGGATTGGCCTGCTGTGAGAAAGAGTAAGACGGGATTTTTTTTAAAAATATTTCCAGACTCCTCTGAGCACGAAAGTGTTTCATTTGATCGGTTAACAAAATAACTAGCCAAATGTCAGTCGGTCGCCATATTAGTAATATTAACAGCCAAGCGTACCGAAAAAGCATGTCTCCGATAATTAATTAAGCAGCGTAAGCTTAGTGCCCGAAAGAGTGGGAATATAAACCGAGGAATGGGTTAGTGCACAAGTGCATTTTCATCACACGATTCCTAACGGCTCATATAGGGTTCCAGTACAGGTATCCCTATCTAAATACGCAAGTGTCTATAGAAACGGGGGGAGTCTTCCAGATACAAAAGAACGGCAAGGAAGCTCTATATGATATAGTCCCCTTCCTTGTGGGTGGTAAGGGATTGTTCTTATATAGCGCACTTACAAGCTCCGATAGCTTCTCAAGGCACCGCCGCCCACTACTATCCAGCATGCAACAGAATAGTTTGCTGAAGTCAGGATTCGAACCAAGACATACATACACGAGACTTGTGCCCTGAACCACTGAGCAATCCCTGACGTATTCACAACTTTCCGGCACCTCTCATAAAAACTCGTGGGTATCGCCATTATAAATTAAAACGAGGTTTGAATGAAACCAAGTTCGATCCGGTCTGGCTTGTTTTGCTTTTATCAAAGCTTGATGCGTGACTTTTAAATATGGCAAATTGCCGAAAACGACGATTGTTAGAGCCATAAAACGAGTGGGATAAGTATAAAAACGGTGGAGGAAGTACATGCTCAGTGAAAGGATGCAAAAAACAATCGTAGAGGCCTGTATTTGTGGCGACTTCGGAGGTGCGTCGATCATCGACAGAAAGTGAAACAGGACCTGAAGACTCTTGTAGTTTTCCATAGCTTCGCCGTCGCAACCTTCACAAAACACGAAGTAGTTGACTATGTTAGGCGAGCGTTGTGGCCAAGTGGGCTAAGGCGGGACTAACTTGCCGTGTCCACAAGCCAGAAACCAATGGCGCCTGACAGGTGTGGGTTCGAGCCAGCATCTGGGCGTTATGTTTCTCCGAACATTTTTCAAAAATTAACAAATAATGTTAGGTAGGTAGGGTTTAGGCGCGCCACTGGCGATAGAAAAAACAACTGAAACTTCCCATTGTACAACTTATGTTAATCTGATGAATAAAAATTGATGCAACAACAACAACACTGTAAACTTGACTCTGTCACAACTGGGACTTCAAATCCATCAGGCATTCTCTGCAAAACTTTCTCTTTATGCTCCCACCAACGCTTTCTCATGTGATTCGACATAATTAGTCTTGAATATTTGGAAATAACTCACTAAAACACTCGGATAGACAATAGGCTACGCGGAGAAAGAAACCGGAAGTATGTTTCACATGAGGGGATTCCCGTTGGTGCATAGGATAGCAGAAAAGTGTGAATATACGCATGCATTCGCTGAGAAGGTAACCCGAATTATAGTATGCGTGACCAAATATGACTCTCCATCCAAATGGCCTGCTAGGGTCGCAGTAGGACGCTGGTCTCCAAACCGAAGTTATTACTGGTTTCCAACGAACGGGCGTGTGTTGATTCTCGCATGGGGTGAAATAAATAACTTTAGGTTATAATATGAAGCTTTTTTTTAAGGCCACCTACGGATGAGATAGAATAGAGTCTAGTCTGTGTACGTATGCATCCTATTGCACGGACTTTAAAGATCCTGACGCTCATGTCGTAGACGGGCGAGCACCAGTAACACCAATACCCCCAGCATGTACTATAGGTTATGTCCCCTCTCCAACACACCCTGTCTGGGGTGGTGCTGCTCTTCGGGCTACTGCGCTGTCGCTGAGAAGGAAGACCGAATGACGCCCGACCTGCACCGATGACACGTTAAATAAGAACATTCCAAATCCAAAATGTTTAAGAACCATACAATACATGTTATATTTTGAATGCTCTGCGAGTGAACGCTATCTACCTTATGAGAAATACAAGCGTTAAGCGTTGATAGTTCGGCCTAGTAACCAAATGCATTCCTTGTGCGTTCACTTGGCAATACAATATTTTGTCTCCTCACGTTTCTTGGCGCATCGTGTTTCTTACTTAAATTTAAAAAAAAAATACCAAACAACATAAAAAAAATAAATAAAAAATAAAAAAAAAATATACAAAGAGAAAGAAAAAAAAAACAACCATACGAGAGAAAAAAAAATCAAAACATGAAATAAAATTACCAAAACCCCAATTAAAATCAAATCACACTATACAAAACCCACCCCAAAAACTAAAACCACAATTTAACCCAAAACACTCACAAATAAAAACCCTTGATACCCCAACATTGAAAACAAAAAAAAACTAAAAAAAAACAACAAAAAAAACACCCAATCACTGAGGCCAATAAAAAAAAAAAAATATTATACATAAAAAAAAAGAAACAGACTAATATAAAAAATAAAAAAAAAACTTCCCCCACTAAACCCCAAATAAAAAACCACCCCAAAAAAATTTACACAAACCCTAACTCACAACTACTACAACTACCCAAACTTTAACATAACCCACACCCACCCAACTACACCAAAAACAACAAAAACCACACCCATAATATAATAACAATAACACCCAAAACAACAAAACACCAAACTAAAACAAAAAACCAAAAAAAGAAAAAAAGACCCCACATAAAACTACCCCCCAACTACCAACAACTAAATAAACCACCAACTACCCACTAAAAAAAACAATTAAACCCAACCCCCCATACACCCAACATACCATCAAAAAAAAAACCCCACAACAAACAAACTCACCCCCAAATACAACAACCCACAACCATTAACACAATCCAAACCACACCCCAAAACAAAAAAAAAAACCACACCCCAACCAAACACCCCCAACACACACCCATTCAACCACAACAAAAAAACACAAAACAAACAAACCACACCCCCTACCAAACCAACTAAAACAAAAAAAAAACCAAAAAATAAACAATTAAACAATAAAAACAACACAAAAAATAAAAAAAAATATCTAAAAACCAAAAAAAAAAATAACAAAAACCTAAAAAGAAAACAAAAAAAAAAAAAAAAAATAAACAACTCCAAAAAAAACCCCCAAACACCCCACCACCTACAAAAAAACCAAAAAAAAAAACTAAACAACACAAAAAAAAAAAACACACTAACAACAACAACAAAAAAACAAAAAAATAAAAAAAATACACAAACCCCCCCAATACAAAACACCCACAAAAACAAAAACAAAACCACTAATACAAAAACACAAAACCCACAAATATAACAATCCCAACCCACCCCCACAAATATAAAACATCTACACAATAAAACCACAAAAAAAAAAATAACAAAATAAAAAAAACACACCCCCCCCAAAACAAAAAAACAAAAATAATAAAAACCCCCCCCCACCCCCCGCAAAAAACAAACACCAATAACACCCAACTACAAAAAAAACCCACCCCACAAAATAACATACAAAAAACAAATCCCCCCCAAAAAACCAAAACCCAAAACCCCCTCAACAAAAAAACACCCCCAAAAACCCCCCCCCCCCCCAAACCACCCCCAACCATACACCCAAAAACCACCCACAAAAAAATACCAAAACAAAACACAACCCCAAAAAAAAAAATATAAAAACAACCATATAAAAAAAACACCCCCCCCCCCCACCCAAAAAACAAAAAATAATCCCACACATCCAAACAAAACAACCCCCACTCAAAAACCCACAATACTAAAACAAATACAAAAAAATAAATTAATACAAAACCCCCCACATAAAAAAAACTCCCAACAAAAAAAAAACTAACCTAAATCAAAAAAAAAACAAAAAACATTACAAACAAACAACAAAAAAACAAAAATAAACAAAAAAAAAAAAAAATCACCCCAAAAAAAAAAAAAAAAAAAAAACCCAAAAATATAAAAATAAAAAACACAAAAAACAAACCCCCCACAACAAAAAAAAAAAAATAAAAATAACAAAAAAAAAAAAAAAATAAACACCTAAATAAAAAAAAACAAAATCACCCCCCTAAACACCCAAAAAAAAACAACTAAAAAAAAAAAAAAAAAAAAAAAAATAACAAAAAAAACAAAATAAAAAAAAAAAATAAAAAAAAACAACAAAAAAAAAAAAAAAAAAAAAAAAAAAACTAAAAATAAAAAAAAAAAAAAATCCTTACACCTAAAACCTACAACCATAAAACCAAAAAAAAAAAAATAAAAAAAAAAAAAAAATATAAAAAAAATTAAAAAACCAAAAAAAACATACATAAAAAACTAAAAACAAAAACCAAAATGCCAAAACAACACCTAAAAAAAAAAAATAAAAACAAACAACCAACCCACTACACCCAAACAACAAATACAACAAAAACCATGACCCAACAAAACTCCCCAAACAAAAATAACCAAAAAAAAAAAAAAAAACAACCACCTACAAATACAAAAACTAAATAAAAAAACAAAAAAAACCAAAACAAACAAAAAACTTACAAAACAAAAAAAAAAAATAAAAATAACCCACAAACACCACAAAAAACAAAACTTACCCCAAATAAAAAACAAAAACATTACACAAACAACTAAAACCAAAAAAAAAATACCCAACCACAAATACATACAACTAAAACAAACTAACAAATATAAAAAAAAACTAAACCTCACAATAAACAAACATCTTTACCCACCAAAAAAACAACAACAAAACTAAAAAACAAATTAAAAAACCACTACAATAAAAACTTAAAAAACAAAACCAACCCAAACATAAAAATACAAAATAACAACAAAAACAACCCCCCAAATAACTCAACAAAACCCAAAAAACAAACAAAACACAAAACCCCACAACTAAACACTAAATAAACACCAAACACTAACACAACACAACAAAGACAATAACCACCCAACAACAAACACACCAAAAACTAAAACACAAAACTACCATCACCACAAAACCAACATACCTACCACTCACCAATCCACAACACAAACAACCACCCAAAACAACAATCTTATACACACTCAACTAACACCCTAAAACCCACCACCACTATACCCCCAAAACCTCAACCACAAACACTAAAACCACTACACCAACAACACAACAAAACATAACAACAACCACAAACTGTTTTGTCCACACCCCCATACCAACAACACACAGCCCACCAATACCAAAACAATAGCTCAACCCCAACACAACAAAACAAAACCCCCTCCCACAACAAACACTAGCAAACCTCAATATAACAAAACAACACTCACCAACAACCACACTAACATCACTTCGGTTGTGTTTACCTTACTTAGTTTTCAGATGCCGCAATTAAATGTACAGGCCCTTCACTGCAACACGTTGTTTGGAATTGTATTTAAGTGCAGTATCACGTTTCTGGTACACATAAAATGCAAATAAATAAATGTTTGTAAGACCAGGATAAAATAAGTGTTTTGTTACCTTTGTTGTTGTTGCTGTTGCTCGTATTGTTGTTCGTGGTGGTGTGTGATCTGAGAGAGAGAAGAGAGAAAAAAAAGAAGAGGAATAGTGTGTACGATAGGAAAAAAAATGGAATCAGTGTAGTTCCTCGTGGAACTAACGGAGGATCTTTTAGTATAAATAGTTCCCCCACTGTCTGGAAATTTAGTGCTTCACATTTTCTCTTTTCTATCACTCATTGTATTTCTGCCTTAGCTTTTTTTCTGTTGTCTACAGAATTCACTCTTTCAGTGTGCCAGTCACCTATTTTTATTTTCTTGAAAACTCTTTCCAAGCTCCCCATTTGTGTGTGAGGTTTGTTGCGTCAGCTTGGGGATACGCTTTCTGCCAAATGGTCACTAGGGCTTTCTTTGAAATTATTTTTAGCAATGTAGGCACTATAAATACATACATAAATAAATAAATATGGTTTATTTGGTCCATTTTTGATTGAGGTGTAATAAGTGCCAGCACTTTGGTCACGCAGTGGAACATTGCCGATTGCTGTTTGCTCTAGGCGTGGAGAGCGTCATTCACGAGCTGAATGTAGCAAACCTCTTTCGTGCATTAACTGTGAAGGTGGTCATAGTGCAGCATGGTTCAAGTGCCCTGAACTGCTTGTCAGATCTGAGGCCAATACATTAAAAGCAGAAAACCCTTCAGTCGCCTATTCCATCATTTTAACTGAAACAAGACAGAAGGAATCGCAACGGACAGCATTTAAAAAAAAGGTTCCGGGAAGACTTCTGGAATGAAGGCTTGTTCATTCCTTCATTCACCTAAACGCAAAACGTACAGTCAAGCTCTGAAATCAACTCCAAAGAAAAGCTTTTCAAATTAAAACCGACAAACATCTCAAGCTGTACAGACAGATACTTCTACAGTTAAGGTGTCAGGTGTTATTGTTTTGCATTGCAGCTGCAGCACAAACTGAAATGACCACTGATCTTCCCACCTCAATACAAAAAGAAGATACCCCAGTCACAGCTTTCTCCTAATCACTGTCAGATATATCAAGTGGAACCGAAATGTCAGGTGTCACGTCCCGACTGCCTGAACAGCGGTTCGACAATGAATGTGCTTTCACACGAGAATAAACCCAACACCTAAACACAATCTAAAAGACAAGACCAGAAGTGACAAGACAATTTCTATTATTTCTCTCACACATTCACACTCAAAATTAACTCCCTTTTCCCACTTCCCAACCTTCCAACCCCCAACCCTACTAATACAACCCAAAACTATACATAAAACAATTAACCGCTCAAAATAATAATGATAATCTAAACAAAATTGAAAATAAATAATTAACTAGAGAATACACAAAAGATTTATAACAACTCTATTCCGTTCAGCTTGTTATGAACAAGGCAATAAGTGTAGGTGATGAAAATTACTCTTTATACATTTAACCTTGTTCCACAATTATTACAAATATTTGAAAAGATTGTTCTTACTTAGAAATTAATATTTCAATATCAGGTAACAATTCTTTTCCCACTATATGGGATCAACAATAGGAAAACGTTATCTTTTTACAAGAGAAAATTTATAGAAAATGTTTAAACTAATAATTAATATTGTCTGGCGAATTAAGGGGCTTCTTCTTTTTCTTCATCTTCTTCTGCTTATTTTTGAGTTGAGCAGCCACAATCAATAAATTGATTCATTTGCTGCTGTAGGTTGTTACTAGGGAGAGGCCGTGTTTTGCATGGTGTGGTGAAAAAAAACAAAAAAGAAACAAAACAAAAACAAAATAAAAACACCTCACACTCTAGAATAAATAATATGAAGCTACTTGCTGTATGCACAATTATATGTGGAGCTGATGGACAGCCACAGCATGCCGAGGCCACAGTCTTATGCTGTGCAAGGCTCATAAGTGGCTGCAGCAGCAAGGGACATTAAAAAAATGACGTCACCTAACAGATGGCATTGACATTGAAGGAAGGAGAGGTGGGGGTTGGGGATGGGGGGCGGATGAGAGTTGAGACGGAGTGGCTGTGTGGTTTAAATGTCACGTGACAGCAGGTTGCTGTCTGATGGGTCAGGAGCGTTGGCTTCTTCGCCGGAGAAGTCGTTCCAGTCCCTGATGGGACAGAGTGGTGTGGTGCCGCTGCAGCACGGAATAGCTCAATATGCTGCAGTCCATGCGGACAGCATAGCTGAGGACAGCCGAGGTTTACGGTGGTCGCCCTGCCCTCGTCCCCTACGCAGTGTGTTCGGACAATCATTCAATCAAGTCGTCAACATTGGTGCGAAACCTGCAAGATTTTATTATTTTTATTTTTTATTTACTTTATTGTCCTTTTTTCATAGGGAAATTCTGGGTCGCCTCCCTTGTGGAAAGCGTAGTCGCAGGCTGTGGCGCGCCCAAACCCAACCTAACATTTGTTTTGATTTTGAAATTTTGGTTTGAAAGATGGTTTTGTTGTTGTTGTTTGTCTTGGTGGTGATGATAATGATTATGATGATGAGGAGGAGGAGGAGGAAGAGGGTGATAATGATGATGATGATAAGTGTGGAAACAGAAAAACGTGGGAGGTAGGGGAGGATGGGATCAGGAGGATGAGGAGGAGGGAGAGAGGGAGAGCGAGAGAGAGAGCAAGAGAGGGAGATGGAGAGAGGGGGAGAGCGAGAGAGGGAGAGCGAGAGAGAGAGAGAAAATAAGAGAGCGCGAGTAAGAGAGAAAGCGAGAAAGAGAGGGAGTGGGAGCACAAAAAAAGAGAGTGAGAGAGAGAGAGAGAGAGAAAGAGAGAGAGAGAGAGAGAGAGAGAGAGAGAGAGAGAGAGAGAGAGAGAGAGAGAGAGAGAGAGAGAGAGAGAGAGTCTGAATATGACGTTTCGAAAGAACATGGATTTGCAGTCCAATCGATATTTTAATTTACTAGGAATGCGTTGATTTGTTTGTAGTTGGTTGCGTGCAGACACGCTAGTGTTGTCGCTGTGGCCAATGATTTGACTGATTGATTATTAATTGATTGATTGATTTGCGTTATGTATAGATCTATGATAGTTTTCTGCTAATTAGACCTGTTTATCAAACGGAGGTTGATATAATTAAGCGTGGCCAAATGTAGAGTTTACCGTCAATTTTCCGGAACTGATCGGAAAATTGCTCACCCTTTTCAACAGGGAAAATCCGAAATTCTGGGGGTCATAATAGGAGCATATACGTCGATTCGCGCATCGTTTTGCGCATTCATAATTGTATTATTACGAAAAGATACGGAATAAAATTTTAAGACAAATTTTGATATTTAGCATTAGGATTACAGTTAGTTAGAATTTGGATTAGGATTAGGTTTAGAGTTATGGCTAGTGTTAGATTTAACTGTAATCGTAGGCCTAGACTAGACCTACTTTCACCAGCAGAATTTCGGTATTTTCACCCTCTCTTTGTAGTGCTAAACATTCGCATGAAGATAAAAATCGTCCCCTATATGCTTAATGTGTCCGGGGACGTAAATTTAACTCAAAAAAAAAAAGAAAAAAAAAGATGAACAAACCTGACATAGCCTAAAAAAAAAAAAAGAAACAAATGACGTCACAGTCATTGTTCTAAAATCTCCCATCTGTTACCATCTCCAGAAAAACTGAATCTCTCTCTCTCTCTCTCTCTCTCTCTCTCTCTCTCTCTCTCTCTCTCTCTCTCTCTCTCTCTCTCTCTCTCTCTCTCTCTCTCCCCGCACTCCAGCATCTAAATTTAATTTACATCATTTAGAACACGTCTCCTAAAACACAATAAAAATTAAATACACATTAATTGTTAATCCTGTTAATTGATATTAGCAACATTAATTTGATATCAATTGTTTGAAAATGATTTTATGTAATGACGACTTTGTTTATGTGTTATTGTTCTATGATGTGAATGTTATAACCTTGAGTTGTATTTAATAGTAATTGTTAAAGCCCCAAATGGCAAGATGTAAAAAAACCCGCATCCAGCGCTTACTCTTTTACCCTTGCAAAATAAAATTGTTATCTTATCTTATTTTATCTTATCTTATCTTATCTTATCTTATCTTATGTCCCCCTCTGTCTCTCTCTCCCCCTCTGTCTCTCTCTCCCCCTCAGTCTCTCTTTCCCTCTCTCTATCTCACCTCTTTCTCCTCCCCCTCCCTTCCTTTCTATAAGACTGAACATTGATGTTTAACGTCCATTCCATCCATTGACGATATGGCAGACGGGGATATACCCTCCAGAAAGAAGAGATAAGGACCTAAATCAACACTGAACCACATGAGCAATCATATTGCTGAGATGGACAGTGAACATTGGCCACTTTTATCTTGCGCACCTAACCTTAGCTGCTTCTTTGTTTGTTGGTGTTGTTTATTATAATTATTATCTAACCTTTGCTGCTTCTTTGTTTGTTGTGCTGTTCATTATAATTATCACCTAACCTTAGCTGCTTCTTTGTTTGTTTGTTGGTGTGGTTCATTATAATTATCATCTCGAAACCAAGGCAAAGGCATTGTGCCATATACGAGATCATAACCAAGGAACAAAGGTTCATGTTCGCGACCAGGACAAAAACCTCTCACTCCAGCCACTAGGACACATAACCTGGGCACAGGTCGCACGTCATTCGCGAGTTCGTACCACGAGGTGACATTAAACCTGGGTGAAGGAGTCTTGACATTCTTGAGGTAATGACCTCGTTTAAGTCTTTAGTTCATCACCTGGGCAAAAGACGCAAGACTACGGCACGTCATTCGCGAGGTCGTAACCAGGACAAAAGTTTGAACCTATTAGTGAGGTTGTAACCTCGCTTCAATCAAAGTCCTAACTTGGTGAAAAAGCTGTGTTTGTGAGATTATTACTATCAATCCATACTTAGGATGAAAATCATTATGATATGATTGTGTGTACAAAAAACATTAACATAACATAAAGTCTGATTGGTTAACAAAAAATAAAAGTTTTAAAGCCCCAAGATGAAGAATGTTGTATTTTTGGCAAAACAGATTTCTCCTAATATTTGACGTTTTTGTTTTTACATTAAACAATGATAAAGTGGGCTTTAGTTGCTCAAACCAACAGCCAAAGTTTGAATTCTCCATGTCTGTTCTGACAGGGGTTGATTTCCTCTAAGTTGAACGGCACATCAATACTTAAAAGACCGTCTAGTAGACATTGTTAGTGCTAGAGCGGTAGAGTGGCACATCAATTCGGTAAAAGACCGTCTAATAGACTTTGTTAGTGCTAGAGCGGTAGAGCGGCCGCACCTATTAATAACCACAAGAACTATTTATTGATTAAAAAAAGAACAACTTTACTTTGGAATGAGATTTTTGTTGTTGTTTTGTTAAAAGCTTTTTTCAGTGAGGCAACACTCACTGTGCATTTTAAAGGGATCTGTGGCGGGGAAGTGGTCACAATGGGTCATTTTAAAGGGATCTTTCACGGGGACGTGTCAAAATGGGTCATTTTAAAGTAGCTTTCACGTGAGGAAACCCAAGTAGTTTGGATTTGTCCCACATCCGTAGGCTCAGTGGGCGAGCGTTCGCCTGGAACACCTGTTGGCCCAGGTTCCTATTCCGTGCTGGACAAGAAAAAATGTGGCCATTAAACCTCAATGTTCATTCATGTGTGTGCGTGTGTATGTGTGTGTGGATTCCGCTGGACATAAACCATTAACCATAATATTAACCATTAATGTGTGTGTGGATATTGCTTTCTTTCTCACTCATGATCAGATGCGTGTGAACCAAAAACGAATTATTTATTTTGCTTTTTGAGTCTCACTTGTGACGACCGGCACTTTAGAATATACTTATTATCCGTTGGTGATAACGCGTTTACGACCACTCAGTTACGTGGCTAAAATTTCTGTGGTAGGTGTCAAAACTTAAGTCTTGCATTATATAATACATGCTAGATTAACATCGTCGATGAGCATTTTTAGTTGGTTTTTTTATTCCTTTTTAAAAAATCTACCAGATTATAACTTACTTTTCCAAAACAATTATAAATGTGTACATTATAGTCCAGAATGCATTGCCCACATCCTGGCCCAAAAGGGGCATCACGATATTATTCTAAATTATTTTATTACATTTGTTGTTGTTGCTATTATTGTAGTAGCTGGCTGGTTGGTTGGTTGTTTTATTAACGTCTTTTTTCATCAAGATGATAAAGACCAAACATACAGATTCACGCATTTAAACAGACATACATGAACACATACATGCACACAAATACTATTACTCTCTAATATAACAATAACAATGGCAGTTAAATAAAACGAGCAACTGGAGAAGTAATTAGAGCTTTTGCCAATCCCACACTCAATTCATTGCTAATGTTTTTAACTGATGTTATAGTATTTACTTCAAGGGGCAAAAGAGGATGAACCTGAATGCAATCAAATAATAGATGTTTTAGAGTTAAAGGTTCATCACAAATGCGCTTTACATTTTTACAATATTTGGTTTTAATTGAATTTAATAATATTCTGTTTGCTATAGATGAAACTGATATGGGAAATCCACGAAGATTTTTATAGTTTGTATGGAACTGAAGTTTTTTTTACAATATCATTTTCAATATTGTTTTGAATTTCTTTGGAAGACAGATTTAATTTAACTGATAGGGAATTAATATTTAATGCACCTAATTTTGCAGCATGATCAGTCCAATCATTATATAGAAATCCACAATGCGATGGAATCCAGTAAAAGGTCACTTCAGTACCACTAATTATCAATCCATGAATAACGTTATTAATCTCAAAACTAATCTCTTTTCGTTCACTGGTAATATTAGATTTTAGAGCTTCTAAAACAGATCGAGAATCTAAGCATAGAACTATATTTTCAGACATAAACTAGAAATTTTATTTAGAGCCATTAATATAGCAAATAATTCCGCAGTAAAAATAGAATAACCCTTTCCTATATAAAATGATTCTGATATTTTCAAATCTGGTATAACAAAAGCAGCTCCTGTTTCCCCTGTTTCTAAAACAGATCCGTCAGTGTATACTTTTAATTTTTCTGAATATTTTTCACATAAATGATTCCGAACTTCAACTGCAATAAGATTCGGATTTTGACTCTTTTTTCATTACAATAATGTATATCATAATGTGCTGTTTCAAGTTCCCATGGAGGTACTGGTGATATTGTATCCTTACATAAATTATCAATATGTGTTAAATCTAACTGAATAAGATCTTTAGTATATGTTGCTATTGTTTGGAAAAGAGTGCACTTTTTGGGCATGTTTTGGAAAATCTACATCCGATCTAATACTAATCTCTTCATCTGTACTATTGTTTACAGCTTTAGCTCTGATTATATATTTCGCACAAGATAATCTCCTATATTCATTTAAGTTCATAATTCCTGCAAGTTTATATGCTTCTGTAGTTTTTGTATGAATAGGCACTCCTAAAGCTAATTTTATTGCCTTACTGTCTACGCTTTGTAACTTTTTAAAGTAACAATTTGAAGAAGAAAAATATGCTTCCTGTCCATATGTTAACTTTGATCTCACTAGGGCATTAGCTAAATGAACTAATGTTTTTTCATCTTGTCCCCAAGATTGCTTGCTTATAATTTTTAATAGGTTATAACTTCTAACAGCCTTTTGTATTACATACTCTATGTGTCTTTTCAAATGTAACTTGCATGTTAAATATAATCCAAAAAATTTAACCTCTTTAACATATTTTAGTTCTTCATTTTCAAGTACTAATTTTGGAAGTTGTCTTGTTCCTGACCATTACTAAAAAGTACCAAATTTGTTTTTTCTTTTGACAGTTCGAGACCATTTTGATTCATAAACTGGATGTTGTTGTTTATTTCTTTTTTTATATATTTTTTCAATCTGTTTTATTTCATACAAAGAGGTTTTCTTTTTTAAATTGACGTTCATCCATATAGCTAGATCATCTGCATATTGAACAAGCGTTAATCTATTACCTAAAACTGTTGGCAAGTCATACATTAATATATTAAATAAAATTGGAGAGATTATAGAACCTTGTGGAATTCCCATATCAGTTGCAAAACCAGAAGAATATGAGTTCCCCACCTAAACCTTTATTTTTCTATTATTCAAAATAGTACTAATGTAATTATATATACGATCAGACAACCCAATTTTTTTTAATTTATACATCAGTCTAGCATGCCAGACTGGGTCGTATGCTTTTGTTACGTCAAAAAATGTAGCCAAAACACTTTTCCTCTTTGCAAATTGTCTTTTTATATGTGTGGTAATTTTAACAATATGATCTGTTGTAGACCGCCCCTTTCTGAAACCCTGCCTGATTTACAGGTATAATATTTTGTTTAATACAATAATATAAAATCCTTTGTAATATAATTTTTTCCATTATTTTACAAGTGTTAGATGTTAAGGAAATGGGTCTATAACTTGACAAAACTGCTTGAGGTTTCCTTGATTTTAATATACGTATTACCAAAGAAGACTTCCAAGAATCGGGCAAGATGTTAGTTATCCAACATTTGTTAATAATTGTATGTAAAATAGTTATCCATTTGTCAGGGAGATGCATTAATAAATTATAGGATATTCCATCCAATCCTACAGCTGATCGTTTTCTTCCCAAGTCTAAAACAGCATTTTTAACTTCTTTAATTCTAATTTCTGAATTAACATATCAATTATTATCTTGTGGGGGCGCATTATATTCTTCAGTATTTTCTAATATTTCTCTTTCATTTTTAATGATGTGACAAATTATTAGAATTACTAGTTTTTGCAAATACTTTTACAAATTCTTCAGCTTTATCTTTAGGAGTAGGGACATCATTATCTATTAATTTTAATGGACACTGTGGAAGCTGAAATCCATTTTTCATTTCTGAAAGTTTCTTCCATACCTTGATAGCATCTTTGGAAGTATTAATTTCAGATTTACAATAGTCAGACCAAAAGTTTCTTTTTACAAGCGCTATTATTTTGTTACATTTATTTTTAGCTTTTTTCATGTCTTTAAAATTTACTTCTGATCTGCATTTTATCCAATTTTTGTATGCAATCCGTTTTTCTGTTATAGCCGTTTCACATGTACTATTCCCCCATATATTTCCCATATATTTTTTCTTAAAAGATTTTCTTTTTTGAGAAATCGAATTAGAAGCTGCTAAGTGAATATATCGCATAAAATTATCATATGCATAACTGATATCATCATTGTTCACAAAATCAGTATCTTATTCCAGTAGTAAACTTTGATACCTTTCCCAGTTTGCACGACTATAATTATACTTTGGCACACAATCTTCTTCAAGTTGTGTATCAACAATGTTATTAAGAATTATAATTATAGGAAGATGATCACTGCCGAGGGAATCAGTCTCAACATCCCATACACAATCCACAACCAGATCTGGAGTAACAAAAGTCAGATCAATGGCTGAAGGACGATGTGTAGACACGTCAGGATTGCGAGTTATTCTTCCATCATTAATCAAAATTAAATCAGAGTCAATCACATTTTCATTAAAACAGTTATTATTTGTTCCCCGACAGCTTTTATCCCACAAATGTGAATGAGTATTAAAGTCACCACATATTACCCATTGATCAGAAATGTCGAAATGTCGTATCCAGTCACTGTCTATATTGTCAGTACCTCTTGGGTAATATATTGATGCAATGTTAATACACTGTTCTTTATTCACCTTTAATTTCACAGCACACGAAAAGACGCCTTCCATGTCCCTCGGAGCTGGTGATGTTAAAATGTCATAGTCTAAATCATCTCTAATGTATATAGCAGCGTGCACTTTGTTACTATTAATATTATACACAGGTGGATAATAGAATCCCTTTAATTTAGGCAATTTACTTTTGTTTACATGTAACGATTGCAAATATAATATATGATCTTTTTCACATAAGTATTGGTTTATATATTGTAAATTAGTCGAAATAGATCTACAGTTCCACTGGAAAATACTTAGTTTTTCACTTTTCATACAGTGACGCCTGTAACAAATATTTACAGTAACAAAAGAGAGAGGGAGAGAAGGGGGGAAAAACAACACAAAATAAAATCACTGATTCGTCAGTAAAATACGCTGTGAAAGCAGAAACAAACAGTCCTGGCTTAACTAGTACCATTTAGTAGGGAAGTGAATCGGGGAGTGCGGGTAGAAATTCCCTTTCCAGTCGTAGTACCCTGGAAAGGCGTTTGCGCGGTTGAAACGCGTGCAGGTCGTCGTGGCTTCTCCCACACAATCCTGTGAACGTGACGGCCAATGTTGCCAGCAATAATACTGGAGCCCCACTTGTTTGGATGGACATTGTCTCTCCGGGCGTGTAGTGGCAAATTGTCGTTGCTGATGAAAGAAATCTGGTGTTCTTCGGCCAATTCGGAAAATACAACTGCATTAAACATGTCTTTCTTTTGTTGCAGCTTGGGGTCGGACACTGCAGGCAGTTTACTAATGATGATCTTCGATACTGGATTGCTGGATTGCAGGAGGAGATGTTCTTTACTGACTGGACGAATTGTTTTCTTGCAGTTCTGGAGTCTAGTTTTTTAAGTCGTTGATGCCACAGTGGATAACGACAGCTTTAGGTGGGCTTCGGTTGCTTAATGCTGACCTGAAGGAGGGTTCAAGATCACTAATAGTGAAGGCTTTGTTCTTGACAGTTTCAAAGCCATATGATTGTCCCAGTCTTTTTTCTTGAATACCATTCAAGATGCAGAATAATAATTTCACTTCCGCATTCCTTGGTGCTGACGTCTGATGTTACGTCAATTGATGATGACGCAGGTATTTTGACTTCGTATCTTGTCGCAACTTTGATGATGACGCAGGTATTTTGTCTTCGTATCTTGTCGCAACTATATCATGATATGGTTGTCGCGGTCTTTGGTGGCACTTTCGAAAGTTTTACGTTGGAACCAACTGCCGACGCCTTCAAAGCTTCCGCGTAGGTAGAACTATTTTTGCTCCCCGGAGCTGCACACCTCGTCTGCTTTGAAGAGGCCAGTAACTTGTCGAATTTTTCATCTTGGTCGCGAATGATATTTTCGAGCACGGAGATTCGGAAGCAAAGCGATTTTACTAGATCCTTTAACTCAGAAATATCACTCACTGTGGTGGTGGTGGTGGTGGTGTTGGTGGAGGAGGTATTTGTGTTGGTGGTACAGTCATCCTCTGCTCCCAGTTCCGTGCAGCTTACGACCTTGGTTCCAACGGCCTCCTGTCTTACGTCTGTTGATAGTAAAAAGGAAGCTTCTGCATCATCTTTTTCGTTTTTTTTCCTTATCATCTTGCATCCTCCTTTTCCCACTCCTAGTCTTGGCCATCTTCCCGTAAATGGTACAAGCGCTACCAGGATACAAAATTCTCTGGTTAGAGTTTGTCGCTTGTTTCTGCATCCATGTTGGCGTAGGAATAGGCCTACTTGTAATAATATAATAATGTAATAATAATAATAATTGTAGTAGCAGTCGTTGTTGTTATTGTTGTTGTTGTTCTTCTTCTTTCCCACCCTCTTCCCCCATTCTTTTTCTTCTTCTTTTTTCTCCTTACGTCACCTCGCATTTCTTTTCGAGATTTTCGAACTCAGGTCCAAGACCTTACATTAACGAGGTCGTACCCACGACAAAGAGTTCATGTTCTCCGCGAGGTCATAACCAGTGCAAAGACCTTTCACGTATGCAGCCACAAAACACCCAAGACTACGTCATTCACAAGATAGTAATTATGGCAAAATTGTCCCCACAATTAATCCGGCGACGATTTATTTGAACTTTCTTTCTTTAGGAAATTAACGTCCCCGGACACAGTGCGTATAGGGGACAAATTTTGAAATTTGTAAATAAATCGTTCTTATATCGCGCATTTTTTAAGCTATAGAGCTGCTCAAGGCGCTGGCTGATACAGGAAATTAATCAAGCCGCCCGAGCCGCTTTTGCTGCGGAGCTATCATTAAAATCAACATTGTTGATCAATATGTGCATAAGCCAACGAATGGATCGATTTCTATTAAAGAAGGTCATTTTTGTTATAGCGTTTTATCCTTGTAGAGCAATAGTGATTGTTAATTTTAAAAGGACCTGTTACTCTGGACTGTGTGTCCTTGGGGCATTGCTTTGTACAGTTGGACTTGACTTTGTCGGATATCGGATGTGTCGGTGTGTCGGATAGCGCAGTGGTTGGAGCACTCGCTACTTGTCGCAAGTTAAGCGCCGTCCAGTGCGGTTAGCACTTGGATGGGTGACCACAACGTGAAGCGACAAATAACAACGCCCCCAGTTGCCTCAACTGTGATTGGGTACCTACTCCCTTGAGGGTGGGGAAGGTAAAGCAGCGAGGGAGAGAGATGGGCATCACCCTCATTACGCTGGCCCAAGATAAGTGTGATCTCCAACATCACGCTCTCCTACGGCCACAAGTCAGTGTTCCCGATTACGCACAGTAGTGCGTCAATTACGCACAAAATATGAAAAATGACGCAGAAAAATTTGCACGTGTGCGTTTTCGAATAGCTGAAGTCAAAAATACGACCAACGAGTGGCGAACTAATTCACGGCATAATCAGAATCAGAACCCAACTGAGACTGCCATTGCAGACGATTAAAGATTGTGTCGGGAGTTGTCCTTAAAAATCGCATGCGCGCGCATTGTAAACTTCCTCCAAGCAATGCATTCACTGAAGTTTGCAGCAACCAAGCGACTCAGGCTTAAATAAACATTTAATACATGTTTTAATTTTTTGGTTTTATATGATTATGATAACTAATGTGACGCTTTAACAGAGTAAAAAAAAAGTGAGGCTTGGACTTGTTTTTACATTTCTTTTTCCGATTTGGGGACTCTCAAAATTTGCACAAGGACTCTTAAAATTTTATACATGGGAGTCCCAAGGACTCTCATTTTTTGTTTGTGGAGGGAACACTGACAAGGCTATGGGACTACCTTTACCTTTTTACCCTTTACTTGACTTTGTGATCTGTTAAACTTCGGAAGAACCTTGGTGCCACTAGGTCTTTGCCCGGCAACAGGTTAATGTGTCCATCGACCTTCACGAGGCTCTCTCTCTCTCTTTCTCTCTCTCTCTCTCTCTCTCTCTCTCTCTCTCTCTCTCTCTCTCTCTCAATACGTCATAGAACAAAAGTTCAAGAAACTGGTTTATTAATATACATTAGCGAAACAATTAATTTCAAGCGTCTGCATCACATTGAACAGCATCAGATTGAGTCTATTTGGCTTGAAGTAAATATAAAACATTCAGCATCAATAATCGTCGGATTCTTATACAGACATCCTGATGTACATGTAGACTGGATCAATAACTTCACTTCTATGATCGATGCTCTAATATTAGAATCTAAAGATTTCTTCATTTTAGGGGATTTTAATATTGACCTGTATAAACCTAATAAACACTGGACTGATACTATCAAACTTTGCAACATTGAACAACTAGTATCAGGACCAACCAGAGTAGCTGCGACTTCTAGCACACTCATTGATCATATATATACAAATAACAAGACGCATGTTGTAGAAGTTTGTGTGCCAGTATTTGCTTGCAGTGATCATTATCCTGTTTGTTTAACCTGGAAAAAGAAAGGAGCTAAAATTCCAAAACCAGGACATAAAACAATAACATACAGATCTTTTTCAAAATTTAATGAAAATGATTTTCTCTTTGATCTCAGCAACAGCGGTCTCTCAAATGTTTATAATTTTACTGACCCTGAAAATGCTTTATCATACTGGTATGATACATTTATGAATATATACAATATGCATGCTCCTATCTATACCAAAAGAGTTAAATACTATACTAAACCGCCATGGCTAGACACAGAACAAAAGGCCATTTATTTGAGAGATTATTTAAAGAAAAGCGGTAAAGAATACGATTATAAGAAACAAAGAAATGCAGTAACTTCACTAAAAAGAAAGAAAATGAAAACATTTATTACAAATGTAATATCGTCCAAAAACAGTTCTAAAAAGATTTGGACAGCATTTCATCACGTAACAAACAAATTAAGTATATCAAAGGTAATTACAGATATTTCTCCTAATACTCTGAATTTACATTTTATTAAAACGTCTGACAGAACTATTACTATTGACAAATCGAAAGAAAACACTCTAAAAAAATTAACAGACTTTTGTCACTCTAAGAATATTAAAAACAAGAGAGATATTCCGTATTTGTCTACAGAATTTGTATATAAAGCACTAAGAAACCTTAAGCAAACAAACTCAAAAGGTGTTGATGAATTGGATAGTAAAATATTAAAATTGTCCGCGTCATTCATTATTAACACTTTAACGTATATATACAACTTATGCATAGCCAGATCATATTTTCCTAAAATGTTTAAAAAAGCTAAAGTTATACCCCTTTTTAAGAATGGTGATAGCACTGACCCATCGCACTATAGACCTATTTCGATTCTTTCTACTCTCTCTAAGCCTCTTGAAAAGCACTTAAATAATAATATTCTTGATCATTTCACTAAAAACAGCCTCTTACATGAAAATCAATCAGGTTTTAGAGCTAAACATTCTTGTCACATGGCTCTTACATCTATGATAGAACAATGGCTAAATAATATTAATCAGGGAAAATTGTCTGGAACATTATTTGTTGACTTTGCAAAAGCTTTTGATGTAATAGATCATGACCTTCTTCTACGTAAATTACAATTATATGGCATTCATTCTAAATCGCTTGAATTTCTCAAATCGTTTATTTCTGACAGAGAACAGTGTGTTTATATAAATAACAAAAAATCACAATTTGAAATTGTTAAAGCTGGAGTACCACAAGGATCTATTTTAGGACCTTTGTTATTTTCTATCTACATAAATGATCTCCCCCTTCATATTTCTACTTCTTGTGAACTCTTTCCTGATGACACTACATTACACTCTCAAAATACAGACTTGAATCATCTGTGCTCCTCCTTACAACAAGGGGCTATTGAACTACAAGAATGGACTGAATCCAACCACATGGCCCTCAATCCAGACAAAATGAAATCCATGCTAATTACAACAAGACAAAAAAGACAAAATTTATCTATAAAGCTTCGTCCATTAAAAATTTGCAATAAAACAATTGATGAAGTACAATTTCATAAACTTCTTGGTATAACTTTAGACAATAATTTGTCCTGGATCAATCATATTTTAAATGTTAGTAAAACCATTTCGAAAAGGACTTATCAGTTATCAAGAATTAAACATTTATTAAATTTACATTCTCGTAAACTTTTTTATTCTGGTCATATTCAACCATTTATTGATTATTCCTCTACTATTTGGGATTCTGCTAGTGGCAATGCAATGAAGCCTTTAATTAGAGTTCACAAACGTGCAATTAAACAAATTATTCTTAAACAAAAAATATCTCCAGATGATTATAAACGGATTAATATTCTACCTCTTGCCAACAGACTAAAATTTAATAAAGGGGTTTTCATGCACAAGATCCTTTCTTGCAATGCACCTTCCTATCTTTGTTCTCTTTTTTCCCAAATAACCAGATCGTCCACAAAATTAAATGTTCCACTTCCAAGAATTGATCTTTTCAAAACTAGTCTAGCTTATTCTGGTTCAACTCTGGGGAATAACTTTCCTGACGATCTTCGCACTCCAGAATATAAAATTACATCATTTAGAACACGTCTCTTACAACACATTAAAAATTAAATAAACGTTATTTGTTGTTAAAATTAACAACAATAATATGATTTAATTTTTTTTTAATTTAAAATATTTATTCCATGATGATATTGTTTATTTGTTATTGTTCCATGATGTTAATGTTATAACATTCATTTGTTGTATTTAATAGTTCTTGTTACAAGCCCCAAGGGCAAGATGTAAAAAAGCGCATCCAGCGCTTACTCTTTTACCCTTGCAAAATAAAAATGTTATCTTATCTTATCTTATCTCTCTCTGTCTGTGTTTGGGTGTGTGCGTGTGTGAATGTGTCTTTCTATCATTCATGATCAAACGCATGTGAATCCAAAATAAGTAATTATATTGCGCTCGATAATCCCCTTCCGTCTATCAGCACTATGAAATATGCCTACTGATTGCCATTCACTTGTGTGTACGTGTTTGCCATCTCTCTGTTATGTGTTTAACGCTCAGGGTGCCTAAACTTAATCCTTGCATTCCGCGGTGTCTGAACTTTCATTCCATGGTATTCCGTGATGTCTAAATTTCATTCCGTGGTGTCTAAACTTTCATTCCATGGGGCCTAAACTGTCAGTCCAGTTCAGCTTGGTTCAGTATTTTAATTTTACGTCTGTACACTCTAGGTGCATGACATTAGACAATAAAACTAAAATATAGTAAAATCATAACAATCTACGAAATAAAAATAAAATTATAATATTCCAACAACTGGTGACTTTAATATAACAATTATAGTGATATCTGGATGGGAATGACCTGTTAACTGTCACAGTGGGTCTATTGTTGCTGGGCTCTGCACAATGGAATGCTATTACCCACTCGTCTTAAGTCGATGGGGATCGCTAGTAAATCTTCCTGTGACTCTACGTAATACATTTATTTGTTTAGCTCGTCTGTGTTTAGGCTGGAGTACAGAGATAGAAAGAAAAATGGTAAAAGATCACTGACACACTAGCTCTCACACAGCTATGAAACATAGGTAGTCCTGCCACTTGATAACAGTAATTATCACACATTTATTTCCTCTACTCTATACACGATCTGCTAAGTACGATACTAACTTAAAAGTTCAAATGTTTCTTTGACTGGTTCGCTTCTTGATAGTTCTATGCAGCTACTGTAACATCATCGGGCACTGGATGCTTTCTGCCCTAAGGGTCAGAGTTCTGGAAGAGTGGACTTCTGTGGTCCTTTGATACAGGTTTGGTGCACTGCGTACTGTGTACTTAGCTCAGTGTCCGAAGAGCTGTGTTGTGGTTGCTTCCTTGATAAGCTGTGTTGTTGTGGATTCTTCTCCTTGTTTCTAGACTGGTGGGCTTCTCTTCGCTCATTGCTTGATCAGCCGCTGTAGGCCAACTTTCAGTGAAGACGTTTTCTTGTCTTTCACCTGGTTGGGCTCACTATACGATGCCTGCTCGTCTGTAACATATGAGACGAAATTCTGCACAACCCTGTATTCTAGGTGTGTGCAGAGCGTCTCACTGAAGGCCGAAGTAGCCCTCAGTATTATAAGCGACGAACATTCTGCTAACTCCGTGGTCCACTGGAATCTCCACTCTAATTTCCTATACATAGATCAATATAAATCATAGCTATCTATACACATAGAGAATTAATTAATATTGGTGTCACATGTATAATGACAATGTAATGGATAATGTAAAAAGTCTGGAAAATAAATTACTCTGATATAATAAACACGTGTTTGTTTGCTTAGTGTTGCACTAATGAATAATTCTGCTAGGATGGTAACTGTAGAGTATGGCATTGATATACGCAATTAAGTTGGTTCCTGCTAAGTGTAATGATTCTCCTAATTCCTTGAAGTGCAATCTCAAGGCTACTGGGTCTGACATTGTCAAAAGTGTCTATGAGTATGACCAACCTCTGAATCACGTGGAATACAAAAACCCTAGCAATATAGCAATTCAATAAAAACAATGCAAAGACAATCAAATTCATAATCAATAATAGAATAAAACAAGAGTCAAATGGCATACAACAGTTACTTAAACAAAACCTGCAAAAGAACTATGCAACATACAGGCACAAAAAGAATTTAAGCAAAAAAAGTTTTAATACAAAAGAATAGTGCACCAACTCTGTTTCCTACACTTACAACTATTCTAAGTTATTCTACTGCTACTATTACTGTAATCCTATTCTATTGGAAAACAGATCCGGTTATACCCAGTTCCTATTCTACACAGATCCTGGCAGGCTCGCCAATTAAGTTGTGAGGTGGGTCTATTGTTGCTGGGCTCTGCACAATGGAATGCTATTACCCACTCGTCTTAAGTCGATGGGGATCGCTAGTAAATCTCCCTGTGACTCTACTTAAAACATAGGTAGGACGCCTTTGGTGATGTCACGTGGTGAGTTTTGGTGAAATGACTCCCCTTCGTCTTGTTCAAAGAACAAGTATAGACCAAAGCATTGAAAGATAAGGAAAACTCGAAACACAGTGAAGTTACACTTTCTTCCAATTATTATTTACCCAAGTATGCTTACATCGAAAATTCCACCGAACAGTGCTTTCAAGTTAAGCTGTACACATTTCGGAAATGCTTTTATAATGAAATTGTTTTGTTTTCTTCCTCATTCCTCCAAATTCAGATAGGTTTTGTATTTTCATTTTTTGGAGAGACCGGAATTACTTCTGGGTTCGGCAATGTTTGTAACTACTTGGCTCCGTGTTATTACATGAAGTAGTTCCTGCCGATAAAGGTGAAGGTGAGAAGGTGAAAGCTGGCACGCGCTGACTCAAAGCACTTGTCTTGCAAAGTACACACTTCTGTCTCGCAGTGCCCCTCTGGATAGTTGAGATGAAGGTGATGGAAGAAGGGCTGGTCATTGGAGGTGATAGTGATGGATGGATGGTTGATACGCCCAGTACTCCTGGAAGCAACTGCACCCTGTAAATGATCATATTGCTGTCAGCAAACAGGTTAAATATGTATATTATTTTTAACTAGTAACAGTGGAATGGTGCGTTTGGGTTCAGTTTGTAAACACACAACACAAAGTCAGACTCCAGCCTGTTATACTTATCACGAAATGCTTTATATCCTAGCTGGTAACTCATCTGGCTCTGAAGGCTCAGTGGGGGCTAAATTTATGTGAGGCTTTTTGTACCAACAGAGCCTTGAGCAACAGTTAAAAGTTAGTTCATCATTGCTTTTAGGGTCCAGCAGACTTCAATGAACAGAATCAGGACCTTTTTTGGGAGTGCGCTATATAAAAACAATAATAAAAAATAAAATAAAAATTGATCAAATCAATTGCCTGCCTACATACATGTTCTACAGCAAAGGAGAAATTGATAGAAGATCAGTGCCAGGAAATAGAGAACAGTCTGAATAAGAACAACAGCAAGAAGGCTTACCAGACTGTGAAGCGGCTGACAAGTGTTAAACAGCCCAAGGTCTCCATGATCCAAAGCAAGTCTGGCATATGCCTTACAGAAGAACAAGAAGTCTTGGACAGATGGACAGTGTACTGCTCAGACCTTTACAACCACACACCAAACGGAGACCCATCAGTTCTAGCATGTCCAGAGAACAGAGAGGAAGAAGAAATCCTCCCAATTCTCCGAGAAAAAGTTGAGGCAGCAGTGCAATCGCTGAAGAAGGGGAAGTCAGCGGGTGTGGACAACATACCCGCGGGACTGCTTTACGCAGAAGGAGAAGTGATGATTGACGCACTCACCATTATCTGTAACAAGATCTGGTTGACTGGGGAGTGGCCTACATCATGGACCCAGTCGCTTGTCATCACTCTTCCCAAAAAAGGTTAGCTTCAGGAATGTGAAAATTACCGCACCATCAGCCTCATCAGCCATCCCAGCAAGGTCCTCCTGAAAATAATACTCAGCAGGTTGAAACCCCAAGCTGAACAAATCATAGCTGAAGAGCAAGCAGGATTCAGGGCAGGGTGAAGTACCAGTGAACAGATTTTCAACCTCAAAATAATCTGCGAGAAATACCTACAGCACCAAAAACATCTATATCATGTGTTCGTAGACTTCAAGAAGGCGTTTGACCGAGTCTGGCATGCAGCTCTGTGGGCAACCATGAGAGTGTACAACATCAGCCCTAAAATTATAGAAGTCATCAAAAGCCTGTATGACAAGGCTACCAGTGCAGTCCTCCACAACAGCGCCATCGGAAACTGGTTCAGAACAACAATCGGTGTGCGTCAAGGATGCCTACTCTCTCCAACACTTTTCAACATCTTCCTAGAGTGCATCATGTCAGATTCCCTTGCAGATCACGAAGTCACAGTCAGCATAAGGGAAAGAGCAATCTCCAACCTTCATTTTGCGGATTACATTGATGGATTGGCTGGAGAGGAACAAGAACTTGAACAGCTGGTATAGAGGCTTGACACCACCTCCAGAGCCTATTCAATGGAAATAAGTGTAGAGATGACCAAAATTATGACCAACAACACGGACATCAAAATCCAAGGTCAATCCCCTAACACAGTGCATAGCTTCAAATATTTAGGAGCCATTGTATTAGACCATGGGTCCAGACAGGAAGTCCTCTCCAGGATCGCACAAACAACTGCTGCCCTGGCGAGGTTGAAGCCAATTTGGAAAGACAGGACCATCAGTCTACATTCCAAGGTAAGGCTGCTGCGCTCCCTTGTCATCTCCATCTTCCTATATGCTTGCGAAACATGGACCCTCACAGCAGATCTCCAACGAAGGATACAAAGCATGGAGGTGAGGTGCTACAGAAGACTCCTGGGCATTTCCTATACCCAGCACATCACCAACGACAAAGTCTGACAGCCCCTCTCACAAGCCATTGGACAATACGATGACCTGCTCACAGTGGTAAAAAAAAAAACACGGAAACTCCGATAGTATAGCCACGTCACCAGATCATCATGTCCTGCAAAGACCATCCTGCAAGGCACGGTGCAAGGAGATAGAAGAAGAGGGAGACCGAGAAAGAGGTGGGAGGACAACATTCAAGAATGGACTGGTTTGACATTGAGCGAAACAATCAGGGTTGCTGAGGACAAGGAAAGATGGAGTAAGCTGGTTAAACGAAAATCTGTGTTGCCCCTACGACCTCCGAGTTACGGGATAGGATAGGATCGGATAGGATAGTTCAAGAACAGCCTCCTCTGTCCCCCCTCTCGCCTCCCTTCGTCCCTCTCCCTCGCATTCCCCGCGGTTGGTTTCGTTAGCCACGCCTTTTCACGCACGCTGGTGACGTTTGCAATACCCACAAAGTGCCAAGCCGATGACTGTTTGTATGGCGGCCTACTAGCGCCAAAACCTCATATTTACAATTATCAGGCGATAATTACAAATATCATGGGATAATTACAATTTTCAAGAGATAATTAAAATTATCATTGAAAAATTACAATTATGTTCACATGATCATGTTTAATTTTCAGTTTTGGCTCTAGCAATCCGCCAGGAAATGCGCCAAAACCGAAAATTGTAATTATCACATAATAATTACAATTTTCACTTGATAATAGTAATTTTCACGTGATCATTCTTAATTCTGGTAAGGCGGCTTACTAGCGCCAAAACCTGCATTTACATGTATCAGTGTTAATTGTAATTAACACGTGTTCTGTGTAATTCACAGAGATACCGATCACCCAAAGATATTTATAATTTTCAATGATAATTGTAATTATCCCTTGATAATTGTAATTATCTCACGATATTTGTAATTATCAGGTTTTGGCGCTAGGAAAGCGTGGCAAATACTGATAATTATTAATTAACACTGTGGATTACCGATATCTCTGTAAATTACACAGAACACGTGATAATTTCAATTATCTCGTGATAATGATAACTCTCGGTTTTGGCGCTAGTAGGCCGTCATATGTTTGCGGTAAGTGGGCGGAGCTTTAGTGTCGTATAACTAGATCAGTGAACTCTACACATCAGAGTCTCCTCTCTGAAAATCCTTACGGGAAGAGAGGGGACTATAAACTGATAAACATAACAAACATGAAAGCCGTAAGTATCGGAAGTCGTGGACCTGGAGTGTAGTGTACGTTCAGCTAGCAATCTTATTACTGAGTTGCGTTTAACTGTCGCTTTCTCAATCTTTCGAAATTTCAGCTTGATTGTTTGCTGGTTGTACAGGTGAGTTATTTTAAAAAAAAAAATCTTTATATATAATTAGAATATATTTCCCCGTCTATAGGCACTAGTTATTTTGAGCGTTGTATTTCGTGTATGACATTTTTGTACCCAGACCAAACGTAGTTTTAAGGGTAGGTAGGGGCCGGGGACATACTGGAGTCGACTTCGTTCTCCCTATCTCTCTCTCTCTCTCTCCCTCTCTCCCTCTCTCTCTCTCTGTCTCTCTCTCTGTCTCTGTCTCTCTCTCTCCCTCCCTCTCTTTCTGGCATTGTTATGACATTACACAATGATAAAGTGAACTTTCGTTGCTCAAACCAACCACTGAAGTTTGAATTTTCCATTTCTGTTCTGACAGGGAGTGATTTCCCCTGATTAACGGTACATCGAATACCAAAACCGTGTGACCTTTGACCCTATTTGTGAGTGAACGACAAAGCTGTAAAGTGTGTTGTTGGGGTAAGGTTGGGTAGGGTAGGGTAGGGTAGGGTAGGGTAGTGTTGAGAAGTGTTGGGTAGGGTAGGGTATAGTCTATTTTATCAATCTAAAACCAAAACCCTTACAAGAAATTGTTTTTGTTACGGGGTTCTTTGTCTTACCGGTTTTGGTAGCTGCAATATTTGGCTTCAGGATGTTAGCTGGTCAGCCAATGGCTGTATGGAATTCCCTTTGTAAAATGCTTATTTTTACCACTTTCAGCTAAATAATCCTTATTTAGAAGCATACAGACGTTTTATCTTCGAATTTGTGGAATAATATATGTTGAAAATAAATAATTAATATACAAATGATAAATACACAATCTCTAGAAAGACCTTGCATTTATTTCTTTATTTCTATATTTAAAAAAATAACAACAACAAAAAGTTTTCAAGCGAATCATGGAATTCCCTAAATAATGAAAATTGCAGTCCATAAACAATTAGTTCTTTACGTAAATAATATTTGTGTAGCAATCTTCTAAATAATACATTGTTTAGCAAATTCCGCTAAGAAATGCATTATATAGGTAAATAATTCATTATTTAGAAACATTTCAAAGTAGTACATTATTTCACACAATCTGTTAACTAATGCATTACTTAGTAGATAATTTCTTATTTTGCAACCATGTCTTATTTACCTATGGTTTATTTACATAAACAATGTATTGTTTAAGAAAATAATAAATTACATACGGAGAAAAAATATTATTTAGAGAAATCCTACATTGCTTGTAAACAAATTATTTTAGTATATTCTTTTATATAAAGATTATTTAGCTGAAAGCTATCATAAAAATCCCGAAAAAAAATCGCAATCAGATATTTTACAAAGGGAATTCCATGTGGCTGTTGCTAGTAACCAGCTCAAAGCCCACGAAATGTATTCATGTAAATCTATGTCTATCTATATCTGTATATCTCTCTCTCTCTCTCTCTCTCTCTCTCTACATATATATATAAAATATATATATATATATATATATAGATATAGATATAGATATAGATATAGATATAGATATAGATAGATAGATAGATAGAAACTACATTCAAAAGAATTTTTTTAAAACGACATTCCTGGCACAAACCAGCCCAGCAGTTATATGGCTTCGAGATTATACACCATAATTTGGCTATACCTGAAACTTTACAAAAATCATTCTGAAGGAACTGAAAGTTAATGAGAAAATGTGTGTTATTTTTAGGCGTAACCAATTACATTACATTACATAATTGTTGCTTTAGGTCCAGCGGACTCTTCCGAGCCAAATCAGGACCGGACAACCCCCAATCCGCATAAAAGATCTGCTGAAACAACCCTAGTGGGAAAACTGAATGCCCTCCACCAGCCAGTCACTTTACAATAAAGACATCCCACGCAGGGGACGGCTGATGCTTTACCCCCAACTAATCGAACCCCCGTTTACAAAAACAAAATAGAATACAAACATCATTATAAATTATCAACAAAACACATACATATAAAATGCCTACATTGCTAAATAATAACATCATAGGAAGCCCTAGTGACCACCTGGCAGAAAGCGTCCAACATTCCCAAGCTGATCCAACAGACCCCATACACGAACAAGGAGTCTTGTCCCGGAAGAGTTTTCAAGAAAAAAGGTAGATGACTGGTATAGCGAAGAAGACGATAGTATAGCAGATTGATAGAACAGAGCAGGAATGAGAAAGAGCAAATGAGAAAGACAGCGACAGTGGGAATTTAAAGCACTAAATTTCCAGAAAGTGGGGATACTATTTATACTGAAACCCCCGGCATCCCAACGGGGGTACTGTTGCCGCAGTGAATCGGTCATGCCTACAAAGTCAAGACAGGTTTTCAACTGGGGCTTTCACTTTTCCCTTTATAGGTTAGAACAATCTACAGTGGCAAGATTGCTCATGACCCCAAGGGGTTGCGTAACCAATGCGTATTTGAAAATCGAAAATGTGTGCTGTTATCTTGAGAATTATGAGGTTGTATTTTTGTGTTTATTTAATCTCTTCTTTTAAAATTATTAGTAACATAAAAATCAAGGTTGAATTTGAATAAGTGTCTTATAGAAAATGGCTTTGCACGCAAAACATTTGTTTTAGAAAAGTTAGTTTTATGAGTAACGTGCGCCAAATTTGGGCTAAGTTAATTTCGTTGTTGTTGTTGATGTATCAAATTTTATTCATCAGATTAACATACGTTGCACTGATAAGTTAATTTCAAAGATAATTGTCTACCTTACTCTTTAAAAATTCTGTTAGTTTAATGTCCCACAGTAACCAGTCTCAACAAAACACTTGAATAATGGATACGACGAGGCGCTCACTGAAGATGGTGTTGTTGATGGTGATGATGATGAGGATGTGGACACCTTCCCATGCCACAGTCAACTACATATGCAAATACGGACCGCTTGAGACCGCTAGATGTAATGATCACACATGTTAACATTTCAGAAGAAGAAGAAGAAAAATAAAGAAATAATAAAAAAATAAATAAATATTTTTTTTTAAAAAATAATAAGAGTAATAGTAGTAATAAGAAGAAGAAGAAGAAGAAGAAGATGCTGATGATGAGGATGATGATGATGATGATGATGATGATGATGATGATGATGATGATGATGATTATGATGATGAAGAAGAAGATTAAGAAGAAGAATTAATAATAATAGTAGTAGTAGTACATGTAGTAGTAGTGGTGGTAATAATAATAATAATAATAATAATAATAATAATAATACTAATAATAATAGTAGTAATAGTAGTAATAGTAGTAGTAGTAGTACATGTAGTAGTAGTGGTGGTAGTAATAATAGTAATAATAATAATAATAATAATAATAATAATAATAATAGTAGTAGTAGTAGTAGTAGTAGTAGTAGTAGTAGTAGTAGTAGTAGTAGTAGTAGTAGTAGTAGTAGAAGTAGTAGTAATAGAAGAGGTAGGAGGAGGAGTAAAAGAAGAATTAGTAAGAAGAAGAAAGAAAATGAGAAAAAGAAGAACAAGTAGTAAAAGAAGAATAAAACGAAGAAGCAGGAGGAGGAAAAGAGGGAGAAGAAGAAGAGATTGTGAAAAGAAGAAGAAGAAGAAGACCTTTGCCATGTCACTTGATTAGTGATATGCACGCATTCATACTTTTGACATGAATTTTAAAATTTAAAAAAGTTAAAATCTTCCATTGTCATTTATTACTTAATTCTGTCTTTTTGTTTTCTTTCTTTGCTTTCTTTGTCTTCTTTTTGTCTTCTCTTTTCGTCTATTGTTTATACTTCATTGGTATATTCTTTCTTTCTTTTATTATTTTCATTTTGTTCTTTCTTTCTTTCATTTCTTCTTTCTTTCTTCGTTTCTTTCACATTTTCTTTGTGTTCTCATCTCTTGTTGTCTTTGTCCCTTTCTGCTCCGCTCCCCCCCCCCTTCTTTTTCTTCTTCTTCTCTTTCGTTTGTGTTTTGTTCCTTTTTTTCATTCCTTACTCATCTTCTCTCCATTATTTGCTTTCTTGTACATTCCTTGTCTCTGCTTTCATTCCATTCTTTCTTTTTCTTTTTTTCCCTTTCTTTATTTCTGTCTTCAATTTGTTTATTTCAAGCAAGATAAAACTAAAAGATGATTTACTCGACATTCTAGCAGACGATACCCTGCGGAGAGACTGAAGCGGTTGTGAATCTGTAATACATTTTATTAATTTAAAAAAAGACCATCCTCCAAGGCACAGTGCAAAGAGGTAGAAGAAGAGAGAGACCGAAATAGAGGTGGGAGGACAACATTCGAGAACGGATTGGCTTGACACTGAACAAAGCCATCAGGGCTGCTGAGGACAGAGAAAGATGGTCGCTTGTTAAACGATCATCTGTGGTGCCCCTAAGGTCTCCGAGTTACGGGATAGGACAGGATAGGCCTATCACTGTTTGGTGTCTCGCTGTTGTTGGGTCGGAAACTGTTTCAAAGTATTGTCCGGTTGTGGCGGGCACAAAGGTAGGGGGAGGGTGGGGAGGGGAAGAGAGCGAGAGAGAGAAAAAGAGAGGGAGAGAGAGAAAGGGAGGAGAGAAGAAGAAGAATGAAGGGGAAAACGCAGGAGGAGAAGAAGGAAAAGGAGGAGGAGGAGAGGAAGGAGGAAGAGGATAAAAAGAAGAAGAAGGATAAGATGCCGGAGAAAAAGAAGGAGGACGAGGAGAAGAAGAATGAGAGGAAGAAGAAGGAGAGGAAGAAGAAGAAAAGTGGGTTAGACAGATAGGAGAGGGAGAGGAGGAAGGCGAGAATAGGAAGAAGGAAAAATAAGGAGTAGGAGGAAATACATAGGACAGCTAAGATGATGATGATGATGACGATATTGATAAAGTGTTGTTACATAGTGCATTTACCAGTTCAGAGATCTGCTCAAGGCGCGATCCGAAAAAAGAAAAAGGAACTACCTTCAGGCGTTGAAGGCCCCAACTTGCAACAATAAACTCACAGTGTAGAACAAGTAAGAAAGAGTGAGGAGGGAGGGTGGTTTATTCTTGGTCGCTTTAGCCTGCACCTGCCTTTCTCTTAGCATAGAGTGACCGCTGCAGGCGACACGGGGGAATTCAAACAGGGGCATTACAGAAACCTCGGTTCCTGGGAATTGTTTTTTCCTTTCCTCTGAGTTCTTTATTATATTGATGGTGCAGAAAAAAAAAACTAGCCGGCCTGAAGCGCAGATTTCTTTGTATCTTTTGATTCTTAGGCCTTATTCGGAAATGGGAGGTAATTTGTCTTTGTGGGGGAAATCCCGACCCTGAAGGCTTGTTGGAGGACAGGGCAGATATTGCTGCTGAAAAACTGCGTTCGTTTGTAAAGAATGTCAGCCCCAATGTTAGACAACTCTGGCGCAGCATGCGGACAAGCCGGCCAAGTTGTTTTCCCTCGTCTTTCCGAGTATGGTTATTCATAGTGGTGACAAAACTGGTCGGACACACCGACATTGTTATTATTATTATTATTATTATTATTATTATTATTATTATTATTATTATTATTATTATTATTATTATTATTATTATTATCATCATCATCATCATCATCATCATCATCATCATCATCATCATCATCATCATCATTATTATTATTATTATTATTATTTTTATTTTTTTGAACAATATATTTTTAATTTCGTTTTTATTACTTTAAATTTTTTTATTATTATTCTTTTTAAATGAACGCTGAAGTTATTTTGTTCATTATAATAATTGTGCAGTTACTTTTGGTCTGGTACACCGCTACTGCAGGACTGGAATGCATCCACCATTTTTAACCCTTGGCGAGTTCAGAGACGCCCTAGACAACAATGGTACATGTTTTGAGTGTACTTGCGTAAACAACACCCGACTCATCGGATTGGCCTGCTGTTCGAAAGAGTAAGACAGGATTTTTTTATATTCCCAGATTCCTCGGTGCGCGAAAGTGTTTCATATGATCGGTTAAAAAAAAAAATCCTAGCCAAATGTCAGTCAGTCGCCATATTAGTCATACTAACAGCCAAGCGTACCGAAAAAGCATGTCTCCGATAATTAATTAAGCAGCGTAAGCTTAGTGCCCGAAAGAGTGGGAATATAAACCGAGGAATGGGTTAGTGCGCAAGTGCATTTTCATCATACGATTCCTAACGGCTCATATAGGGTTCCAGTACAGGTATCCCTATCTAAATACGCAAGTGTCTATAGAAACGGGGGAAGTCTTCCAGATACAGGCGCCTGTGGGTCTTATGGACATGCGTGTACCAGATATAAGAGAACGCCAATGAAGCTCTATATGATATAGTCCCCTTCCTTGTGGGTGGTAAGGGATTGTTCTTATATAGCGCACTTACAAGCTCCGATAGCTTCTCAAGGCACCGCCGCCCACTACTATCCAGCATGCAACAGAATAGTTTGCTGAAGTCAGGATTCGAACCAAGACGTACATACACGAGACTTGTGCCCTGAACCACTGAGCAATCCCTGACGCATGCTTTCGCTGAGAAGACAACCCGAATGATAGTGCGCCCGTATGCGTGACCAAATATGACTCTCCAGTTAGGGCTTAGCTGCCAGCTAAATCCTAACTGTCAGCTAAAATCGGGGAGATAGCAGCAAGCTAAGCTATCGCCATGTGCACGAGAGCAAGTTTGGCTAGCTGACAGCTAAGTTGGTGGGTTAAATTTAGAGTTGGTAGAACCAGCTCTAACTTCCAAGTTAGGCTGAAAACAAACATGGCGGCCCCCATCCATCAGCTGGGATATCATGCAAGAAATAGACCAAATCGAATCTACCGAGAAAGAATCAAGCCGATGGTTTTGTATGACGATTGCGAGTTGTACAAGCGCTTCCGGTTTCGACGAAATGATATTCATAAAATCGTCGAATTAGTTCAGGATGACCTAGAATACGGTTATCAACGGAAAGGTGCGTTGTCACCCGAGATGCAGGTTCTGGTGGCCCTCCGTTTCTATGCTTCTAACAGTTTTCAGCTGATCGTTGCTGACACCGTGAATATCCACAGAACGACAGTTGGAAGAGCAATCCATCGTGTGTCAGAGGCACTGTGCAGACGCGCAAGAAGATTCATCAAATTCCCAACACAGCAGCAGGCAAACGTTCAGAAAAGGGCGTTCCATTCCATTCTATGGCTCGATTTCCAAACGTGATTGCCTGTATCGACGGGACGCATGTGCATATACAAGCTCCTTCGCGCAATGAGAATGAATTTGTCAACAGACGATCATACTTTTCGCACTGGTTTGTGGGAGAAAACCCCCTCATTCTATTTATAACTTCGTGACGTGTCTTCGTAAACGTCATACCCGTTGGCCTAAGCTGCCAGCTAAAGTTCCACGCTATGTTCTAGTTGCAAGGTAGCTAGCTACCAGCTAAAGTCATGATATGCACTCCGGTTAGCGTGCCAGGTTAACTGTCAACTAGCTACCTTGCAGCTAGGACATAGCGTGAAACTTTAGCGGCTACCCTAACCAACCTGTTGTGCACTTGGGCCCTGGTCTCCAATGATGAAGTTATTACTGGTTTCCAACGAACGGTCGTGTGTTGATTCTCGCATGGGGTGAAATAAATAACTTTTGGTTATAATACGGATGAGATAGAATAGAGTCTGGTCTGTGTACGTATGCATCCTATTGCACGGACTTTAAAGATCCTGACGCTCATGTCGTAGAGGGCGAGCACCAGTAACACCAATACCCCAGCATGTACTATAGGTTATGTCCCCTCTCCAACACACCCTGTCTGGGGTGGTGCTGCTCTTCGGGCTGCTGCGCTGTCGCTGAGAAGGAAGCCCGAATGACGCCCGGCCTGCACCGATGACATGTTAAATAAGAACATTCCAAATCCAAAATGTTTAAGAACCATACAATACATGTTATATTTTGAATGCTCTGCGAGTGAACGCTATCTACCTCATGAGAAATACAAGCGTTAAGCGTTAATAGTTCGGCCTAGTAACCAAATGCATTCCTTGTGCGTTCACTTGGCAATACAATATTTTGTCTCCTCACGTTTCTTGGCGGCATCGTGTTTCTTACTTCTTTGTGTGTTGGTGAGTTCATTTACCTTGATCTTTCTTCTTGTTTTCAGATGCCGCAATTAAATGTACAGGCCCTTCACTGCAACACGTTGTTTGGAATTGTATTTAAGTGCAGTATCACGTTTCTGGTACACATAAAATGCAAATAAATAAATGTTTGTAAGACCAGGATAAAATAAGTGTTTTGTTACCTTTGTTGTTGTTGCTGTTGCTCGTATTGTTGTTCGTGGTGGTGTGTGATCTGAGAGAGAGAAGAGAGAAAAAAAAGAAGAGGAATGTGTACGATAGGAAAAAAAAATGGAATCAGTGTAGTTCCTCGTGGAACTACCGGAGGATCTTTTAGTATAAATAGTTCCCCCACTGTCTGGAAATTTAGTGCTTCACATTTTCTCTTTTCTATCACTCATTGTATTTCTGCCTTAGCTTTTTTTCTGTTGTCTACAGAATTCACTCTTTCAGTGTGCCAGTCACCTACTTTTATTTTCTTGAAAACTCTTTCCAAACTCCCCATTTGTGTGTGAGGTTTGTTGCGTCAGCTTGGGGATACGCTTTCTGCCAAATGGTCACCAGGGCTTTCTTTGAAATTATTTTTAGCAATGTAGGCACTATAAATACATACATAAATAAATAAATATGGTTTATTTGGTCCATTTTTGATTGAGGTGTACCAAGTTCCAGCACTTTGGTCACGCAGTGAAACATTGCCGATTGCTGTTTGCTCTAGGCGTGGAGAGCGTCATTCACGAGCTGAATGTAGCAAACCTCTTTCGTGCATTAACTGTGGAGGTGGTCATAGTGCAGCATGGTTCAAGTGCCCTGAACGGCTTGTCAGATCTGAGGCCAATAAATTAAAAGCAGAAAACCCTTCAGTCGCATATTCCATCATTTTAACTGAAACAAGACAGAAGGAATCGCAACGGACAGCATTTAAAAAAAAAGGTTCCGGGAAGACTTCTGGAATGAAGGCTTGTTCATTCCTTCATTCACCTAAACGCAAAACGTACAGTCAAGCTCTGAAATCAACTCCAAAGAAAAGCTTTTCAAATTAAAACCGACAAACATCTCAAGCTGTACAGACAGATACTTCTATAGTTAAGGTGTCAGGTGTTATTGTTTTGCATTGCAGCTGCAGCACAAACTGAAATGACCACTGATCTTTCCACCTCAATACAAAAAGAAGATACCCCAGTCACAGCTTTCTCATAATCACTGTCAGATATATCAAGTGGAACCGAAATGTCAGGTGTCACGTCCCGACTGCCTGAACAGCGGTTCGACAATGAATGTGCTTTCACACGAGAATAAACCCAACACCTAAACACAATCTAAAAGACAAGACCAGAAGTGACAAGACAATTTCTATTATTTCTCTCACACATTCACACTCAAAATTAACTCCCTTTTCCCACTTCCCAACCTTCCAACCCCCAACCCTACTAATACAACCCAAAACTATACATAAAACAATTAACCGCTCAAAATAATAATGATAATCTAAACAAAATTGAAAATAAATAATTAACTAGAGAATACACAAAAGATTTATAACAACTCTATTCCGTTCAGCTTGTTATGAACAAGGCAATAAGTGTAGGTGATGAAAATTACTCTTTATACATTTAACCTTGTTCCACAATTATTACAAATATTTGAAAAGATTGTTCTTACTTAGAAATTAATATTTCAATATCAGGTAACAATTCTTTTCCCACTATATGGGATCAACAATAGGAAAACGTTATCTTTTTACAAGAGAAAATTTATAGAAAATGTTTAAACTAATAATTAATATTGTCTGGCGAATTAAGGGGCTTCTTCTTTTTCTTCATCTTCTTCTGCTTATTTTTGAGTTGAGCAGCCACAATCAATAAATTGATTCATTTGCTGCTGTAGGTTGTTACTAGGGAGAAGCCGTGTTTTGCATGGTGTGGCGAAAAAACAAAAAAGAAACAAAACAAAAACAAAATAAAAACACCTCACACTCTAGAATAAATAATATGAAGCTACTTGCTGTATGCACAATTATATGTGGAGCTGATGGACAGCCACAGCATGCCGAGGCCACAGTCTTATGCTGTGCAAGGCCCATAAGTGGCTGCAGCAGCAAGGGACATTAAAAAATGACGTCACCTAACAGATGGCATTGACATTGAAGGAAGGAGAGGTGGGGGTTGGGGATGGGGGGCGGATGAGAGTTGAGACGGAGTGGCTGTGTGGTTTAAATGTCACGTGACAGCAGGTTGTTGTCCGATGGGTCAGGAGCGTTGGCTTCTTCGCCGGAGAAGTCGTTCCAGTCCCTGATGGGGCAGAGTGGTGTGGTGCCGCTGCAGCACTGAATAGCTCAATATGCTGCAGTCCATGCGGACAGCATAGCTGAGGACAGCCGAGGTTTACGGTGGTCGCCCTGCCCTCGTCCCTACGCAGTGTGTTCGGACAATCATTCAATCAAGTCGTCAACATTGGTGCGAAACCTGCAAGATTTTATTATTTTTATTTTTTATTTACTTTATTGTCCTTTTTTCATAGGGAAATTCTGGGTCGCCTCCCTTGTGGAAAGCGTAGTCGCAGACTGTGGCGCGCCCAAACCCAACCTAACATTTGTTTTGATTTTGACATTTTGGTTTGAAATATGGTTTTGTTGTTGTTGTTTGTCTTGGTGGTGATGATAATTATTATGATGATGAGGAGGAGGAGGAGGAAGAGGGTGATAATGATGATGATAAGTGTGGAAACAGAGAAACGTGGGAGGTAGGGGAGGATGGGATCAGGAGGATGAGGAGGAGGGAGAGAGGGAGAGCGAGAGAGAGAGCAAGAGAGGGAGATGGAGAGAGGGGGAGAGCGAGAGAGGGAGAGCGAGAGAGAGAAAATAAGAGAGAGCGAGCAAGAGAGAAAGCGAGAAAGAGAGGGAGCACAAAAAAAAGTGAGAGAGAGAAAGAGAGAGAGAGAGAGAGAGAGAGAGAGAGAGAGAGAGAGAGAGAGAGAGAGAGTCTGAATATGACGTTTCGAAAGAACATGGATTTGCAGTCCAATCGATATTCATTACATTAATTTACTAGGAATGCGTTGATTTGTTTGTAGTTGGTTGCGTGCAGACACGCTAGTGTTGTCGCTGTGGCCAATGATTTGACTGATTGATTATTAATTGATTGATTGATTTGCGTTATGTATATGTTAGTTTTCTGATAATTAGACCTGTTTATCAAACGGAGGTTGATATTGTAAGCCCTGGACTGGCCAGAGCTTATTTTTACATGAACTTTTATTATTAATTTTTCTAAAACTATCTATTATCATACTCCTTGAAACTTTTTATTGAAGAATGTGCAGAAAAATAGTTTTCTTTTAAAATACAAATTCGTAGCAGAAGTTATCCTTGTTTTCTCCCTTGCTGTGTCTGCTAAGATTTAGCAACCCACTTTGGAAATGAACTCCAAGCCTAAGGTGAGGAAAATTTCTTCATTCTGACTTTATTTTGACTTTATTTTTTTATAAACATGCAGAAATGTTACAATGGATACTATTCGAGCAAACGATGCAGTGGAACTGCCGTAATTCTGCTACAAAATAACTTTCTTTATTTCTGTGTGATGTAGGAGTAGGCCTATCATACGGTACATTTAGAACCAAGAACTAATCTATTGAACAGCAGTTTAGATTGAAGAATAACAATGATGGAAAATTCTACTGCAATTTGTGTATTCATTTGTGTAGCTTTGAGTGAATATTTGGTGACTGGAAAAATTGCATACTGAGAATTTATGTTTTATTCATGTGAAGCTTTGACCGGTCGAATAGTCATAATATGAAGAAGACTGTGACTGTTTGGATCTAGCTGTTGTTGATGTACTTTTAGATTGAATCTAGAGAATCCGCTATATCAAATGTAGTAAACGAACGTAATTTTTCTTGTGCAGTGAAACGTTAGAGTGTAATTGTGCGAAAATGTTATTTTATTTATAAAAAGAATTTGATGTTTTGTGTGCCAAAAGTCTCGAAGTTTAGCGTGATAACCTGCGAGATTTGTTTTCCTACTGTTGCCTTTGCACCATTTTTAATTTAGTCTGAGGGAAAATTGGGAACTCAGAATCTTTTCTTGACAGTTTGTTACTTGTTAGCTGAAGTTTGCCAGCAGGTCTCATCATAAAATTTATAGTTATGAAATGTATTTGAGTGACGATTGAACTTGTGTCGACACTTACCTGTGTATAGAGAATGGTCCCCAACTGGGTCAAATGTGCCCAGCTAGTGTCCGATTTAGCAAGCCAATTTTCCTTCGTAATTTAATAATAAGTCCTGTGCTCCGTTGATGCTAGAAGTCCGACGAAACTGGCTCATGTTTTGCACCGGGAATTAATCACTGTCAACCTTTGAAGAATTAGAAATCTTAGATAGTTCGCGGCGCTTCTTTTGGCTTTGCACCGTCAGCTTGTGCAGAGGACACCGACATCCGGGTCTCCTTGTTTAAAACACGGTCCGCTGGCAGAGATTTCATTGGCCAACGGCTATGTTTTGCTTAGATGCCGTAATAAAAGGACCGTTTCTGTGCAGAAATGGTGGGTCTCATATCGTTTTGATAACCGCTAGCACCCGTGAGCTTATTTCTTTTTAAAAACTATAGAAGTCCTTTTATTATTGTTTGTAACTTTAGATCCTAACCAAAGCAGAATTTATCTAGATAATAGCCCGGCCTTGCTCACGTTAAAAAGAAAAGTGAAAGTGACAGTAAAATTTAGATCGAAATTGATAAAGAATACAAAAACGAAAGTGAATTTTATAAAAATTGTTTTACCTTACAGAATTCTAAATTTTGTAAATAGTATTCGACAGTTAGAATTGTTCAGTTATTTTGTTGAAGAAGTTAGTTATAAAAAGTTAGTAATTTATAAATTAGATTTTATTTTCTTTTATTATTGAGAAAACCCTCAACGTAAATGGAAAGAAATGATTCTGAAATGTGAAATTTTCTAGAAGTTCCGAACATATATTTTTTTCCTCGCTGCCTGGATATAATTAAGTAGTGGTGTAGTGTAAAATAATTGTTAAACTGGCCATTGTATTATTTTTATATCACAAAGGAATTCATTTCATGAGTTGAAGAAAATAAGTAAATTCAACGTTTGAACGATCAAAGCAAGTTTTTGTTTAGCCTAACGTCAACGTACTAGTATTCTGTTTGTGTGGTTTTTCGTATCGTTTCTATCTGCGCTAGATCTGTTTGTTATTGTATTAACAATTCTTTCTAACTTCCCTGTGAGCGACAGAACGTGTGAATGTTTTTTCCTTATTTGTGGAGGAATTATTAACACAAGACATCACAGACGAGCAACACAATAAAACGGGTGCAAGCAAAGCAGAGTAGATTTTGTCTGCTCCACGGTCGGTGGAATGTGATGGACCAGGAGGGAGATAGAGAAGAAATTCTTTACACTGAGGTGTATGTTAGGTCTCCATTCCTGGTCATTGCTAAAGGAGTTGACCGTGGAGTCGGAGAAAATATAAATGAACATGATCGCAAGAAACATGCATTCAGCACACATAGACAAGACAAGAGTGAAGAGATTTTATTTTATTTTATTTTATTTTTATAATTGCTTGTCGGCCGCGCACGGCGCTGTGTGGGGTCTTTCTCCCTCCCTCTCCCTCCTCCCGGGGAAAAAGGTGGCGGGGAAGAGGGTTTTGGGGGTTGCTCAGCTGTCCTGACAAGATCTTTTGAGTGACCGTAAAGGGAAAAAGGGAGTTGACCTCGGCGGGCGTGTGTGCGTGGCTTACAATATGATTAGGCTTGGCCAAATGTAGAGTTTACCGTCAATTTTCCGGAACTGATCGGAAAATTGCTCACCCTTTTCAACAGGGAAAATCCGAAATTCTGGGGGTCATAATAGGAGCATATACGTCGATTCGCGCATCGTTTTGGATTAGGATTAGGTTTAGAGTTATGGCTAGTGTTAGATTTAATTGTAATCGTAGGCCTAGACTAGACCTACTTTCACCAGCAGAATTTCGGTATTTCCCCCCTCTCTTTGTAGTGCTAAACATTCGCATGAAGATAAAAATCGTCCCCTATATGCTTAATGTGTCCGGGGACGTAAATTTTACTCAAAAAAAAAGAAAGAAAAAAAAAAGATGAACAAACCTGACATAGCCTAAAAAAAAAGAAAGAAACAAATGACGTCACAGTCATTGTTCTAAAATCTCCCATCTGTTACTATCTCCAGAAAAACTATGAATCTCTCTCTCTCTCTCTCTCTCTCTCTCTCTCTCTCTCTCTCTCTCTCTCTCTCTCTCTCTCTCTCTCTCTCCCCGCACTCCAGCATATAAATTTACATCATTTAGAACACGTCTCCTAAAACACAATAAAAATTAAATACACATTAATTGTTAATCCTGTTAATTGATATTAGCAACATTAATTTGATATCAATTGTTTGAAAATGATTTTATGTAATGACGACTTTGTTTATGTGTTATTGTTCCATGACGTGAATGTTATAACCTTGAGTTGTATTTAATAGTAATTGTTAAAGCCCCAAAAGGCAAGATGTAAAAAAAACGCATCCAGCGCTTACTCTTTTACCCTTGCAAAATAAAATTGTTATCTTATCTTATTTTTATCTTATCTTATCTTATCTCCCCCTCTGCCTCTCTCTCCCCCTCTGTCTCTCTCTCCCCCTCTGTCTCTCCCCCCCTCAGACTCTCTTTCCCTCTCTCGATCTCACCTCTCTCTCCTCCCCCTCCCCCTCCTTTCTATAAGACTGAACATTGATGTTTAACGTCCATTCCATCCATTGACGATATGGCAGACGGGGATATACCCTCCAGGAAAGAAGAGATAAGGACCTAAATCAACACTGAACCACATGAGCAATCATATTGCTGAGATGGACAGTGAAAATTGGCCACTTTTATCTTGCGCACCTAACCTTAGCTGCTTCTTTGTTTGTTGGTGTTGTTTATTATAATTATTATCTAACCTTTGCTGCTTCTTTGTTTGTTGTGCTGTTCATTATAATTATCACTTAAAATTAGCTGCTTCTTTGTTTGTTTGTTGGTGTGGTTCATTATAATTATCACCTCGAACTTTTGTTCGAGATGTTGAAACCAAGGCAAAGGCATTGTGCCATATACGAGGTCATAATCAAGGAACAAAGGTTCATGTTCTCGACCAGGACAAAAACCTCTCACTCCAGCCACTAGGACACATAACCTGGGCACAGGTCGCACGTCATTCGCGAGTTCGTACCACGAGGTGACATTAAACCTGGGTAAAGGAGTCTTGACATTCTTGACGTAATGACCTCGTTTAAGTCTTTAGGTCATCACCTGGGCAAAAGGCGCAAGACTACGGCACGTCATTCGCGAGGTCGTAACCAGGACAAAGGTTTGAACCAATTAGTGAGGTTGTAACCTGGGTGAAGACCACGCTTCAATCAAAGTCCTAACTTGGTGAAAAAGCTGTGTTTGTGAGATTATTACTATCAATCCATACTTAGGATGGACATCATTATGGTATGATTGTGTGTACAAAAAACATTAACATAAAGTCTGATTGGTTAACAAAAAAAATAAAAGTTTAAAAGCCCCAAGTTGAAGAATGTTTGTATTTTTGGCAAAACAGATTTCTCCTAATATTTGACGTTTTTGTTTTTACATTAAACAATGATAAAGTGGGCTTTAGTTGCTCAAACCAACAGCCAAAGTTTGAATTCTCCATGTCTGTTCTGACAGGGGTTGATTTCCTCTAATTTGAACGGCACATCAATACGTAAAAGACCGTCTAGTAGACATTGTTAGTGCTAGAGCGGTAGAGCGGCACATCAATACGGTAAAAGACCGTCTAATAGATATTGTTAGTGCTAGAGCAGTAGAGCGGCCGCACCTATTAATAGCCACAAGAACTATTTATTGATTTAAAAAAACAACTTTACTTTGGAATGAGATTTTTGTTGTTGTTTTGTTAAAAGCTTTTTTCAGTGAGGCAACACTCACTGTGCATTTTAAAGGGATCTGTGGCGGGGAAGTGGTCACAATGGGTCATTTTAAAGGGATCTGTGGCGGGGAGGTGGTCAAACTGGGTCATTTTAACTGGATCTGTGGCGGGGGGTGGTCACAATGGATCATTTTAAAGGGATCCGTGGCAGGAAGGTGGTCACAATGGGTCATTTTAAAGGGATCTTTCACGGGGACGTGTCAAAATGGGTCATTTTAAAGTGGCTTTCACGTGAGGAAACCCAAGTAGTTTGGATTTGTCCCACAGCCGTAGGCTCAGTGGGCGAGCGTTCGCCTGGAACACCTGTTGGCCCAGGTTCCTATTCCGTGCTGGACAAGAAAAAATGTGGCCATTAAACCTCAATGTTCATTCATGTGTGTGCGTGTGTATGTGTGTGTAGATTCCGCTGGACCTAAACCATTAACCATGTCATGTAATGTGTGTGTGGATATTGCTTTCTTTCTCACTCATGATCAGATGCGTGTGAACCAAAAACGAATTATTTATTTTGCTTTTTGAGTCTCACTTGTGACGACCGGCACTTTAGAATATACTTATTATCCGTTGGTGATAACGCGTTTACGACCACTCAGTTACGTGGCTAAAATTTCTGTGGTAGGTGTCAAAACTTAAGTCTTGCATTATATAATACATGCTAGATTAACATGAGCATTTTTAGTTGTTTTTTTTTTCCTTTTTTTAAAATCTACCAGATTATAACTTACTTTTCCAAAACAATTATAAATGTGTACATTATAGTCCAGAATGCCTTGCCCACATCCTGGCCCAAAAGGGGCATCACGATATTATTCTAAATTATTTTATTACATTTGTTGTTGTTGCTATTATTGTAGTAGCTGGTTGGTTGGTTGGTTGGTTTATTAACGTCTTTTTTCATCAAGATGATAAAGACCATACATACAGATTCACGCATTTAAACAGACATACATGAACACATAAATACACACAGATACTATTACTATCTTTCTAACATAACAATAACAATGTCAGTTAAATAAAACGAGCGACTGGAGAAGTAATTAGAGCTTTTGCCAATCCCACACTCAATTCATTGCTAATGTTTTTAACTGATGTTATAGTATTTACTTCAAGGGGCAAAAGAGGATGAACCTGAATGCAATCAAATAATAGATGTTTTAGAGTTAAAGGTTCATCACAAATGCACTTTACATTTTTACAATATTTGGTTTTAATTGAATTTAATAATATTATGTTTGCTATAGATGAAACTGATCTGGGAAATCCACGAAGATTTTTATAGTTTGTATGGAACTGAAGTTTCTTTACAATATCATTTTCAATATTGTTTTGAATTTCTTTGGAAGACAGATTTAATTTAACTGATATGGAATTAATAACTAATGCACCTAATTTTGCAGCATGATCAGCCCAATCATTATATAGAAATCCACAATGCGAAGGAATCCAGCAAAAGGTCACTTCAGTACCACTAATTATCAATCCATGAATAACGTTATTAATCTCAAAAATAATCTCTTTTCGTTCACAGGTAATATTATATTTTAGAGCTTCTAAAACAGATCGAGAATCTACGCATAGAACTATACTAAATATATTCAGACATAAACTATAAATTTTATTTAGAGCCATTAATATAGCAATTAATTCCGCAGTAAAAATAGAATAACCCTTTCCTATATAAAATGATTCTGATATTTTCAAATCTGGTATAACAAAAGCAGCTTCTGTTTCCCCTGTTTCTAAAACAGATCCGTCAGTGTATACTTTTATTTTTTCTGAATATTTTTCACATAAATGATTCCGAACTTCAACTGCAATAAGATTCGGATTTTGACTCTTTTTTTCATTACAATCATGTATATCATAATGTGCTGTTTCAAGTTCCCATGGAGGTACTGGTGATATTGTATCCTTACATAAATTATCAATATGTGTTAAATCTAACTGAATAAGATCTTTAGTATATGTTGCTATTGTTTGAAAAGAGTGCACCTTTTGGGCATGTTTTGGAAAATCTACATCCGATCTAATACTAATCTCTTCATCTGTACTATTGTTTACAGCTTTAGCTCTGATTATATATTTCGCACAAGATAATCTCCTATATTCATCTAAGTTCATAATTCCTGCAAGTTTATATGCTTCTGTAGTTTTTGTATGAATAGGCACTCATAAAGCTAATTTTATTGCCTTACTGTCTACGCTTTGTAACTTTTTAAAGTAATAATTTGAAGAATACAAATATGCTTCCTGTCCATATGTTAACTTTGATCTCACTAGGGCATTAGCTAAATGAACTAATGTTTTTTAATCTTGTCCCCAAGATTGTTTGCTTATAATTTTTAATAGGTTATAACTTCTAACAGCCTTTTGTATAACATACTCTATGTGTCTTTTCCAATGTAACTTGCATGTTAAATATACTCCTAAAAATTTAACCTCTTTAACATATTTTAGTTCTTCATTTTCAAGTACTAATTTTGGAAGTTGTCTTGGTTCCTGACCATTACTAAAAAGTACCAAATTTGTCTTTTTCTTTTGACAGTTCGAGACCATTTTGATTCATAAACTGGATGATGTTGTTTATTTCTTTTTTTATATATTTTTTCAATCTGTTTTATTTCATACAAAGAGGTTTTCTTTTTTTTAAATTGACGTTCATCCATATAGCTAGATCATCTGCATATTGAACAAGCGTTAATCTATTACCTAAAACTGTTGGCAAGTCATAACTTAATATATTAAATAAAATTGGAGAGATTATAGAACCTTGTGGAATTACCATATCAGTTGCAAAACCAGAAGAATATGAGTTCCCCACCTTAACCTTTATATTTCTAATTTTCAAAAAAGTACTAATGTAATTATATATACGATCAGACAACCCAATTTGTTTTAATTTATACATCAGTCTAGCATGCCAGACTGGGTCGTATGCTTTTGTTACGTCAAAAAATGTAGCCAAAAAACTTTTTCTCTTTGCAAATTGTCTTTTTATATGTGTGGTAATTTTAACAATATGATCTGTTGTCGACCGCCCTTTCTGAAACCCTGCCTGATTTACAGGAATAATATTTTGTTTAATACAATAATATGAAATCCTTTGTAATATAATTTTTTCCATTATTTTACAAGTGAGATGTTAAGGAAATGGGTCTATAACTTGACAAAACTGCCCGAGGTTTCCCTGATTTTAATATAGGTATTACCAAAGAAGACTTCCAAGAATCGGGCAAGATGCCAGTTATCCAACATTTGTTAATAATTGTATGTAAAATAGTTATCCATTTATCAGGGAGATGCATTAATAAATTATAGGATATTCAATCCAATCCTACAGCTGATCGTTTTCTTCCCAAGTCTAAAACAGCATTTTTAACTTCTTTAATTCTAATTTCTGAATTAATATATAAATTATTATCTTGTGGGGGCGCATTATATTCTTCAGTATTTTCTAATATTTCTCTTTCATTTTTAATATGATGTGACAAATTATTAGAATTACTAGTTTTTGCAAATACTTTTACAAATTCTTCAGCTTTATCTTTAGGAGTAGGGACATCATTATCTATTAATTTTAAAGGACACTGTGGAAGCTGAAATCCATTATTCATTTCTGAAAGTTTCTTCCATACCTTGACAGCATCTTTGGAAGTATTAATTTCAGATTTACAATAGTCAGACCAAAAGTTTCTTTATACAAGCGCTATTATTTTGTTACATTTAATTTTAGCTTTTTTCATGTCTTTAAAATTTACATCTGATCTGCATTTTATCCAATTTTTGTATGCAATCCGTTTTTCTGTTATAGCCGTTTCACATGTACTATTCCCCCATATATTTCCCCTATATTTTTTCTTAAAAGATTTTCATTTTTGAGAAATCGAATTAGAAGCTGCTAAGTGAATATATCGCATAAAATTATCATATGCATAACTGATATCATCATTGTTCACAAAATCAGTATCATATTCCAGTAGTAAACTTTGATACCTTTCCCAGTTTGCACGACTATAATTATACTTTGGCACACAATCTTCTTCAAGTTGTGTATCAACAATGTTATTAAGAATTATAATTATAGGAAGATGATCACTGCCGAGGGAATCAGTCTCAACATCCCATACACAATCCACAACCAGATCTGGAGTAACAAAAGTCAGATCAATGGCTGAAGGACGATGTGTAGACATGTCAGGAATGCGAGTTATTCTTCCATCATTAATCAAAATGAAATCAGAGTCAATCACATTTTCATTAAAACAGTTATTATTTGTTCCCGAACAGCTTTTATCCCACAATGGTGAATGAGTATTAAAGTCACCACATATTACCCATTGATCAGAAATGTCGAAATGTTGTATCCAGTCACTGTCTATATTGTCAGTACCTCTTGGGTAATATATTGATGCATGTTAATACACTGTTCTTTATTCACCTTTAATTTCACTGCACACGAAAAGACGCCTTCCAAGTCCCTCGGAGCTGGTGATGTTAAAATGTCATAGTCTAAATCATCTCTAATGTATATAGCAGAGTGCACTTTGTTACTATTAATATTATACACAGGTGGATAATAGAATCCCTTTAATTTAGGCAATTTACTTTTGTTTACATGTAACGATTGCAAACATAATATATGATGATCTTTTCCACATAAGTATTGTTTTAAATATTGTAAATTAGTCGAAATAGATCTACAGTTCCACTGGAAAATACTTAGTTTTTCACTTTTCATACAGTGACGCCTGTTAACAAATATTTACAGTAACAAAAGAGAGAGGGAGAGAAGGGGGAAAAACAACACAAAATAAAATCACTGATTCGTCAGTAAAATACGCTGTGAAAGCAGAAACAAACAGTCCTGGCTTAACTAGTAGAAGGGAAGTGAATCGGGGAGTGCGGGTAGAAATTCCCTTTCCAGTCGTAGTACCCTGGAAAGGCGTTTGCGCGTTTGAAAGTTGAAACGCCGTGCAGGTCGTCGTGGCTTCTCCCACACAATCCTGTGAACGTGACGGCCAATGTTGCCAGCAAGAATACTGGAGCCCCGCTTGTTTGGATGGACATTGTCTCTCCGGGCGTGTAGTGGCAAATTGTCGTTGCTGATGAAAGAAATCTGGTGTTCTTCGGCCAATTCGGAAAATACAACTGCATTAAACATGTCTTTCTTTTGTTGCAGCTTGGGGCCGGACACTGCAGGCAGTTTACTAATGATGATCTTCGATGCTGGACTGCAGGAGGAGATGTTCTTTACTGACTGGACGAATTGTTTGCTTGCTGTTTTGGAGTCTAGTTTTTTTAAGTCGTTGATGCCATAGTGGATCACGACAGCTTTAGGTGGGCTTCGGTTGCTTAATGCTGACCTGAAGGAGGGTTCAAGATCACTAATAGTGAAGGCTTTGTTCTTGACAGTTTAAAAGCCAAATGATTGTCCCAGTCTTTTTTCTTGAATACCATTCAAGACCGAGTCATGCAGAATAATAATTTCACTTCCGCATTCCTTGGTGCTGACGTCTGATGTTACGTCAATTGATGATGACGCAGGTATTTTGACTTCGTATCTTGTCGCAACTATATCATGATCTGATCTTGTTTTTTTACTGCACAAAGTGGAATTCGGCATGGTTGTCGCGGTCTTTGGTGGCACTTTCGAAAGTTTTACGTTGGAACCAACTGCCGACACCTTCAAAGCTTCCGCCTAGGTAGAACTATTTTTGCTCCCCGGAGCTGCACACCTCGTCTGCTTTGAAGAGGCCAGTAACTTGTCGAATTTTTCATCTTGGTCGCGAATGATATTTTCGAGCACGGAGATTCGGAAGCAAAGCGATTTTACTAGATCCTTTAACTCAGAAATATCACTCACTGTGGTGGTGTTGGTGTTGGTGGAGGAGGTATTTGTGTTGGTGGTACAGTCATCCTCTGCTCCCAGTTCCGTGGAGCTTACGACCTTGGTTCCAACGGCCTCCTGTCTTACGTCTGTTGATAGCAAAAAGGAAGCTTCTGCATCATCTTTTTCGTTATTTTTCCTTATCATCTTCATCCTCCTTTTCCCACTCCTAGTCTTGGCCATCTTCCCGTAAATGGTACAAGCGCTACCAGGATAAAAAAAATTCTCTGGTTAGAGTTTGTCGCTTGTTTGTGCATCCATGTTGGCGTAGGAATACTTGTAATAATATAATAATGTAATAATCATAATATAATTGTAGTAGCAGTTGTTGTTGTCGTCATTGTTGTTGTTGTCGTTGTTGTTATTGTTGTTGTTGTTCTTCTTCTTCTTTCCCACCCTCTTCCCCCATTCTTTTTCTTCTTCTTTTTTCTCCTTACGTCACCTCGCATTTCTTTTCGAGATTTTTGAACTCAGGTCCAAGACCTTACATTAACGAGGTCGTACCCACGACAAAGAGTTCATGTTCTCCGCGAGGTCATAACCAGTGCAAAGACCTTTCACGTATGCAGCCACAAAACACCCAAGACTACGTCATTCACAAGATAGTAATTAAGGCAAAATTGTCCACACAATTAATCCGGCGACGATTTATTTTGAACTTTCTTTCTTTAGGAAATTAACGTCCCCGGACACAGTGCGCATAGGGGACAAATGTGTTGCAGCATGAGAAAACCAGGCTAAAGTGTCAAAATATGAAAAATTACTTATTTATTTATTAACAAAGTACTAAAAATAATCTTCAAAATGCAAAAAACAGAATTGTTTTATCTTTATTGGTTGATGTTTTATGATTTTTTTTAATATTTTATTTTCTCGGGGGCTAATTTCCAGAAATTGCCTTCAAAGTTTTGAATTGTAAAATGATCATTACTTCACAACCAGAATTTTCCCATGCATGTATTTGGTATCAAAACAATCAGGAAGATGGCAGCAATATGGCAGTGAGTTGAGATAAGATGAGAAAATTCACATTATACACCATTCACACAATACTGAACATAAACAAATTAAAACAGTACGCACAATTTTATTCTGTACCCATCCATAATGCATAGTGTTTTTAAACATATTAGAAATAAAACAAGTGTTTAGCAAGTCTATAATAACTCAAACACATAATAATATATCAAGAACATGGCCTGAATCAATCATTTTTCTAAATTAAACCCTATCATAATGCCCCCTCCCTCCCCCCCCCCTCTTAAATCCCTCGTCCGTCAAGTAATCTTTTGTTTCATTGCAAACAGCAACATCACCTCAGTTCAAATAGTCAAACAAAGATTACAAACCTAAAACAAAAGTTTCATTAGGTAGTTTTCAGTCCTAATAATCAAGCTTTAATAATTCCCCGATTCTCCACTCCCTTGCGCACGTCGAATAAATCTGTCACGTCACAGGTGTAAATCAAAATAACATGTCATTTTGCTCTATAAAGTTTAAATAAACACAAATATCAAAGCAAATGCTAATTACTAGTAATTTGGTAAATAGTCCTCATGTTCATTTCCTAAAACAGACAAACCAACAATAATAAATACTGAGAACATAGTCAACTTGTCATGCTAGTAATCTTGAATGCAGGCCAGACTACTTACCTTTTCAACCCTCCCCACCCCACCCCCACCCAACAAAATATACTACTGAAATATTTTCCACACTCCTACTGTAATTCTTTCACTGATATCGCCTTTTCAACCTTTACCTAAATCTATGCAAGTAGAATGACGGATTATTAAATACACGCCAATAGCGAAGAGGCCTACGAAACATGAATCATTGAATGAAAACAAACAGTATAATTTAATAACGGGATCAAGCTTCTGCTCGTCAGAATCATAATCCTCATCACAGTTCCCACTGGCACCATCATAAAAATAGTCTGAAAGCAGGTCTTGGAGCTCTTCAGAAGCAAAACCGGGTCGATTCAAGGCCCTAACTACTCTAGCAGACGACACATCTACTGACGCTGGAGACGAAGCCATCACTTCCGGTTTCCAAAAAGAATCGGTCACTTACTTTGACAAATTGTTTCTAACAAATGCAACATAAATGTTGCAAGAAAACACTTGAAATAGATGTATGATGAGTTTATCTACATTAAAAAATTCACTTTGAACTAAAAATCGTCGAAAATCTATAGGAAACACTTCAGTTTTTCACGACCTGGCTAGAGACACATTCGAACACAACTTGTGTCACACGCAAGCTTCGGAACAAGGAATTTCATGAAAAATTCATACGCCACACACTTTTATGTACCAAAACGTAGTACCAATAGGGACTTTTCACTCTCCAGACGTTATATATCAATCCACATTGGGGATTTCCCTTCATAGTCGGACAAGAAAAATTGGGGTATCGGAGGTCAATTAGTGCCATTGTTTTAGCAAGGTGTGATCAACACCCTTATCAAAATCAACAAAATAAACAATGTTTTAGTAAGTTTTGAACAAAATCCGTTTGGGATATTAAAGAAAAGTCTTAAATAAAGACAAAGAGGCAACAATCTTAAAATTGATGGGGTAGCCTATTTTTAGTGTTTTACGGCTGTAGCAGCGAATCAATCCTGGCGTCTTTAGCCGGGTTTTGTCATGCGGCAACACAAATGTTGAACTTTGTAAATAAATCGTTCTTATATCGCGCATTTTTTTAGCTCTAGAGCTGCTCAAGGCGCTGGCTGATACAGGAAATTAATCAAGCCGCCCGAGCCGGCTGCGGAGCTATCATTAAAATCAACATTGTTGATCTATAGGTGCATAAGCCAACGAATGGATCGATTTCTATTAAAGAAGGTCATTTTTGTTATAGCGTTTTATCCTTGTAGAGCAACAGTGATTGTTAATTTTAAAAGGACCTGTTACTCTGGACTGTGTGTCCTTGGGGCATTGCATTTCACAGTTGGACTTGACTTTGTCGGATGTCGGATGTGTCGGGGTGTCGGATAGCGCAGTGGTTGGAGGACTCGCTAGTGTCTCAAGTTAAGCGCCGTCCGATGCGGTTAGCACTTGGATGGGTGACCGTAACGTGAAGCGACAAATAACAACGCCCCCAGTTGCCTCAACTGTGATTGGGTACCTACTCCCTTGAGGGTGGGGAAGGTAAAGCAGCGAGGGAGAGAGATGGGCATCACCCTCATTACGCTGGCCCAAGATAAGTGTGATCTCCAACATCACGCTCTCCTACGGCCACAAGGCTATGGGACTACCTTTACCTTTTTACCCTTTACTTGACTTTGTGATCTGTCAAACTTCGGAAGAACCTTGGTGCCACTAGGTCTTTGCCCGGCAACAGGTTAATGTGTCCATCGACCTTCACGAGGCTCTCTCTCTCTCTCTCTCTCTCTCTCTTTCTCTCTCTCTCTCTCTTTCTCTCTCTCTCTCTGTCTCTGTGTTTGGGTGTGTGCGTGTGTGAATGTGTCTTTCTATCATTCATGATCAAACACATGTGAATCCAAAATAAGTAATTATATTGCGCTCGATAGTCCCCTTCCGTCTATCAGCACTATGAAATATGCCTACTGATTGCCATTCACTTGTGTGCACGTGTTTGCCATCTCTCTGTTATGTGTTTAACGCTCAGGGTGCCTAAACTTAATCCTTGCATTCCGCGGTGTCTGAACTTTCATTCCATGGTATTCCGTGATGTCTAAATTTCATTCCATGGTGTCTAAACTTTCATTCCATGGGGCCTAAACTGTCAGTCCAGTTCAGCTTGGTTCAGTATTTTAATTTTACGTCTGTACACTCTAGGTGCATGACATTAGACAATAAAACTAAAATATAGTAAAATCCTAACAATCTACCAAATAAAAATAAAATTATAATAATCCAACAACTGGTGACTTTAATATAACATCAACAATTATAGTGATATCTGGATGGGAATGACCTGTTAACTGTCACAGTGGGTCTATTGTTGCTGGACTCTGCACAATGGAATGCTATTACCCACTCGTCTTAAGTCGATGGGGATCGCTAGTAAATCTTCCTGGGACTCTACTTAATACATTTATTTGTTTAGCTCGTCTGTGTTTAGGCTGGGGTACAGAGATAGAAAGAAAAATGGTAAAAGATCACTGACACACTAGCTCTCACACAGCTATGAAACATAGGTAGTCCTGCCACTTGATAACAGTAAATATCACACATTTATTTCCTCTACTCTATACACGATCTGCTAAGTACGATACTAACTTAAAAGTTCAAATGTTTCTTTGACTGGTTCGCTTCTTGATAGTTCTATGCAGCTACTGTAACATCATCGGGCACTGGATGCTTTCTGCCCTAAGGGTCAGAGTTCTGGAAGAGTGGACTACTGTGGTCCTTTGATACAGGTTTGGTGCACTGCATACTGTGTACTTAGCTCAGTGTCCGAAGAGCTGTGTTGTGGTTGCTTCCTTGATAAGCTGTGTTGTTGTGGATTCTTCTCCTTGTTTCTAGACTGGTGGGCTTCTCTTCGCTCATTGCTTGATCAGCCGCTGTAGGCCAACTTTCAGTGAAGACGTTTTCTTGTCTTTCACCTGGTTGGGCTCACTATACGATGCCTGCTCGTCTGTAACATATGAGACGAAATTCTGCACAACCCTGTATTCTAGGTGTGTGCAGAGCGTCTCACTGAAGGCCGAAGTAGCCCTCAGTATTATAAGCGACGAACATTCTGCTAACTCCGTGGTCCACTGGAATCTCCACTCTAATTTCCTATACATAGATAAATATAAATCATGGCTATCTATACACATAGAGAATTAATTAATATTGTTGTCACATGTAAAATGACAATGTAATAGATAATGTAAAAAGTCTGGAAAATAAATTACTCTGATATAATAAACACGTGTTTGTTTGCTTAGTGTTGCACTAATGAATAATTCTGCTAGGATGGTAACTGTAGAGTATGGCACTGATATACGCAATTAAGTTGGTTCCTGCTAAGTGTAATGATTCTCCTAATTCCTTGAAGTGCAATCTCAAGGCTACTGGGTCTGACATTGTCAAAAGTGTCTATGACCAACCTCTGAATCACGTGGAATACAAAAACCCTAGCAATATGGCAATTCAATAAAACAATGCAAAGACAATCAAATTCATAATCAATAATAGAATAAAACAAGAGTCAAATGGCATACAACAGTTACTTAAACAAAACCTGCAAAAGAACTATGCAACATACAGGCACAAAAAGAATTTAAGCAAAAAAAGTTTTAATACAAAAGAATAGTGCACCAACTCTGTTTCCTACACTTACAACTATTCTAAGTTATTCTACTGCTACTATTACTGTAATCCTATTCTATTGTACACAGATCCGGTTATACCCAGTTCCTATTCTACACAGATCCTGGCAAGCTCGCCAATTAAGTTGTGAGGTGGGTCTATTGTTGCTGGGCTCTGCACAATGGAATGCTATTACCCACTCGTCTTAAGTCGATGGAGATCGCTAGTAAATCTCCCTGTGACTCTACTTAAAACATAGGTAGGACGCCTTTGGTGATGTCACGTGGTGAGTTTTGGTGAAATGACTCCCCTTCGTCTTGTTCAAAGAACAAGTATAGACCAAAGCATTGAAAGATAAGGAAAACTCGAAACACAGTGAAGTTACACTTTCTTCCAATTATTATTTACCCAAGTATGCTTACATCGAAAATTCCACCGAACAGTGCTTTCAAGTTAAGCTGTAGACATTTTCCGAAATGCTTTTATAATGAAATTGTTTTGTTTTCTTCCTCATTCCTCCAAATTCAGATAGGTTTTGTATTTTCATTTTTTGGAGAGACCGGAATTACTTCTGGGTTCGGCAATGTTTGTAACTACTTGGCTGCGTGTTATTACATGAAGTAGTTCCTGCCGATAAAGGTGAAGGTGAGAAGGTGAAAGCTGGCACGCGCTGACTCAAAGCACTTGTCTTGCAAAGTACACACTTCTGTCTCGCAGTGCCCCTCCGGATAGTTGAGATGAAGGTGGTGGAAGAAGGGCTGGTCATTGGAGGTGATAGTGATGGATGGATGGTTGATACGCCCAGTACTCCTGGAAGCAACTGCACCCTGTAAATGATCATATTGCTGTCAGCAAACAGGTTAAATCTGTATATTATTTTTAACTAGTAACAGTGGAATGGTGCGTTTGGGTTCAGTTTGTAAACACACAACACAAAGTCAGACTCCAGCCTGTTATACTTATCACGAAATGCTTTATATCCTGGCTGGTAACTCATCTGGCTCTGAAGGCTCAGTGGGGGCTAAATTTATGTGAGGCTTTTTGTACCAACAGAGCCTTGAGCAACAGTTAAAAGTTAGTTCATCATTGCTTTTAGGGTCCAGCAGACTTCAATGAACAGAATCAGGACCTTTTTTGGGAGTGCGCTATATAAAAACAATAATAAAAAATAAAATAAAAATTGATCAAATCAATTGCCTGCCTACATACATGTTCTACAGCAAAGGAGAAATTGATAGAAGATCAGTGCCAGGAAATAGAGAACAGTCTGAATAAGAACAACAGCAAGAAGGCTTACCAGACTGTGAAGCGGCTGACAAGTGTTAAACAGCCCAAGGTCTCCATGATCCAAAGCAAGTCTGGCATATGCCTTACAGAAGAACGAGAAGTCTTGGACAGATGGACAGTGTACTGCTCAGACCTTTACAACCACACACCAAACGGAGACCCATCAGTTCTAGCATGTCCAGAGAACAGAGAGGAAGAAGAAATCCTCTCAATTCTCTGAGAAAAAGTTGAGGCAGCAGTGCAATCGCTGAAGAAGGGGAAGTCAGCGGGTGTGGACAACATACCCGCGGAACTGCTTTACGCAGAAGGAGAAGTGATGATTGACGCACTCACCATTATCTGTAACAAGATCTGGTTGAATGGGGAATGGCCTACATCATGGACCCAGTCGCTTGTCATCACTCTTCCCAAAAAAGGTTAGCTTCAGGAATGTAAAAATTACCGCACCATCAGCCTCATCAGCCATCCCAGCAAGGTCCTCCTGAAAATAATACTCAGCAGGTTGAAACCCCAAGCTGAACAAATCATAGCTGAAGAGCAAGCAGGATTCAGGGCAGGGTGAAGTACCAGTGAACAGATTTTCAACTTCAAAATAATCTGCGAGAAATACCTACAGCACCAAAAACATCTATATCATGTGTTCGTAGACTTCAAGAAGGCGTTTGACCGAGTCTGGCATGCAGCTCTGTGGGCAACCATGAGAGTGTACAACATCAGCCCTAAAATTATAGAAGTCATCAAAAGCCTGTATGACAAGGCTACCAGTGCAGTCCTCCACAACAGCGCCATGGGAAACTGGTTCAGAACAACAATCGGTGTGCGTCAAGGATGCCTACTCTCTCCAACACTCTTCAACATCTTCCTAGAGTGCATCATGTCAGATGCCCTTGCAGATCACGAAGTCACAGTCAGCATAAGGGAAAGAGCAATCTCCAACCTTCGTTTTGCGGATTACATTGATGGATTGGCTGGAGAGGAACAAGAACTTGAACAGCTGGTATAGAGGCTTGACACCACCTCCAGAGCCTATTCAATGGAAATAAGTGTAGAGAACAACACGGACATCAAAATCCAAGGTCAATCCCTTAACACAGTGCATAGCTTCAAATATTTAGGAGCCATTGTATTAGACCATGGGTCCAGACAGGAAGTCCTCTCCAGGATCGCACAAACAACTGCTGCCCTGGCGAGGTTGAAGCCAATTTGGAAAGACAGGACCATCAGTCTACATTCCAAGGTAAGGCTGCTGCGCTCCCTTGTCATCTCCATCTTCCTATATGCTTGCGAAACATGGACCCTCACAGCAGATCTCCAACGAAGGATACAAAGCATGGAGGTGAGGTGCTACAGAAGACTTCTGGGCATTTCCTATACCCAGCACAACACCAACGACAAAGTCTGACAGCCCCTCTCACAAGCCATTGGACAATACGATGACCTGCTCACAGTGGCAAATAAAAAAAACCACGGAAACTCCGATAGTATGGCCACGTCACCAGATCATCATGTCCTGCAAAGACCATCCTGCAAGGCACGGTGCAAGGAGATAGAAGAAGAGGGAGACCAAGAAAGAGGTGGGAGGACAACATTCAAGAATGGACTGGTTTGACATTGAGCGAAACAATCAGGGTTGCTGAGAACAGGGAAAGATGGAGTAAGCTGGTTAAACGAAAATCTGTGGTGCCCCTACGACCTCCGAGTTACGGGATAGGATAGGATAGGATCGGATAGGATAGTTCAAGAACAGCCTCCTCTGTCCCCCCTCTCGCCTCCCTTCGTCTCTCTCCCTCGCATTCCCCGCGGTTGGTTTTGTTAGCCACGCCTTTTCACGCACGCCGGTGACGTTTGCAATACCCACAAAGTGCCAAGCCGATGACTGATTGCGGTAAAAGGGCGGAGCTTTAGTGTCGTATAACTAGATCAGTGAACTAGAAGTCGTGGACCTGGAGTGTAGTGTATGTTCAGCTAGCAATCTTATTACTGGGTTGCGTTTAACTGTCGCTTTCTCAATCATTCGAAATTTCAGCTTGATTGTTTGCTGGTTGTACAGGTGAGTTATTTGTTTTAAAAAAATCTTTATAAATAATTAGAATATATTTCCCCGTCTATAGGCACTAGTTATTTTGAGCTTTGTATTTCGTGTATGACATTTTTGTACCCAGACCAAACGTAGTTCTAAGGGTAGGTAGGGGCCGGGGGACATACTGGAGTCGACTTTGTTCTCCCTATCTCTCTCTCTGTCTCTCTCTGTCTCTCTCTCTGTCTCTCTCTGTCTCTGTCTCTCTCTCTCTTGCTCTCTCTCTGTCTCTCTCTGTCTCTGTCTCTCTCTCTCTCTCTCTCTCTCCCTATCTCTCTCTCTCTCCCTATCTCTCTCTGTCTCTCTCTGTCTCTCTCTGTCTCTCTCTCTCTCTGTCTCTCTCTCTCCCTCCCTCTCTTTCTCGCATTGGTATGACATTACACAATGATAAAGTGAACTTTCGTTGCTCAAACCAACCACTGAAGTTTGAATTTTCCATTTCTGTTCTGACAGGGAGTGATTTCCCCTGATTAATGTTACATCAAATACCAAAACCGTGTGATCTTTGACCCTATTTGTGAGTGAACGACAAAGCTGTAAAGTGTGTCGTTGGGGTAAGGTAGGGTAGGGTAGGAAAGGGTAGGGTAGGGTTGGGTAGATAAGGAAAGGGTAGAGTAGGGTTGGCTAGGGTAGGAAAGGGTAGAGTTGGGTAGGGTAGGAAAGGGTAGAAAAGGGTAGGGTAGGAAAGGGTTGGGTAGGGTAGGAAAGGGTAGGGTTGGGTAGGGTAGGAAAGGGTAGGGTAGGGTAGGAAAGGGTAGGGTTGGGTAGGATAGGAAAGGGTTGGGTAGGGTAGGAAAGGGTAGGGTTGGGTAGGGTAGGAAAGGGTAGGGTAGGAAATTGTAGGTTTGGGTAGGGTAGGGTTGGGTAGGGTAGGAAAGGGTAGGGTAGGGTAGGGTAGGGTAGGAAAGGGTAGGGTAGGAAAGGGTAGGATTGGGTAGGGTAGGGTAGGGTATTATCTATTTTATGAATCTAAAACCAAAACCCTTACAAGCAATTGTTTTTTGTTACGGGGTTCTTTGTCTTACCGGTTTTGGTAGCTGCAATATTTGGCTTCAGGATGTTAGCTGGCCAGCCAATGGCTGTATGGAATTCCCTTTGTAAAATGTTTATTTTTACCACTTTCAGCTAAGTAATCCTTATTTAGAAGCATACAGACGTTTTATCTTCGAATGTGTGGAATGATATATGTAGAAAAATAAATAATTAATACAAATGATGGATACACAATCTCTAGAAAGACCTTGCATTTATTTCTTTATTTCTATATTTAAAAAAATAACAACAACAAAAAGTTTTCAAGCGAATCATGGAATCCCCTAAATAATGAAAATTGCAGTCCATAAACAATTAGTTCTTTACGTAAATAATATTTGTGTAGCAATCTTCTAAACAATACATTATTTAGCAAATTCCACAAAAAAATGCATTATATAGGTAAATATTCCATTATTTAGAAACATTTCAAAGTAGTACATTATTTCACACAATCTGTTAAATAATGCATTATTTAGTAGATAATTTCTTATTTTGCAACCATGTTTTATTTACCTATGGTTTATTTACATAAACATTGTATTGTTTAAGTAAATAATAAATTACATACGGAGAAAAAAGATTATTTAGAGAAATCCTACATTGTTTGTAAACAAATTATTTTAATATATTCTTTTATCTAAAGATTATTTAGCTGAAAGCTATCAGAAAAATCCGGAAAAAAATTGCAATCAGATATTTTACAAAGGGAATCCCATATGGCTGTTGCTAGTAACCAGCTTAAAGCCCACGAAATTTATTCATGTAAATCTATGTCTATCTATATCTGTATCTCTATCCATATATATATATATATATATATATATATATATATATATATATATATATATATATATATATATATATATATATATATATATATATATATATATATATATACTAGTGGTTTTTGTACCATGGCAAGCCAGGGTACACAGGTTGCTGTTTAAAATGTAGACAGAGAGACAACTGTTGTCTGCGAGTTTCATTTGGACGATGATACCTCCCCATATCCCCCTTGATACCTCGCCATACCCCCCCTAATATCTCCCCGTCCCCCCCCCCCCATGATGCCTCACCATACCCCCTTGATACCTCCCCGAACCCACTTGATACCTCCCCATACCCCCTTGATACCTTCCGTACCCCCTTGTAACCTACCTGTACCCTCCTTGATACTTCCCCATTGATCGTTTTGCAGGTATGGATGAAAGGAATCGACCATCACCACACCCCCTTATATATACCTGTATCCCCGTTATGCCTACCCATGCACCTTTAAACCTACCCGTAGCCTCCTTTTACCTACACGTACCACCCCATCCTGATCCTTGGTAATAATAATAATAATAATAATAATAATAATAATAATAATAATAATAATAATAATGAATATAGAATAATACAAATAGAAATCATAAAAAACACCAAGGTTTTAAAATAAAATTTGATATAAGAGATTATAATTATAATAATAATAATAATTATTATTATTATTAGTTTATAAATAATAATAATAATAATAATAATAATAATAATAATAATAATAATAATAATAATAATAATAAATAAGTTAAAAGTAAACAGCCTAAATTAAAAAGAAAAATATCCATATTGCAGTGTAAAAAAAAAAACAAAAAAAAAGCTAAAAAATATGGCCCGCGGGATCTTTGAATTTTGGTCGCCTGCACGGTAGGCGAATGTTTTACTAAGTGAGCTACCAAGGATTCGTATAAAGACAATCAATTTTTTGGTCTATATGGGAAAACATGCTAAAAGCTCGATTCGATTTTTGATTAATCAAATTTAGTAAGTTAAACACAAAATTTTGTAAGATTGGTGACATGAGTGCAAAAGTGTTTTGAATGGAAATAAAACAAAATTTGCGGTATTACGGAACGGCGCGTTCTTGACACGGGTTGAATCGAAACCGAATGAAGCTATTGCAGTTTGTGGACATTTTGTTTATTTATTTATCTCAGAAACGGTTTAAACGGGTAAGGAAATGTCGGCTATAGCGATTTCGCGGGTTTTGAGCGCACAGCAGGCCGATCCGCAGTGCCCAGCACCTGACCTGATCAGCGTCCATACCGGACAAACTTTACAGTAGAGGCGAAGAAGGACTTCCGGCTAAGCAATTTATATATATAGATATATAAACTACATTCGAAATAATTTTTTTAAAACAACATTTCTGGCACAAACCAGCCTAGCTGTTATATAGCTTCGAGATTATACACCATAATTTGGCTATACCTGAAACATTACAATAATCATTCTGAAGGAACTGAAAGTTAATGAGAAAATGTGTCTGTTATTTTTATGCGTAACCAATGCGTATTTGAAAATCGAAAATGTGTGCTGTTATCTTAAGAATTATGAGGTTGTTTTTTTGTGTTTATTTAATCTCTTCCGGTCCTGATTTGGCTCGGAAGAGTCCGCTGGACCTAAAGCAATAATAATGTAATGTAATGTAATTTAATCTCTTCTTTTAAAATTATTAGTAACATAAAAATCAAAGTTTGAATTTGAATAAGTGTCTTCTAGAAAATGGCTTTGCACGCAAAACATTTGTTTTAGAAAAGTTAGTTTTATGAGTAACGTGCGCCAAATTTGGGCTAAGTTAATTTCGTTGTTGTTGTTGTATCAAATTTTATTCATCAGATTAACATACGTTGTACTGATAAGTTAATTTCAAAGATAATTGTCTACCTGACTCTTTAATAATTCTGTTAGTTTAATGTCCCACAGTAACCAGTCTCAACAAAACACTTGAATAATGGCTACGACGAGGCGCTTACTGAAGACGGTGTTGTTGATGGTGGTGGTGATGGTGATGAGGATGTCGACACCTTCCCATGCCACAGTCAACTACATATGCAAATCCGGACCGCTTCAGGCCGTTAGATGTAATGATCACACATGTTAACATTTCAGAAGAAGAAGAAGAAAAATAAAGAAATAATAAATAATTTTTTTTAAATAATAGGAGTAATAATAGTAATAAGAAGAAGAAGCAGAAGAAGAAGAAGATGCTGATGATGATATGCTGATGATGATGATGATGATGATTATGATGATGAAGAAGAAGATTAAGAAGAAGAATTAATAATAGTAGTAGTAGTAGTACATGTAGTAGTAGTATTGGTGGAAGTAATAATAATAATAATAATAATAATAATAATAATAATAATAATAGTAGTAGTACATGTAGTAGTAGTGGTGGTAGTAATAATAGTAACAATAATAATAATAATAATATTAGTAATAATAATAATAATAATAATAATAATAATAATAATAATAATAATAATAATAATAATAATAATAGTAGTAGTAGTAATAGAAGAGGTAAGAGGAGGAGTAAAAGAAGAATTAGTAAGAAGAAGAAAGAAAATGAGAAAAAGAAGAACAAGTAGTAAAAGAAGAATAAAACGAAGAAGCAGGAGGAGGAAAAGAGGGAGAAGAAGAAGTGATTATGAAAAGAAGAAGAAGAAGAAGAAGAAGAAGAAGAAGAAGAAGAAGACCTTTGCCATGTCACTTGATTAGTGATATGCACGCATTCATACTTTTGACATGAATTTTAACATTTAAAAAAGTTAAAATCTTCCATTGTCATTTATTACTTACTTCTGTCTTTCTGTTCTTTCTCTATCTCACTCTTTCTTTGCTTTCTTTGTCTTCTTTTTGTCTTTTCTTTTCGTCTATTATTTATACTTCATTGGTATATTCTTTCTTTCTTTTATTTTTTTTCATTTTCTTCTTTCTTTCTTTCATTTCTTCTTTTTTTCTTCTTTCTTTCACATTTTCTTTGTGTTCTCATCTCTTTGTTGTCTTTGTCCCTTTCTGCTCCGTTCCCCTCCTTCTTCTTCTTCTTCTCTTTCGTTTGTGTTTTGTTCCTTTTTTTCATTCCTTACTCATCTTCTCTCCATTATTTGTTTTCTTGTACATTCATTCCTTGTCTCTGCTTTCATTCCTTTCTTTCTTTTTCTTTTTTTTTCTCTTTCTTTATTTCTGTCTTCAGTTTGTTTATTTCAAACAAGACAAAACTAAAAGATGATTTACTCGACATTCTAGCAGACGATACCCTGCAGAGAGACTGAAGCGGTTGTGAATCTGTAATACATTTTAATAATAAAAAAGACCATCCTCCAAGGCACAGTGCAAAGAGGTAGAAGAAGAGAGAGACCGAAAAAGAGGTGGGATGACAACATTCGAGAATGGACTGGCTTGACACTGAACAAAGCCATCAGGGCTGCTGAGGACAGAGAAAGATGGTCGCTTGTTAAACGATCATCTGTGGTGCCCCTAAGGTCTCCGAGTTACGGGATAGGATAGGATAGGCCTGTCACTGTTTGGTGTCTCGCTGTTGTTGGGTCGGAAACTGTTTCAAAGTTTTGTCCGGTTCTGGCTGGCACAAAGGTAGGGGGAGGGAGGGGGAGGGGAAGAGAGCGAGAGAGAGAAAAAGAGAGGGAGAGAGAGAAAGGGAGGAGAGAAGAAGAAGAATGAAGGGGAAAACGCAGGAGGAGAAGAAGGAAAAGGAGGAGGAGGAGAGGAAGGAGGAAGAGGATAAAAAGAAGAAGAAGGATAAGATGCCGGAGAAAAAGAAGGAGGACGAGGAGAAGAAGAATGAGAGGAAGAAGAAGGAGAGGAAGAAGAAGAAAAGTGGGTTAGACAGATAGGAGAGGGAGAGGAGGAAGGTGAGAATAGGAAGAAGGAAAAATAAGGAGTAGGAGGAAATACATAGGACAGCTAAGATGATGATGATGATGACGATATTGATAAAGTGTTGTTACATAGTGCATTTACCAGTTCAGAGATCTGCTCAAGGCGCGATCCGAAAAAAGAAAAAGGAACTACCTTCAGGCGTTGAAGGCCCCAACTTGCAACAATAAACTCACAGTGTAGAACAAGTAAGAAAGAGTGAGGAGGGAGGGTGGTTTATTCTTGGTCGCTTTAGCCTGCACCTGCCTTTCTCTTAGCATAGAGTGACCGCTGCAGGCGACACGGGGGAATTCAAACAGGGGCATTACAGAAACCTCGGTTCCTGGGAATTGTTTTTTCCTTTCCTCTGAGTTCTTTATTATATTGATGGTGCAGAAAAAAAAAAAACTAGCCGGCCGGAAGCGCAGATTTCTTTGTATCTTTTGATTCTTAGGCCTTATTCGGAAATGGGAGGTAATTTGTCTTTGTGGGGGAAATCCCGACCCTGAAGGCTTGTTGGAGGACAGGGCAGATATTGCTGCTGAAAAACTGCGTTCGTTTGTAAAGAATGTCAGCCCCAATGTTAGACAACTCTGGCGCAGCATGCGGACAAGCCGGCCAAGTTGTTTTCCCTCGTCTTTCCGAGTATGGTTATTCATAGTGGTGACAAAACTGGTCGGACACACCGACATTGTTATTATTATTATTATTATTATTATTATTATTATTATTATTATTATTATTATTATCATCATCATCATCATCATCATCATCATCATCATCATCATCATCATCATCATCATCATCATTATTATTATTATTATTATTATTTTTATTTTTTTGAACAATATATTTTTAATTTCGTTTTTATTACTTTAAATTTTTTTTATTATTATTCTTTTTAAATGAACGCTGAAGTTATTTTGTTCATTATAATAATTGTGCAGTTACTTTTGGTCTGGTACACCGCTACTGCAGGACTGGAATGCATCCACCATTTTTAACCCTTGGCGAGTTCAGAGACGCCCTAGACAACAATGGTACATGTTTTGAGTGTACTTGCGTAAACAACACCCGACTCATCGGATTGGCCTGCTGTTCGAAAGAGTAAGACAGGATTTTTTTATATTCCCAGATTCCTCGGCGCGCGAAAGTGTTTCATATGATCGGTTAAAAAAAAAAAATCCTAGCCAAATGTCAGTCAGTCGCCATATTAGTCATACTAACAGCCAAGCGTACCGAAAAAGCATGTCTCCGATAATTAATTAAGCAGCGTAAGCTTAGTGCCCGAAAGAGTGGGAATATAAACCGAGGAATGGGTTAGTGCGCAAGTGCATTTTCATCATACGATTCCTAACGGCTCATATAGGGTTCCAGTACAGGTATCCCTATCTAAATACGCAAGTGTCTATAGAAACGGGGGAAGTCTTCCAGATACAGGCGCCTGTGGGTCTTATGGACATGCGTGTACCAGATATAAGAGAACGCCAATGAAGCTCTATATGATATAGTCCCCTTCCTTGTGGGTGGTAAGGGATTGTTCTTATATAGCGCACTTACAAGCTCCGATAGCTTCTCAAGGCACCGCCGCCCACTACTATCCAGCATGCAACAGAATAGTTTGCTGAAGTCAGGATTCGAACCAAGACGTACATACACGAGACTTGTGCCCTGAACCACTGAGCAATCCCTGACGCATGCTTTCGCTGAGAAGGACACCCGAATGATAGTGCGCCCGTATGCGTGACCAAATATGACTCTCCAGTTAGGGCTTAGCTGCCAGCTAAATCCTAACTGTCAGCTAAAATCGGGGAGATAGCAGCAAGCTAAGCTATCGCCATGTGCACGAGAGCAAGTTTGGCTAGCTGACAGCTAAGTTGGTGGGTTAAATTTAGAGTTGGTAGAACCAGCTCTAACTTCCAAGTTAGGCTGAAAACAAACATGGCGGCCCCCATCCATCAGCTGGGATATCATGCAAGAAATAGACCAAATCGAATCTACCGAGAAAGAATCAAGCCGATGGTTTTGTATGACGATTGCGAGTTGTACAAGCGCTTCCGGTTTCGACGAAATGATATTCATAAAATCGTCGAATTAGTTCAGGATGACCTAGAATACGGTTATCAACGGAAAGGTGCGTTGTCACCCGAGATGCAGGTTCTGGTGGCCCTCCGTTTCTATGCTTCTAACAGTTTTCAGCTGATCGTTGCTGACACCGTGAATATCCACAGAACGACAGTTGGAAGAGCAATCCATCGTGTGTCAGAGGCACTGTGCAGACGCGCAAGAAGATTCATCAAATTCCCAACACAGCAGCAGGCAAACGTTCAGAAAAGGGCGTCCTCCATGCTATGGCTCGATTTCCCAAACGTGATTGCCTGTATCGACGGGACGCATGTGCATATACAAGCTCCTTCGCGCAATGAGAATGAATTTGTCAACAGACGATCATACTTTTCGCACTGGTTTGTGGGAGAAAACCCCCTCATTCTATTTATAACTTCGTGACGTGTCTTCGTAAACGTCATACCCGTTGGCCTAAGCTGCCAGCTAAAGTTCCACGCTATGTTCTAGTTGCAAGGTAGCTAGCTACCAGCTAAAGTCATGATATGCACTCCGGTTAGCGTGCCAGGTTAGCTGTCAACTAGCTACCTTGCAGCTAGGACATAGCGTGAAACTTTAGCGGCTACCCTAACCAACCTGTTGTGCACTTGGGCCCTGGTCTCCAATGATGAAGTTATTACTGGTTTCCAACGAACGGTCGTGTGTTGATTCTCGCATGGGGTGAAATAAATAACTTTTGGTATAATATGAGGCTTTTTTTTAAGGTCACTACGGATGAGATAGAATAGAGTCTGGTCTGTGTACGTATGCATCCTATTGCACGGACTTTAAAGATCCTGACGCTCATGTCGTAGAGGGCGAGCACCAGTAACACCAATACCCCAGCATGTACTATAGGTTATGTCCCCTCTCCAACACACCCTGTCTGGGGTGGTGCTGCTCTTCGGGCTGCTGCGCTGTCGCTGAGAAGGAAGCCCGAATGACGCCCGGCCTGCACCGATGACATGTTAAATAAGAACATTCCAAATCCAAAATGTTTAAGAACCATACAATACATGTTATATTTTGAATGCTCTGCGAGTGAACGCTATCTACCTCATGAGAAATACAAGCGTTAAGCGTTAATAGTTCGGCCAAGTAACCAAATGCATTCCTTGTGCGTTCACTTGGCAATACAATATTTTGTCTCCTCACGTTTCCTGGTGGCATCGTGTTTCTTACTGCTTTGTGTATTGGTGAGTTCATTTACCTTGATCTTTCTTCTTGTTTTCAGATGCCGCAAGTGAATGTACAGGCCCTTCACTGCAAAACGTTGTTTGGAATTTGGAATTGTATTTAAGTGCAGTATCACGTTTCTGGTACACATAAAATGCAAATAAATAAATGTTTGTAAGACCAAAATAAAAAAAAGTGTTGTTTTTTTTTTACCGTTGTTGTTGTTGCTGTTGCTCGTATTGTTGTTCGTGGTGGTGTGTGATCTGAGAGAGAGAGGAAGAGAGAAAAAAGAAGAGGAATAGTGTGTACAAGAGAAAAAAAAAATGGAATCAGTGTAGTCCCCCTTACGTGGAAATACCGGAGGGCCTTTTAATATAAATAGTTCCCCCACTTTCTAGAAATGTAGTGCTTCAAATTTCTCTTTTCTATCACTCATTGTCTTTCTGCGTTAGCTTTTCTTTTCTGTAGTCTACAGAATTTACTCTTTCAGTATGCCAGTCACCTACTTTTTTTTTTCTTGAAAACTCCCCAAACTCCCCATATATATGGTTTATTTGGCCCGTTTTTGATTGAGGTGTACCAAGTGCCAGCACTTTGGTCACGCAGTGAAACATTGCCGATTGCTGTTTGCTGTAGGTGTGGAGAGCGTCATTCACCAGCTGAATGTAGCAAACCTCTTTCGTGCATTAACTGTGGAGGTGGTCATAGTGCAGCATGGTTCAAGTGCCCGGAACTGCTTGTCAGATCTGAGGCCAATAAATTAAAAGCAGAAAACCCTTCAGTCGCCTATTCCATCATTTTAACTGAAACAAGACAGAAGGAATCGCAACGGACAGCATTTTAAAAAAAAGGGTTCCGGGAAGACTTCTGGAATGAAGGCGTGTTCATTCCTTCGTTCACCTAAACGCAAAACGTACAGTCAAGCTCTGAAATCAACTCCAAAGAAAAGCTTTTCAAATAAAAACCGACAAACATCTCAAGCTGTACAGACAGATACTTCTACAGTTAAGGTGTCAGGTGTTATTGTTTTGCATTGCAGCTGCAGCACAAACTGAAATGCCCACTGATCTTTCCACCTCAATACAAAAAGAAGATACCCCAGTCACACCTTTCTCCTAATCACTGTCAGATATATCAAGTGGAACCGAAATGTCAGGGCACAAAAACACAAAGAACCGATGCACATCCTAAAAGAACTGTGGACGAAAGAAGTAGACACCCCAGAGGTGAAGAACAGTTACCAGTACGTGTTTGAGCTACGAGAGAAGCTGGAGCAGACTCACGAGCAAGAGAAAACCTGAAGTCCCAAGTCTGTGGAAAGCACTACTGATCGCAGGACTGTGAACAGGAAGTTCAAACCTGGCAACAAAGTGCTGGTGCTGCTACCTACCGATCACAATAAGTTGCTGATGCAGTGGAAAGGCCCGTACGAAGTGGAGACCGTGGTGGAATCAACGACTACAAGGTGAAGGTCGGCCAGCATTCCAAGATATACCACGCCAACCTCCTTAAGCTGTACGTGGAAAGGCCATAAGAGACTGTACACGCAGCAACAGCAGCTGAGATCGACGAAAGCTTTGACAGCGAGGAACTGTTGGAACTCGGAGACTTCCACAGCAAAGAAGGCATCGATGATGTTAAGCTAGGACCAAGCTTGTCGGAAGGTCAAAAGATTGAGCTTAAGGACCTTAATAATAATAATAATAATAACGGATTTTTATATAGCGGATACTCCAGCCTATGACCAGACTCACCACGCTTTACATAGTCATTACATATAAGTACATGCACTCGATAAAACATCGCTTTCGCTACAATACACCAAAAGACAGAACAGTTATGGGCGAGTTTCCCGTAACTTCAGTGATGTCCCAGGCTCTACGACTTTGGTCGAACATGAAGTCCACCTGACTTCAGATATCCCCGTTCGATCCAAACCCTTCCCGATCCCTTTTAAGGCCCGTGAATCCTTGAAGAGAGACATCGACGAGATGTTGAAGATGGGCATCATCAGGGAGTCCAGTTCCCCCTACGCGTCCCCTGTCGTGGTCGTGAAGACGAAGGACGGGAGCAACAGAGTATGCATCGACTACAGAAAGGTTAATAAGATCACCGTCTTCGATCTCGAGCCGATGCCCACCGCAGCAGACCTCTTCCGCCAATTGTTGGGGAGTAAAATATTCTCGAAGTTTGACCTCAGCAAGGGTTATTGGCAAGTCAACGTGCGTCAACGTTGTTGAAAGAAATTAAGTAAATTTCTTTTTGAGTGGAGGGTTATGTTACGTTGAGACTCGCACGGCGGTCCGAATGGCACGCGCGCGATAGATCTGTTCGTTTTATTTTGCAACGCATGCAGTAATAGAGTGTATGTATCTATGATTTGATTTTGCGTTGTTATTAGAATAAGCTTTGTATAACGTTGGTGTTTTGGGTTGGTCGATATTATTTGAGAATTTTCTAGAGCTGGTTGTTTACTATCGATCGAAGCGTATGGATAATTCTAGTGGTAACTATAGAAGCTTCCATTCCAAATAAGGTTGTATGACGTGAGACAGTGATGATGAAATTACTTTTGATTGGTTGTGGTGTTTTATGCAGGGGTATTCTCGCTTGTTCTGGAGTATGTAGAGACTATATAAGTACCGCACTGTTTCAAAATAAGAGAGATTTGAAAGTATAGAGAGTTGTATTAGAGTTGAGAAAGTTGTTAAAAGTGGAAAGTTGATAGTTGAGAATTGTAGAGTGGAAAAAGCGATTAAACGATTGTATGCAGTTGTTGATGTATGCTGAATAAAAGAGGAGAATTTCATATGACGACTCCTGCCTTGTTGATGATTGAACGGGTTGCGTGGATAAACGAATCTGAGTTACACCTATCAGCATTTCAAGCATCGGGCTGAAACAACTACTGATAGAAAAACAACATCCAGTGTAACACGCTGGCCAATATAGGCTATGACTCAAGCTGCCTAAGGCCCTGGCCAATATAGGCTATGACTCAAGCTGCCTAAGGCGCTGGCCAATATAGGCTATCACGCAAGCTGCCTAAGGCGCTGGCCAATATAGGCTATGACTCAAGCTGCCTAAGGCGCTGGCCAATATAGGCTATGACTCAAGCTGCCTAAGGTGCTGGCCAATATAGGCTATGACTCAAGCTGCCTAAGGCGCTGGCCAATATAGACTCAAGCTGCCTAAGGCGCTGGCCAATATAGGCTATGTCTCAAGCTGCCTAAGGCGCTGGCCAATGTAGGCTATGACTCAAGCTGCCTAAGGCGCTGGCCAATATAGGCTGTCACGGCACCCGAGCGGGTTCCGTGACGTCAGCACATAAAGCGAGTGAAAGGAATAAAAACTCAAGCAAAATAAACTAACACGAAGTGCCAGAATACAATCACACTCTTTTATTCAACAATTGACATACACGCACAGGACAAATGGGAAACTAACCACCCTCCACCCCTATCAAGACCCCCGTCCCAAAATTAACTAACAATTACCTCCCTTTGTTTAACCCCAAACAGAACTAAACAGCAACAGCTTTTTTTTACAAAATGTGTACAACAAAATCACAATCAGTAAATCAATTCAAAATATAAATCTTCAAATAAGAAATGATGGTGCTATGAATCTTTAATCTTCGAACTATTGTCCAGGTGAAACTGTAGAACTGAAGCACTGTTCAAATGTTTTGTCAAGTAGCTAAAAGAGAGAGCTAAACAGTCTCTTTCACAACATAAAGGATGATTTTCTACAACTAAATGAAATATGTTTTTAGGTGTGGCGCTGTGCAAGTCTGTGTGTGCATGAATGTGGTGTGTGGAATTCCTGTAATAAGGTAATGCCCCGATACGGAGGCAAAACAAGCAGCAGTGGCAGAGTCTACCACCAAACTCCCCCTGCTGTAGAGGCAAGGTCACAACACAGAACCACGACTGCGCAAGTTGTCGGTGTGGCGGAATGCAGCTATACTGACTAGGGATTAGTCAGCGCAATACAGATGATAACAGGTACAACATCAACGACATCAGAACATCAGGTACAACATCATCAACGTCAGAACATCAGCAACGTCAACATCATCAGCCCAAACCTGTAAGCAGATACACAGTCTTAACAGTCTGCCTACAAAACATAAACACTATATAATATAACACGCCGTCCTCCGTCCGCCATCTTGACCTGTTTATGCCACAATGACAACAATACAAAATGCTATGCATACATATAAATCAACCTTTGATGCTTAATAATTCATATCTTCTATAACACAGACATTTATATAAATATACATAATTATTGCAACCACACTTTATCACACAGTCCTGATACATTCCATCTCCCTCCACCTTCATTATTTTCCCAACTGTTATAACACATCTCGATTATCTCCCTTCATCCATACCATCTTGACGTACTATACTGTAAACATGCTTTCTTCATAATCATCATTTCCTTCATGCCTCTCTAGTATATTACAATTATCCCTCTCTCCATACATACACCCTCTCTCTCTCTTGCTCTCCCTCTTTAGCATGCATTCCCCATCGTCGCCGTTGACCCACTTTTACAACAACAGCAGCAACGACATTTCTCTATCATATACATAATAAGAAAATCATATAAAATCATTATGCATCAAAAATACATCCCCTTCCCCCACATTCAACACCATTCATACGCGTACGCAGTCTCGGAGTGCGCCACTAGGAAATTGGATTACAGGGTTTACTCACCGTCTCGGCCTCGACTTGTGACACACCCACCTTCTTCTCCAACACAACACTGTCACAACACAAATGGTTAGTCTTTGAGAGCTACTTTGTGTCTGGCTATTGCTGGTTATTCTCACTTAAAAAATAACACTGATAAACGAGGATGAGGACACCTCAATTCTGTCACAGAAACTGAGTCTCGGCGGGTGTTCAATGGAGAACCACACACACCTTAGGAAAAAAACCTACATTCACTTATAAATGGCAGTTATATTCCTCCTCTTTCCAACTCTAAGCATCCTTACCCCGACGAGGGCGTAAGACCTTGGGTGGCTTGCATCAACAATATCACACCCTTCCACACAGAAACCTATTCTACTATGACACACTGTCACAGGGTCGCTGCCTGGCTAGAATTGACCTCTTCGCAAAAGCACTTCAAACCACTCTGCCCTACCAAATGCACCGGCCACAAATCAAACAGTCGAGCTCTCCTCAGTATACATATTTCTATTATGCATAGCCCTGTTCTGTATTTGGCCTACCCCTGTCTTCTACGTTACGCACGGACTTTACGATTACTGCACTCTTTCATACGCAATAGAGAAACCGGTCAAGCTATTCTATGTACACTACATAACAGAGAAGTGCAACTTCGTACAAAATATAGCTCTCTCTGCTATTCTGAAACTCGTGTCGTCACATAGGCTATGACTCAAGCTGCTTAAGGCGCTGGCCAATATAGGCTATGACTCAAGCTGCTTAAGGCGCTGGCCAATATAGGCTATGACTCAAGCTGCCTAAGGCGCTGGCCAATATAGGCTATGACTCAAGTTGCCTAAGGCGCTGGCCAATATAGGCTATGACTCAAGCTGCTTAAGGCGCTGGCCAATATAGGCTATGACTCAAGCTGCCTAAGGCGCTGGCCAATATAGGCTATGACTCAAGCTGCTTAAGGCGCTGGCCAATATAGGCTATGACTCAAGCTGCCTAAGGCGCTGGCCAATATAGGCTATGACTCAAGCTGCCTAAGGCGCTGGCCAATATAGGCTATGACTCAAGCTGCCTAAGGCGCTGGCCAATATAGGCTATGACTCAAGCTGCCTAAGGCGCTGGCCAATATAGGCTATCACGCAAGCTGCCTAAGGCGCTGGCCAATATAGGCTATGACTCAAGCTGCCTAAGGCGCTGGCCAATATAGGATATAACTCAAGCTGCCCAAACCTAGGGCGCCAACTTGTTGCCTTATGTGCATCGTCGGACGTTCCAGACTACTGACCAGTCTTGGGCGAACGAGAGGGAATGGGATCTAGTGCTTCCTGTGGGGAGAGGGGGAGGTGCATGAGAGGGAGGGGGGAGTGTTTTTATAACTAACACTCACCCATCTATCTAGGGGCTTTTTCTTTTTCTTCATCTTCTTCTGCTTCTTTTTGAGTTGAGCAGCCACAATCAATAAATTGATTCATTTGCTGCTGTAGGTTGTTACTAAGGAGAGGCCGTGTTTTGCATGGTGTGGTGAAAAAACAACAAAGAAACAACACAAAACCAAAATAAAAACACCGCACACTCTAGAATAAATAATATGAAGCTACTTGCTGTATGCACAACTATATGTGGAGCTGATGGACAGCCACAGCAAGCCGAGGCCACAGTCTTATGCTGTGCAAGGCCCATAAGTGGCTGCAGCAGCAAGGGACATTAAAAAATGACGTCACCTAACAGATGGCATTGACATTGAAGGAAGGAGAGGTGGGGGTTGGGGATGAGGGGCGGATGAGAGTTGAGACGGAGTGGCTGTGTGGTTTAAATGTCACGTGACAGCAGGTTGCTGTCCGATGGGTCAGGAGCGTTGGCTTCTTCGCCGGAGAAGTCGTTCCAGTCCCTGATGGGGCAGAGTGGTGTGGTGCCGCTGCAGAACTGAATAGCCAATATGCTGCAGTCCATGCGGACAGCATAGCTGAGGACAGCCGAGGTTTACGTTGGTCGCCCTGCCCTTGTCCCTACGCAGTGTATTCGGACAATCATTCAATCAAGTCGTCAACATTGGTGCGAAACCTGCAAGATTTTATTATTTTTATTTTTTATTTACTTTATTGTCCTTTTTTCATAGGGAAATTCTGGGCCGCCTCCCTTTGAAATTTTGGTTTGAAAGATGGTTTTGTTGTTGTTTGTGGTGGTGGTGATGATAATGATTATGATGATGAGGAGGAGGAGGAGGAAGAGGGTGATAATGATGATGATAAGTGTGGAAACAGAAAAACGTGGGAGGTAGGGGAGGATGGGATCAGGAGGATGAGGGAGAGGGAGAGCGAGAAAGAGAGCAAGAGAGGGAAATGGAGAGAGGGGGAGAGCGAGATAGGGAGAGCGAGAGAGAGAGAAAATAAGAGAGAGAGCGAGCAAGAGAGAAAGCGAGAAAGAGAGGGAGAGGGAGCACAAAAAAAGAGTGAGAGAGAGAAAAAAAAAAAAAGAGAGAGAGAGAGAGAGAGAGAGAGAGAGAGAGAGAGAGAGAGAGAGACAGAATATGACGTTCCGAAAGACAAGGGATTTGCAGTCCAATCGAAATTCATTACTAGGAATGCGTTGATTTGTTTGTAGTTGTTTGCGTGCAGACACGCTAGTGTTGTCGCTGTGGCCAATGATTTGACTGATTTGCGTTATGTATATGTTAGTTTTCTGATAATTAGACCTGTTTATCAAACGGAGGTTGATATGATTAAGCTTGGCCAAATGTAGAGTTTACAGTCAATTTTCCGGAACTGATCGGAAAATTGCTCACCCTTTTCAACAGGGAAAATCCGAAATTCTGGGGGTCATATTAGGAGCATGTACGTCGATTCGCGCATCGTTTTGCGCATTCATAATTGTATTATTACGAAAAGATACGGAATACAATTTTAAGACAAATTTTGATATTTAGCATTAGGATTACAGTTAGTTAGAATTTGGATTAGGATTAGGTTTAGAGTTATGGCTAGTGTTAGGTTTAACTGTAATCGTAGGCCTAGACTAGACCTATTTTCACCAGCAGAATTTCGGTATTTTCACCCTCTCTTTGTAGTTCTAAACATTCGCATGAAGATAAAAATCGTCTCCTATACGCTTAACGTGTCAGGGGACGTAAATTTTGACCCCCCCCCCCCCCCCAAAAAAAAAAAAAAAAAAAAAAAAAGAGGAACAAACCTGACGTAGCCTAAAAAAAAAGAAACAAATGACGTCACAGTCATTGTTCTAAAATCTCCCATCTATCTCCAGAAAAACTATGAATCTCTCTCTCTCTCTCTCTCTCTCTCTCTCTCTCTCTCTCTCCCCGCACTCCAGCATCTAAATTTACATCATTTAGAACACGTCTCCTAAAACACAATAAAAATTAAATACACATTAATTGTTAATCCTGTTAATTGATATTAGCAACATTAATTTGATATCAATTTGTTTGAAAATAATTTTATGTAATGACGACTTTGTTTATGTGTTATTGTTCTATGATGTGAATGTTATAACCTTGAGTTGTATTTAATAGTAATTGTTAAAGCCCCCAAAGGCAAGATGTAAAAAAAACCGCATCCATCGCTTACTCTTTTACCCTTGCAAAATAAAATTGTTATCTTATCTTATCTTATCTGTTACACTCAACTGGATGGTGGTGTTTTTCTATCAGTAGTTGGTTCAGCCCCAATGCTGAAGTACTGATGAGTGTAGTTCAGATTCGTTTATCCACGCAACCCGTTCAATCAGCATACAAGTCACTGAGTCGACGTACAGTACTCCTCTCTTAAGGTGACCCCCCACGGGACCAAATTTTTGTTTGATCTTATCCGAGGGGCACCATAAACAGTCCTCTGATAAGATCAACTACCAGTAAAAAACTTGATCTTATACGAGGTGCTAAATTTTTGTGTCGTGTGACAGTGTGTGTGTGTGTGGGTGCGAGTGTGTGTGTACATGTGTGCACGTTGGTGCGCGCGTATGCATGTATGCATTACTGTATATGTATTTTTTGTGCGTGTGTATGATGCATAAGCACACATTCAAACGAACGGATGCAAGCATGCATACACATACACACACACTCTCTCTCTCTCTCACACACACACACACAACACAACATAGCATCACAAGACTTCAGGAGTGTGAAAATTACCGCGCCATCAGCCTCATCAGACATCCCAGCAAGGTACTCCTGAAAATAATACTCAACAGGTTCAAACCCCAAGCTGAACAAATCATAGCTGAAGAACAAGCAGGATTCAGGGCAGGGCGAAATACCACTGAACAAATTTTCAACCTCAGAATAATCTGCAATAAATACCTACAGCACCAACAACATCTTCAGGAAAGCTCTGTGAGCAACCATGAGAGTGTACGACATCAGCCCTAAAATTATTGAAGTCATCAAAAGCCTGTATGACAAGGCTACCAGTGCAGTCCTCCATAACAGCGCCATCGGAAACTGTTTCAGAACAACAAACGGTGTGCGCCTAGGATGCCTACTCTCTCCAACACTCTTCAACATTTTCCAAGAGCGCATCATGTCAGATGCCCTTGCAGATCATGAAGGCACAGTTAGCATAGGTGTTAGAGCAATCTCCAACCTCCGTTTCCCGGATGACTTTGCTGGATTGGCTGGAGAGGAACAAGAACTTGAACAGCTGATACAGAGGCTTGATTCGGTGAGCGAAGTTCGTAGCGAGCGGACGTGTTTTGGCAGAGCTCTGATAAAGTTCAGTTTTTCATATAGTTATTTTCATTTCTAATTAGTTTCTCAGCTAGGTTTATACTTAGACTTGTTCGGTCTGTCTCGTTATTTTATTTATATTGTGTAGTTTCTTGTTCCTTTTCCACTTTAGTGGTTGAAATTATTGAGATTCAACACTAGCAGAATGGGTGACACAAACAATCAAGCTATCAATGATCGTTGTGAACCGGTGTTTGTTCTCAACAATCAACTTCCTGCATTCGAACAGAAATTGTTTAGTACAGCAGAAATATGTGCAGCCGCAGAGAAAGTGTGCGGTTTTAACAGCATAGATGGTGCACAGCGCATCGGTGGTTTGTGGAGGATTTACCCACGCGCAAAAGATCATCGTCAAAAGTTGATGCTTCAGGGATTCGTCCTGAAAGGGGTTTCCGTCACCGTGAAAGGTCGCAATCCCTTCTTACTGCATGCTCCACGAAGCGGTGACGAGGTCGGCGACGGTGCCCCAGACCAACCCCCTTCCACGAAACTCGTGATCAGCAATATACCTCTCTCTTATTCAGATACATATATTCTGCAGTCAGTGAAGCAGCTGGGCGTCACAGTGATGTCCAAACTCATCCCTGAGCGGGACAGAGACGAGAAAGGAAAACTTACGCATTGGAAAACAGGTCGTCGTTTTCTGTATGTATCAGTGCCAAAGATCCCACTACCAAAGGCAATCAAAATTGGGCCCTTTAGAGCTCTCCTGTACCACAAAGAACAGAAAACTGTAGAGCGACAAGTGGAATCAGAATGCAGGCGTCTGACAAAAGGACACAAAGCAGCGGAGTGCTCAGTACCAATCAGATGTAGAAAATGTCTCCAAAATGGTCACAAGGCTGGAGATGCTGCTTGCAGCATGACACCCCCTGAAACTAGTGTCTCTGTAGCAGAGGCGACACTTGATACACCCGACAACATAAGCAAACACAACACAGACAACAAGAAATCAATGACCACCACAAACCAAAATGATAAAACCATACAAAAGTCGACAGAAGGCAAGGCTCCAAAAAGGGACAGAGGTCGGCCTAAACGTAGGGCATCATTGTCTCAGGCCACACTCTCAGCCTTTAGGAGAGAGGGGTCGGGGTCAGTGAAGCGCAAGACATCTACTGAATCGGTATCAGTACGCCAGGATAAACAGCCCAGATTGCAGTGTGAAGGGAGCGGTAACGACCAAGAAGAAAACGTCCGTGTTGCCGATGCCGTTTCGGATTCCGGTTGCTGATCTTCGTCATTTGTTTGCGTTCTCTGGACAACGGACTGGCTTCGGACCTGGATTGGATTAACTGGGCTATGATTAAATTGGTGCGACATACTTTGATTGCTGTGATTGACCAATCACCGCTAAACATCCAGTAGTTGATGGATAAAATACGCATAGTCTCTTTAAATGCCAGGGGGCTTAAAAACAAATTAAAAAGAACAATGCTTTTTACCTACCTAAAACAGCAGCGTTTCGACATTGTATGTATACAAGAGGGACATGTCACTAAAAATGAATCCTGTAGTTGGGAAAAACAATGGGGTGGGAAAATATTTTACTTCGAGGGATCTAACCACAGCAAAGGAGAACTTATCTTAGTTTCTAAACACTTCCAAGGCTCTGTAAAGCTAGAAAAATGCCAGGAAAGGCTGTTAGTTGTGTCGGTAGAACAGGGATCTTTTTCATTTGCAATAGGTAATGTTTATGCACCCAATGTAGTCCCAGATAAGGTGCGTTTTTTTAATATATTACAAACTCTTTTCAATGAGTATTGTCAAAAAAACATAATAATAATGGGTGATTTTAATTGTGTTCTTACCAAAAGACTAGACATTATATCTGGACATCCACATAATATTGTGGAGGTGGAACAATTTAAGGATACAGTGGACTTTCTAGCAGTACAGGATGTGTGGCGCATCTTTCATGCTGAAGAAAAAGACTACACATGGAACAGACATAACCCATTTATAGCTAGGAGGCTGGACTATTGCTTTGCCACAGAGGGAGTTTTACCTTGGCTTGTTTCTTGTGAACATCACAGCATTCCCAGTACAGATCATAAGGCTGTAGCAGTCGAATTAAATGACTCTAATTTTGTTCGTGGTCCCGGATATTGGCGCTTTAATAACAGCTATCTAAAGGACATTGATTTTGTCCAGAAGATGAATGTGTTCTTGGACTCCACACTAAATAATGAAAACTTCGGACTAATAGAAAGTAGCGTAGAAAAATGGGAAATGTGCAAAATTGATATTCGAGAATTTTGCTCTACCTATGGTAAAAAGAAAGCATGCACCAGAGTGAATGAAACTTTAACATTGGAAAATGAACTTAAAGAGACCGAAAACCAGATAATACACAACCCCGAAAGTACGGATCTCCAATCTAAGTTGTTAACAATTAAAAACAAGTTGGAGTTGATTCAGCTGAATAAAGCAAGGGCACGGGTAAAATGGATAGAAGATGGGGAAAAAAACAACTAAATTTTTCTGTAGCTTAGAGAAAACTAGAGGCAAAAGAAACACAATTACTAGGCTAACGCGTACATCAGGGGAAGTAATTACCGAACAGGGGAAAATACTACAGGAACAAGTAAATTATTATAAAAGTCTATATAGTCAGACCACAGAGGAACCTAACATCTCGGTAAGATCCGTTGGATCTCATTTTTGATATGATGATGATGGTCATTGTTGTCAGGGTGGCGACGTGGTGATCGTCCTTAACGCTCATGCAATAGGACGTTAAGCATCGTTTTTCGTTCGTTCCTAACATCTCGCAAGCGGCCAATGATTTCATGGTAGACGAGCAATACACAAAACTCTCACAACAAGAATCTGATACTTGCGAAGGGATAATTTCTTTGGGTGAAGCTTCGGAGGCATTGCAGTCAATGAAAAACGGGTCAGCTCCCGGATGCGACGGCTTGACGATCGAATTCATGAAATTTTTTTGGTCAAAAGTGGGTACAATAGTGACTGATTCCTTTGCTGAATCGTTTATAGAGGGGAAACTATCGTATAGCCAGAGACAAGGGGTAATCATTTTGTTGCATAAAAGTAAAGACTTGCCTAGGGATCAACTAAGTAACTGGCGACCAATTACACTAACAAATTCTGACTACAAAATTTTGGCCAAAGCTCTCGGACACAGGCTTTCCAAGGTTATTCAAAAATTGATAAACGAAGATCAAGTTGGTTACTTGAAAGGACGCAATATTAGCTCTGTCTTAAGAACAATCGACGATGTTATTAATTATTTAAACGTTACAGGAAAAGCTGGTTATCTGCTGGCGTTAGATTACTCCAAAGCATTTGATTCTATTAGTAAACAATTCCTTCTGCACGCCTTTGATGCATTTGGCTTTGGAGAAGACTTCAAAAGATGGGTTACTGTGCTCACAAACGAAACGTGTAGTAATATAAACCATGCGGGATGGCTGTCAGAACGTTTCAAAGTTGATTGTGGGATCAGACAAGGATGTCCTTTTTCACCTCTGGCATTCGTCTTGGCCGTGGAATTTTTGGCCATCAAATTACGTAACAGTGCGATAAAAGGAATTCCTTTACCAAATCCAATAGCAGAAAATATTCCCCTAAAAATCAAACAACTGGCAGATGACACTACTCTGTTCCTCAATGATAAGAACGACATGAGAATTGCTCAAAACATCTTAAATACCTTTTCAAAATTCTCGGGCTTAAGGCTTAATCCTCACAAAACCAAAGCTCTGCGGTGTGGTACCCAGGCTCTAGACAATGGTCTACCATTCACTGTTGTAGACAAGATAAAAATTTTGGGAATATATTTTCAAAACAATTTGACTGCAGAGAAAATAGAAGATAACTGGCTTAGCAGAATTGAGAAGTTAAATGCGCTAATAAAAATGTGGAGTAAGAGAGACTTGAGCATACAGGGTAAAACGGTAATTATAAAAACGTTTCTTGCTAGTCAGTTTGACTTTGTTATGCAGTCTGTTGGTATACCAAAAGCTGTGTTAGAAAAGGTCAATCGGCTGTTGTACAAATTTTTATGGCAGAGAACATTTTCGAACAGAAAGGCTTTTGAAAAAATTAAAAGAATAATTTTACAAAGCGAATACAGCAATGGAGGTCTTAAGATGGTTGACATGGTTTTCACTCAACAATGTTACTATCTGCAGTGGGCAGGAAAACTAGCTTGCAGCAACAATGAAAACTGGACTTTCATTCCATTTTGGCATTTACAACACCTAGCAGGAAAACTCGGTAGCTTTGATTTTAATTGTAGAGAAGATAAAGCTAAGGGAATACATTCAATACAGAATGACTTCTGGAAAGACGTGCTCATAACATATTTGAATACAAAAACATTGACACCGATGAACGAAGTTAATAAACACAATGTGTGTAATCAGATGTTATTTAATAATCAGCTTGTTCAATATAAAGGTAGTGTATTGCATTTTGCATATTGGGTTAAAAGTGGAATTGAAACGATAAAAGATCTCATAAATGTAACAGAAAACAGACTGTATTCCTTGGATGAAATGCAGGCAATCGTTGGTAGTAAACGCTATACCAAAGAGCTGGAAAGAATGGTTAAACTCTGGCAAATTCACAATGGTAGAAATATATGAATCTAGTGGTATTATTTTTAACTGTAAACCTAAATTAATTAAACAAATGTTAAATACTGCCGCAGCAGAAAATCAAGCACTTAAATCGCACGCAGTTGCCTTATGGAACCACAAATTTAATATTGACATTGGCGACAAAGTGTGCCTAATGCCAAGAAAAGCAACTAAAGAAGTCCGTTTAATAGAACTGCAATGGAAAATCATACATAATATTTACCCTACAAACATACTACTGCAGAAAATGAAAGTCGTCAATAAAAACAAATGTAACTATTGCCTTGACAAGGTAGACTTTATTGAACACTTCTTTTATGAATGTGATTATGTAAAAAGATTTTGGAATCATGTTTCAAGTATACTGTCTGCTAAACTTAGTAAATAAATTGAATGTTCTATGCTAGAGGTGTTTTTTGGTGTAGCAATTGAAAGATTACCGTTAACAGAGGAAGAAGAAAATTTCGCTAATCATATTATCTTGATAGGAAAATTGAGCATTAGTATTGCCAAGAAAACAAATGCGTTGAATTCTTTGCGTGTCATTTTTGACAATCAGTTATTATTACGACGTTTAATGGCTACTAACTAGTGGTGTACATATATTATTCTCTTGCAAACTTTGAAAATCAAGGCTTGTGCCTTGCCTACTTCACTAGTTATCTAGTTATTCTTTTCTCTTGAAAGCATGCTTGTTCTACAGTCTTTGTCTTTGTTTAGTCTTATCTGTCCTATCCTTTAACATGTAGATTTTGTGTTAAAAATGAAAGAACCAATGATAAGGTATATGGCTGTTAAAAAAAAAGGGGAGGAGAGAGGGGTGGCGAAAATGGGGAAGTCTGTAATATTGATTTGTATTCTGATGTATTCTTGTTCTCTTATTTTAAAGAAAAAAAAATTAAAGAAAATTTGAAAAAAAAAAAGAACCAATGAAGAAGATCTGAAGAACCACTTTAAAAAAAAAAAGGACTCGGTCTGCATGCGTCTGAGGTAAAAAAAAAAAGTATTATTTAAAAAAAAAAAGATACAGAGGCTTGACACCACCTCCAGAGCCTATGGAATGGAAATAAGTGCAGAGAAGACCACAAATAATGACCAATAACACTCATGGCATCAACACGGACATCAAAGTCTAAGGCTAATCCCTCAACAAAGTGCATAGCTTCAAATATTTAGGAGCCATTGCATCAGACAATGGGTCCCGACAGGACGTCCTCTCCAGGATTGCACAAACAACTGCGACCCTGACAAGGTTGAAGCCCATTTGGAAAGATATGACCATTAATATACATTCCAATGTAAATCTGCTGCCCTTCCTGGTCATCTCCTTCTTCCTTTACGCTTGAGAAACATGGACCCTCACAGCAGATCTACAACGAAGAATACAAAGCATGGAGATGAGGTGCTACCAAAGCCGCTAGCGTACTCTACTCCAGGCCTTCTCAGCGCGCGACTGGAATCTCTGACTGGGGACCTACGCGAAGAAATGAAGGGAAGCAACTCGTAAAAAACCTAAAAGGCTAGCGATCAAACTTATTACCGCAACACAAAATGAAGTCACGTAATGAAGTGGTGTTTCACCCGTCCCCTATACGCTTAATGTGTCCGGGGACGTAAATTTACTATTTAAAAAAAAAAAAAAAGTCGCGTAGGATTTGAAATTCGACATTTTTTTTTTTATATAACCCTTTTTCCTTCCCAAACCACTGTATTTGATTAGTGTGAGATAAAACTGTTATTTAAGCCGCAAAATTATATCGATTACGTATGTTGTTGTGTCTGAGTTTTGTCTTATTTGCGGTAAGTTGTTAGTTCGTGTCCACATCCGCTTTTACAAAGTGGCATGCTACTGCACTCTGTTCTTAATAAAATAATCTTCAATCTTCAATAGTTTCCAGCAGTTGTGTTTGATCATGGGCAAGAAATGTTGTGTGTACGGCTGCAAAACAAACTATGCGTCTGAAAAAGAACGCGAAGCGGGTAAAAAAGTGTCTGTGTTCAGATTTCCAAAGGAAGAGAATGCGAAACAGGCATGGATTTCTGCGATTCCAAACGCCAACGTGACTGTTTCCAAAGACACTGTGATATGTGAACTGCACTGACCTTCAGAATTTGAAACTATCAGCAAAAATGGGAAACTCCGCCCTTTAGATCCTCCATCTGTTTGGCCAAATGTTCCATCAAGCCAAATCCCCACCCCTGCCCTTCCTCTTCGCACAACAAAGCGTGCATTGTGCTCTCAGAGAAACATAGAGGAAGACCAACTTGCAACCTTCTTGGAGCAGGACGCAGTTTCTTTCTGTGAAATGAAGTACATGCTATTGCAGAGCAAGCGAGATTTTCTTGTTCCTGTGATTACTTACATGGATGAAAGTGTTTTGATTGTACAGTCAAAGAAACTTTCGCGTGGAATTCCATGGTTTGTGATAAGGATTAGTAGTGATCAAACATTCAACAACTTCCATTTGGGTGTGCGATGCACAGCTCCCTCCCTGTCCAAAAATCGCATCACCACACTGACTACCTGGTCAGCACTGGAGGAAAATATGAGATCTCTGAATTGCCTAGAAATGACTGATAAAAAACAGATCATCCAGGAACAACTGCAGGCCATGGGAACACAACGTGTCGGCAAACCACTGTACACACCAGAAATCATCATCAGGGCCTGTCAGTATTTTGCAACGTCCAGGTGCCTCTATCAAAGACTCAGTCAAGATTTTCAATTGCCATCAACACTGACACTGACTCGCATCACATCAAAAGTTGCAAAGCTCGACGATGGTGCATTTTCAAATGCAGTTTTCAAGTCAGTCGAGGAACGCCAGAAAATGTGTGTGATTATGCAGGACGAGGTGTAATATACACAGCTGAGATCTGAAGTTGCATTGCTGAGGTCAGCCTTGCCATTTGATTTTCTGTCAATGTCTGGAATCTAAATCTCAGCGTGTGATGCAACTCAAATGACCACTTGCCAATTAAAATTATGTATCATTTCAACATGTTTTTTTATGTTTAGTAACCATTTACACCTACAACCTCAAGTGAGGTTGAAAAAAAAAATCATTGATTGTGAGTTAGCTGCAAAAGAGGAGGGGGGGGAGGGGAAATGTGATGGGTGTTTGAAGGAGGTTGTTAATATGAATTATTTAGAATGTATAAGAAAACAAAAAGGTCCAAAACTGATTCTTTAGTAAAACTTCTTATCTATTAGTTTTTCAACAGTGACAAAGAAAAACACTGACAACTATACTTATGCTGTTCATATTTAACTCATGGATTTAACTCTATTATAAATACAAAACAGCGTATAAAACACTCTTTCAAAACCAAAATACAACGTTTTGTTTGATATCTATACTTCTTTTTAGCAGAATAATCAATATAGTTTGCTTGTGTGTGAATTGAGCATGAGAAAAGAACACATAAATGTATATAGTAACAAAGAAACCATAGGCCCCCAGTCTGAGACCCCAGTCGCGCGCTGAGAAGGCCTGTAGTAGAGTAGGCCATGGGTGCTACAGAAGACTTCTGGGCATTTCCTATACGCAGCACATCATCAACATCGAAGTCCGACAGACCATTACACAAGCCATTGAAAAACACGATGACATGCTCACAGTGGTGAAGAAATGGAAACTCCGATGTTATGGCCACGTCACCAGTTCATCAGGCCCTGCAAAGACTATCCTGCAAGGCACGGTGCAAGGCGTCAGAAGAAGAGGGAGACAGAAAAAGATGTGGGAGGACGACATTCGAGAATGGACTGGCTTGACAATGAGCGAAGCCATGAGGGTTGCTGAGAACAGAGAAAGATGGAGTACGCTGGTTAAACGGTCATCTGTGGTGCCCCAACGACCTTTGAGTTACGGGATAGGATAGAATATGATAGGATAACATCACACAACATAAATGGCATTAAAAAAAACAATTAATTATCATTTTCAATTTTAAAAAAATGCAATGACGTGGACTTCGCACCTCATATTGCTAGTGCACGGGTCACTCACCGGTCCACAAAATAATACAATATATAATTATAAGAGGAAAAAGTACTATAACTCTCAAGTTTACGGAAAAGATTGGCCTAATAATTACGTTATGAATCATGACTGTGTACGTGTTATGACAGTATTTGTTTAGCTCACAGTATCTAAGTGCAATCCATGCAATTTAAACACAAGTGGGTGAAGGTGCGAACAAAGAGCTTATTACGGAAAGAGGGGGAACTTCCATTATGTCCTATACACAAATGCGAGACGCTCTCACGGATTATTTCCCTTTGCTCGGGCTGGCTATATTTCATCATCTGCTATATGAATGATCTGTGCGTGGTAACTTATTGAGCCTATGCCATTGCACAAGAACATTTTTATGGCAACGTTTGCAAAAACCAAACTTTTAACCATCATTATTATTAACATTCCGCTACTGCTTATTGACATTTATTAGGTGCTTTTATGCTGCTTATGTGTGCATGTCATAGGTTCGTTTTCTGCCCTGGAATTTATTATTTTTTAATCAATGACAGATATTTTAACATTAAAAAATGCATGACAGACTGTTTCATTTATCCGAAACTGTGTAAATCCATAATCATGAGAGAGAGAGAGAGAGAGGGGGGAGGGTTGGGGGAAGAGAGAGCTCTGTCATTCAATCAATTAATCACAATAAAGCAAATTAACAAAATGTTTCACTAATAGTGTGAATTTAATTTATATCAGGTGTCCCCCCATCCCTCTCACCTCCCACATCACTGGCTTAATAATATCAGTCACTTCATGGAAAATAATTAATTAATCAGACAGAACAATCAGAACCTAGACTACAACATTCCACGCAATATAGATCTAATGCACAGAAATTCACAGATCAGAACAAGGACTGAGTTTCTACATTATTTTTTTTCCCGTTTACACTCAAACGAAAAGGGATTACAACAGATCAAGGACCATTTTTGTGCCTAGGTAAGGGGTTATCTTGCACAGCATTTGATCACGAGGAGAAAACACACTTAGTCTAATTTAACATGTTAACATAAGCAGTTTGACGAAGCCAAACTGCCAATCTGACAACATCTACGTTTGAAATGTAAGTACCAAACAACCTAGAAACAACGTAAACAGTGAGTGAACTTTTGAACGTAAACTGTCAGCAAGCAAACAGTTTTTGTTTTAGCACATAGAATAGATATAACATGAATCACTGAAGCCTCTCCCCGATTGTTTTAACAACACTGCAGCAGTCTTGGTTTAGGCCTATATAAACACACAAAAAGAAGTTTTTCGATTGCAATTTACCTTTCTTTGTCTCTTGGAAACTTGAAAAAGAACTTGTTATCACAATTTTCTTGTATCTGGCATTACGGCAATTGATGGCTGTGCAAAAGTCACCGCCCTGTTTTACTCGGTCACCTTTTGTCTTTCTGCCACGAGTCATTTTTAGCATGTCGACAAGGGAGCGTAACTCGTATCTTCCGTCTCGCGGTTCTGTTCCAAGTTCCTCCTCTTTCTATAATACGCTCTTTGGTGCGAAATTTAATCAGTCATCAAGTCAAAGTTGATCTTAACCTGCATGTCCGGGTATAATGACGATGACTCATGGGTTAGTTTGTTGATCTGTCACTTAATAAGTGCAATCCATGCAATTTAAACACAAGTGGGTAAAGGTGCGAAATGTAATCAGTCATCAAGTCAAAGTTGATCTTAACCTGCATCTCCGGTTGTAATGACGATGACTCCTGGGTTAGTTTGTTGATCTGTTACTTAATAAAGACGCAGAAAAAACAAGTGCTGGACTTTAACGGGCGCAGAGTTCCATCGCGTGCTGTCACACACACACACACACACACCCACACACACACACACGCACACGCTTGTATACAATCAAAACCAGGGTTTCTTTAGAATGTAGGAATCGGAAAGTGATTTTGTGACGGAAAAAGAGCATTTTTGTAGAGAAAAGGGTTAGGGCAAGGGCTAGCGATAGATCTGCAACTAACCCTTACCCGAACCCTTCTCTAAGAAGTTGACCTAGTTCGTCTCCTTTTGGCGACGAAATAGGTCGAACTTTCTTCAAAATTTCCGAAAAGGGACTGGATTTTCTCCGTCCCGGATAGAGCACTCCCTTGTACTTAAAACACCCTCATGCACTATAACTGCACTGCCATGCACTAAAAGAGCACTCCCGCGCACTTTGAAAAAAGTGGGGCCATGGAAAAATGTGGGGTCCAAGCAAAAGACCCCATTTGTGACTAAAACAAACAAGGTCGAGCTACCACTTTGACATCAATACACGTGCACCTACACACACCTACACACACTCACACACACACACACACACACACACATTGATGCGCACGCACGTGACAGACTTACCAGCACAGCGTCCCACGCTATGTGAACAGGAAATGACATCATAAGGAATATATGACATCATCTCAAAACAGGAAGTGACCTCATAAATGACGTCATCTGTGACATCAATTTCTCTTAAGCAGTAGTCTCCTCCATTTGGGAACCAAAACGGGGTTGACGTTATCCGAGGTTTTCCCTTATGTGAGGTGACCAAAGCGAGGAATTCTAAATGGTACAAAGAAGGTGTTTGGCCGGGACCAACAACCTGATTGATCTTATCCGCGTTGTGACCTTAAACGGTAGTGACGTTAAAAGAGGAATACTGTATGAAGTTTTCCACTTTTATTCAGCACACATCAACAACTGCATACAATCGTTTTTTCCACTCTCAACGTTTTACTTTCAACACTCTCTAAAAACCAAAGAGAGAGAGAATACCCCTCACGTGACACACCTCAACCAATCAGAAGTAGTTTCATCATCACTGTCTCACGTCATACAACCCTATTTGGAATAAAAGCTTCCATGGTAACCACGAGAACTATCCATACGCTTCGATCGATAGTAAACAACCAATTCTCGAAAATTCTCAAATAATATCAACCAACTAAAAACACCAACATTATACAAAGCTTCTTCTAATAACAACGCAAAAACAAATCAAAGATAAATACACTTTATTACTGCATGCGTTGCAAAATAAAATGAACAGATCTATCGCGCGCGTCACGCAAGCCTACCTGCCAATGTTCACAGTTCATTCACACAAGGTCAATGTTTCTTATCTGCAAGTCTGTTTAGATATTGCCAATGTTCTCCACACAGTCAATGTTCTTTCAACCGCAAGGAAACGACGCCCTCGTCAGTTGCGGTCGTCATCGGCCCAGGGTCAAATACAGTGATCTCGTGGGCTTTCCTGGAGTCAGTGCATCCTCCGTTGTCTTCCTCTTCCGTCGGATGTCCGACGCAGTCGACGTTGTCAGCTCCCAGGATGCATTTGCTGGGTCTCACGGTCAGGTTGGTTTCTGCGGGACGGTGGAACAGCTCCCTCAAAGTCTGCAGATGCTCCTTCCAGGTCTGGGTGTGGACTTCATGTTCGACCAAAGTCGTAGAGCCTGGGACATCGCTGAAGCTATGGGGAAACTCGCCCATAAGGTCCTTGAGCTCCATCTTTTGACCTTCCGTCAAGCTTGGTCCTAGCTTAACATCATTGATGCCTTCTTTGCTGTCAAAGCTGTCGTCGGTCACAGCTGCTGTGGCTGCGTGCACAGTCTCTGATGGCCTTTCCACGTACAGCTTAAGGAGGTTGGCGTGGTATATCTTGGAATGCTGGCCGACCTTCACCTTGTAGTCGTTGATTCCCACCACGGTCTCCACTTCGTACGGGCCTTTCCACTGCATCAGCAACTTATTATGATCAGTAGGTAGCAGCACCAGCACTTTGTTGCCAGGTTTAAACTTCCTGTTCACAGCCCTACGATCGTAGTAGTGCTTTCCACAGTCTTGGGACTTCTTCAGGTTTTCTCTGGCTATCTCGAGAGTCTGCTCCAGCTTCTCTCGTAGCTCAAACACGTACTGGTAGCTGTTCTTCACCTCTGGGGTGTCTACTTCTTTCGTCCACAGTTCTTTCAGGATGTGCATCGGCCCTCGGATGGTTCTTCCGTACAACAGCTCGAACGGAGAAAAGCCGGTGGACTCCTGCGGTACTTCTCTGTAGGCGAAAAGTAGGGCGTTGATGTAGCGATGCCATTGTCTGGGCTGCTCGCTGCACAGTTTCTTCAGGGTGGACTTCAGCGTAGCATTGAACTTCTCGACAAGCCCGTTGCACATCGGATGGTAGGGTGTCGTAGTCAAATGCCGGATGCTCAGCAGTCTGTTGACCTCCTTCATACAATCAGAGACGAACTGTGTCCCGAGGTCTGTCAGAATTTCTTCAGGCACTCCAAGTCTGCTGAACATGTCCACCAGTGCCTCTGCTACAGTTTCAGTGTCAATCTTCTTCAGTGGCACTGCTTCTGGGTGCCGAGTCGCATAGTCTACTAAAGTCAGTACCCATCGATGACCTTCTTCACTCGGAGGTCTTATTTCGCCGATTAAGTCTAAGGCCACCCTCTTGAAAGGTCGGTCGATCAAAGGCATTCTCTGCATTGGCACTTTAGGGACCCTTCCTCGAGGTATGGTCTTCTGGCAAATGTCACATGATCGACAGAAACGGCTGACGTCCGCATGAAGTCCTGGCCAGTAGAACACCGCCTGGATTCTGTCTGACGTCTTCTTGATGCCTAGGTGACCTCCCATGATAGAGTCATGAGCTACTTCCATCACCTGGCGCCTTAGGGGTAACGGTACCAATACTTGACGTAGTGGTTTCCCTCCGTTGACCCTCGGGTGCTGGAAGATTCGGTACAGGATCTTGGCCTTCACCTCAAAATAGACCGTACCACTGCCTTTGGTCACGTGGTCTTGGCGGTTCCTGTACTTGTTTAAAGTGCTATCAGCTTCCTGGAGCTGGATCAGCTTATCTCTGTCCACGATGGCAGCTTTGGAGTTGTCGGCGACCTTCAGTGGCGTAGACATCTTGTCTCTCTTGGCCTGGGCCCTGGTAGTAACAGCACTGACGATCTCTGGTCGGCAGGGCTGAGCCGGAGTAACCACATTGTCCCGTAGCAGCTCTGTAAGGTCTCCATCGGAAAACGGCAATGGATCCTCCTCCACAACTTCGACGTGTTGAGTTGAGGCAGGATTCCACTCTGGATCGGGGTCGTCGGGTCGTCTCGCGCCGTCGATATTCCCGATCATCAAATCATACAGCGGCTTCTTCAGGCAAACCACTTCGACTTCGCCTATGTAGAAAGGGGTGTTGACATGAATCTTCGCAACTGGCGCTTTCAAACATTTGCTGTCGGCCATAAGTGTCCATTTTGAATCGCCAGTGAACTGTTCTTTAGCGATTAGGTCTTCTCTGACGATGACCCCACTGCAGCCAGAGTCTCTTAAGACAGTCACTTCATGATTTCCGACGCGTCCCTTTGAAACAGGCATGTTCTGGACGGTCACAGCTGCGCTGGCGACGACGGGGATGGATTTTCCGTTGGCAAGGAGAAGTTGGCCATCGGTCATGTACTCTTGCACGTCCGCAGGGGTAGCTGTGCGCTCGGTCTCACTCGGAAGAATGACGCTCCCGCCGCACACCTGATGGTCAGATCTACTGGTTTGCCGTTGATTGGAGAACCGCCTCTGCCGGTTGCCCGCCGCTGCGTTGTCCGTACTGCTCCGCTGTCCGCTACTTTTGTTTTGAGGACAGTTAGAAGCTCTGTGGTCTGTAGCGTTGCAGGTGAAACAGCCTCTTGACTGCCCTTCCCTGGAAGGTGGCGTGGAGTCAGTATGTCTCTGGCCCGTCTGACTTCCCTGGATCTGGTTCCCATGGTTTGCCGTCTTCTGAAAGTATTTCGTCGCGCTGGGTGGCCCCAACGTTTTCTCATGAGCGATGAGATATCTTTCAGCAGCCTCAGCAACGTCTTTTAGCGTCTGCAACTTTTGTATTTCCAAGTGGATCGCGAGGTCCTTAGGGCAGGCGTTGAGTAATTGTTCCCTCACGATCAGCTCATGGAGACTCTCGTAGGTCTTCCCTTTGCCTGATAATTCCACCCACTTGTGTAGGTATGATGACAGGCGCTCCACAAATTGCTTTGGTGTCTCGTCTGACAAAGGCCGGCATTCACGAAAGCGTTGACGGTAGCCCTTTTCTGTAAAGTTGTAGCACTGCAATAGGGCCGCTTTCAAAACGTCGTAGTCTTTGGCGTCATTATTCGACAGTCTACTGTAGACATCGAGCGCCTTCCCCGTCAGTAGTGCGCTGAGTATGATCGCCCAGTCTTGACGTTGCCATTTAGCGCTTTCGGCGAACCTTTCAAACCTCGCTAGATAGCTGTCGATCTGGTCCTTTTCGTCGACGAATGCTGGCAATTTTGGAGCTTTGAAGTCGCTGATAACATGTGGCGCATGCTGCTGTTGCTGGATGCGCGCCAACTCTAGTTGGAACTGCCGATCAGCTTCTCTTTCCTCACGCCTGCGCTCATCTTCTCTTTCTTGCCGCTGCTGTTCAATTTCCAGACGCTTCAGTTCAAATTCTCCTTCTTCACGGCGACGCTGCTCTTCTAATTCTCGTTCTTCACGGCGACGCTGCTCTTCTACTTCTAGACGCTTCTGTTCTAGTTCTATTTCTTTTTCTAGACGCTTCTCTTCCAATTCTCTTTCTCGTATTCTCTCCTGAGACTTGACGTACTCCGTCAGCTGCTTGCCTTTTAGATTCAGTTCAACCCCTTTCTGCCAGAAGTCAGCCATCTTGATGCTTCTGGAAAGTTCTTTTCTGGAAAGTTCTTTTTCTAGAAAGTTCTTGACTGTAGAGTTCTTTTTCTGGAAAGTTCTTGACTGTGCTGTACCTTTCTAGACTGTTCTAGAACAGCACGCTTTCTGCAGTAGCGCTGATGCTTGTCACTAGTCGCTTTCGCTGACGCAGGCCCCGCTGTCCTCGTCGTATGCGACGCTGCACCACGCTGGTGTTGATGTATACGCTCCTGTGCTGAAGTAGACGCGACGTCCGCTCGCCGCTCTCTGTAACACTGGCGATGTAGCTCCGAGACTGTCCCTCGACGTAGTCCTGCGGCAGCTACGTAGTCCCGATCTGTTGTTCGCTCACGAAGCAACTCTTCAGCGACCACACGCCCTTGCAGTCAACCCGAATCTATCGGATGTAGTCCCAGTATGTTGGCCCCTCTCGACGCAACTCGTTGGCGGCTACCCTCGATGACTGCCTCTCGTAACGTTGACTCGCTTGTTGTAGCAGTTGAACCCTTGGCTATGGCGTGAATCGCGGCTTGACCCCCAAAATGTTACACTCAGTTTGATGTTGGTGTTTTCTATCAGTATCTGATTCAGCCCCGATGCTTGAATTCCTGATAGGGTGTAACTCAGATTCGTTTATTCACACAGCCCGTCCAAACAGCATACAAGTCACAAAGTCGACGTATGAAGTTTTCCACTTTTATTCAGCACACATCAACAACTGCATACAATTCTCAATTCAACTCAACAACTTTCACAGCAACTTTCCAAATCACTATCAACAACTTTACTATCTCAACAGCAATCTCGGCACACGATTAAATAACCTCTCTCTCTTCCGGAAGAATTTCGAACAATGTAGAAATGACGCACTGCCACCAATCGAATAAAAGATCGTCATCACTGACTTACGTCATACATTATTATTTCTCCTTCTGGAACGACCTCTTGCTTCGACATGTATCGGGAAACCTCTATAGAAAGTAAACACTCAGATCCAGAAACTTCTACAGTAATATCGACCAAAGCAAATTATCAACGTTATACAAAGCCTCTCCTAACAACAATGCAAACTCAAATCAAAGGTAAATAAACTCCATTATTGAATACTTTGCAAGTCGAAACGATTAGATCTATCGTACACGCTTCCGACATACTTTCGTTCGCGTTTCAACGTAACACTACCATTGCACGCGCTTCACATAATATCGTGCGCATTTCACACGCACCATCATGCGCGTCTCAACGTAACATTATCTTATCTTAACTTATCTTATCTCCCCCTCTGTCTCTCTCTCCCCCTCTGTATCTCTCCCCCCCCCCAGTCTCTCTTCCCCTCTCTCTATCTCACCTCTCTCTCCTCCCCCTCCTTTCCTTTGTATAAGACTGAACATTGATGTTTAACGTCCATTCCATCCATTGACGATATGGCAGACGGGGATATACCCTACAGGAAAGAAGAGATAGGGACCTAAATCAACACTGAACCACATGAGCAATCATATTGCTGAGATGGACAGTGAAAATTGGCCACTTTTATCTTGCGCACCTAACCTTAGCTGCTTCTTTGTTTGTTGGTGTTGTTTATTATAATTATCACCTAACCTTTGCTGCTTCTTTGTTTGTTTGTTGGTGCTGTTCATTATAATTATCACCTAACCTTAGCTGCTTCTTTGTTTGTTTGTTGGTGTGGTTCATTATAATTATCACCTCGAACTTTTGTTCGAGAGGTTGAAACCAAGGCAAAGGCATTGTGCCTTATACGAGGTCATAACCAAGGAACAAAGGTTCATGTTCGCGACCAGGACAAAAACCTCTCACTCCAGCCACTAGGACACATAACCTGGGCACAGGTCGCACGTCATTCGCGAGTTCGTACCACGAGGTGACATTAAACTTGGGTGAAGGAGTCTTGACATTCTTGAGATAATGACCCCGTTTAAGTCTTTAGGTCATCACCTGGGCAAAAGACGCAAGACTACGTCACGTCACTCGCGAGGTCGTAATCAGGACAAAGGTTTGAACCTATTAGTGAGGTTGTAACCTGGGTGAAGACCACGCTTCAATCAAAGTCCTAACTTGGTGAAAAAGCTGTATTTGTGAGATTATTACTATCAATCCATACTTAGGATGAAAATCATTATGATATGATTGTGTGTACAAAAAACATTAACATAACATAAAGTCTGATTGGTTAACAAAAAATAAAAGTTTTAAAGCCCCAAGATGAAGAATTTTGTATTTTTGGCAAAACAGATTTCTCCTAATATTTGACGTTTTTGTTTTTACATTAACAATGATACAGTGGGCTTTAGTTGCTCAAACCAACAGCCAAAGTTTGAATTCTCCATGTCTGTTCTGACAGGGGTTGATTTCCTCGAAGTTGAACTGCACATCAATACTTAAAAGACCGTCTAGTAGACATTGTTAGTGCTAGAGCGGTAGAGTGGCACATCAATTCGGTAAAAGACCGTCTAATAGACTTTGTTAGTGCTAGAGCGGTAGAGCGGCCGCACCTATTAATAACCACAAGAACTATTTATTGATTAAAAAGAGAACAACTTTACTTTGGAATGAGATTTTTGTTGTTGTTTTGTTAAAAGCTTTTTTCAGTGAGGCAACACTCACTGTGCATTTTAAAGGGATCTGTGGCGGGGAAGTGGTCACAATGGGTCATTTTAAAGGGATCTGTGGCGGGGAGGTGGTCAAACTGGGTCATTTTAAAGGGATCTGTGGCCGGGAGGTGGTCACAATGGATCATTTTAAAGGGATCCGTGGCAGGAAGGTGGTCACAATGGGTCATTTTAAAGGGATCTTTCACGGGGACGTGTCAAAATTGGTCATTTTAAAGTAGCTTTCACGTGAGGAAACCCAAGTAGTTTGGATTTGTCCCACAGCCGTAGGCTCAGTGGGCGAGCGTTCGCCTGGAACACCTGTTGGCCCAGGTTCCTATTCCGTGCTGGACAAGAAAAAATGTGGCCATTAAACCTCAATGTTCATTCATGTGTGTGCGTGTGTATGTGTGTGTAAATTCCGCTGGACCTAAACCATTAACCATAATATTAACCATTAATGTGTGTGTGGATATTGCTTTCTTTCTCACTCATGATCAGATGCGTGTGAACCAAAAACGAATTATTTATTTTGCTTTTTGAGTCTCACTTGTGACGACCGGCACTTTAGAATATACTTATTATCCGTTGGTGATAATGCGTTTACGACCACTCAGTTACGTGGCTAAAATTTCTGTGGTAGGTGTCAAAACTTAAGTCTTGCATTATATAATACATGCTAGATTAACATCGTCGATGAGCATTTTTAGTTGTTTTTTTTATTCCTTTTTAAAAAATCTACCAGATTATAACTTACTTTTCCAAAACAATTATAAATGTGTACATTATAGTCCAGAATGCCTTGCCCACATCCTGGCCCAAAAGGGGCATCACGATATTATTCTAAATTATTTTATTACATTTGTTGTTGTTGCTATTTTGTAGTAGCTGGCTGGTTGGTTGGTTGGTTGTTTTATTAACGTCTTTTTTCATCAAGATGATAAAGACCATACATACAGATTCACGCATTTAAACAGACATACATGAACACATACATGCACACAAATACTATTACTAACTCTCTAACATAACAATAACAATGGCAGTTAAATAAAACGAGCAACTGGAGAAGTAATTAGAGCTTTTGCCAATCCCACACTCAATTCTTTGCTAATGTTTTTAACTGATGTTATAGTATTTACTTCAAGGGGCAAAAGAGGATGAACCTGAATGCAATCAAATAATAGATGTTTTAGAGTTAAAGGTTCATCACAAATGCGCTTTACATTTTTACAATATTTGGTTTTAATTGAATTTAATAATATTCTGTTTGCTATAGATGAAACTGATCTGGGAAATCCACGAAGATTTTTATAGTTTGTATGGAACTGAAGTTTTTTTTACAATATCATTTTCAATATTGTTTTGAATTTCTTTGGAAGACAGATTTAATTTAACTGATAGGGAATTAATATTTAATGCACCTAATTTTGCAGCATGATCAGTCCAATCATTATATAGAAATCCACAATGCGATGGAATCCAGCAAAAGGTCACTTCAGTACCACTAATTATCAATCCATGAATAACGTTATTAATCTCAAAAATAATCTCTTTTCGTTCACTGGTAATATTAGATTTTAGAGCTTCTAAAACAGATCGAGAATCTAAGCATAGAACTATATTTTCAGACATAAACTAGAAATTTTATTTAGAGCCATTAATATAGCAATTAATTCCGCAGTAAAAATAGAATAACCCTTTCCTATATAAAATGATTCTGATATTTTCAAATCTGGTATAACAAAAGCAGCTCCTGTTTCCCCTGTTTCTAAAACAGATCCGTCAGTGTATACTTTTAATTTTTCTGAATATTTTTCACATAAATGATTCCGAACTTCAACTGCAATAAGATTCGGATTTTGACTCTTTTTTTCATTACAATAATGTATATCATAATGTGCTGTTTCAAGTTCCCATGGAGGTACTGGTGATATTGTATCCTTACATAAATTATCAATATGTGTTAAATCTAACTGAATAAGATCTTTAGTATATGTTGCTATTGTTTGAAAAGAGTGCACCTTTTAGGCATGTTTTGGAAAATCTACATCCGATCTAATACTAATCTCTTCATCTGTACTATTGTTTACAGCTTTAGCTCTGATTATATATTTCGCACAAGATAATCTCCTATATTCATTTAAGTTCATAATTCCTGCAAGTTTATATGCTTCTGTAGTTTTTGTATGAATAGGCACTCCTAAAGCTAATTTTATTGCCTTACTGTCTACGCTTTGTAACTTTTTAAAGTAACAATTTGAAGAAGAAAAATATGCTTCCTGTCCATATGTTAACTTTGATCTCACTAGGGCATTAGCTAAATGAACTAATGTTTTTTCATCTTGTCCCCAAGATTGCTTGCTTATAATTTTTAATAGGTTATAACTTCTAACAGCCTTTTGTATTACATACTCTATGTGTCTTTTCAAATGTAACTTGCATGTTAAATATAATCCTAAAAATTTAACCTCTTTAACATATTTTAGTTCTTCATTTTCAAGTACTAATTTTGGAAGTTGTCTTGTTCCTGACCATTACTAAAAAGTACCAAATTTGTTTTTTTTTTTGACAGTTCGAGACCATTTTGATTCATAAACTGGATGATGTTGTTTATTTCTTTTTTTATATATTTTTTCAATCTGTTTTATTTCATACAAAGAGGTTTTCTTTTTTAAATTGACGTTCATCCATATAGCTAGATCATCTGCATATTGAACAAGCGTTAATCTATTACCTAAAACTGTTGGCAAGTCATAAATTAATATATTAAATAAAATTGGAGAGATTATAGAACCTTGTGGAATTCCCATATCAGTTGCAAAACCAGAAGAATATGAGTTCCCCACCTAAACCTTTATATTTCTATTTTTCAAAATAGTACTAATGTAATTATATATACGATCAGACAACCCAATTTGTTTTAATTTATACATCAGTCTAGCATGCCAGACTCGGTCGTATGCTTTTGTTACGTCAAAAAATGTAGCCAAAACACTTTTCCTCTTTGCAATTTGTCTTTTTATATGTGTGGTAATTTTAACAATATGATCTGTTGTCGACCGCCCTTTCTGAAACCCTGCCTGATTTACAGGTATAATATTTTGTTTAATACAATAATATAAAATCCTTTGTAATATAATTTTTTTCATTATTTTACAAGTGTGAGATGTTAAGGAAATAAGTCTATACCTTGACAAAACTGCCTGAGGTTTCCCTGATTTTAATATAGGTATTACCAAAGAAGACTTCCAAGAATCGGGCAAGATGTTAGTTATCCAACATTTGTTAATAATTGTATGTAAAATAGTTATCCATTTGTCAGGGAGATGCATTAATAAATTATAGGATATTCCATCCAATCCTACAGCTGATCGTTTTCTTCCCAAGTCTAAAACAGCATTTTTAACTTCTTTAATTCTAATTTCTGAATTAACATATCAATTATTATCTTGTGGGGGCGCATTATATTCTTCAGTATTTTCTAATATTTCTCTTTCATTTTTAATATGATGTGACAAATTATTAGAATAACTAGTTTTTGCAAATACTTTTACAAATTCTTCAGCTTTATCTTTAGGAGTAGGGACATCATTATCTATTAATTTTAATGGACACTGTGGAAGCTGAAATCCATTTTTCATTTCTGAAAATTTCTTCCATACCTTGATAGCATCTTTGGAAGTATTAATTTCAGATTTACAATAGTCAGACCAAAAGTTTCTTTTTACAAGCGCTATTATTTTGTTACATTTAATTTGAGCTTTTTTCATGTCTTTAAAATTTACTTCATTACTACTTTTACTACTTTATTTATCCAATTTGTGTATGCAATCCGTTTTTCTGTTATAGCCGTTTCACGTGTACTATTTCCCCATATATTTCCCGTATATTTTTTCTTAAAAGATTTTCTTTTTTGAGAAATCGAATTAGAAGCTGCTAAGTGAATATCTCGCACAAAATTATCATATGCATAACTGATATCATCATTGTTCACAAAATCAGTATCATATTCCAGTAGTAAACTTTGATACCTTTCCCAGTTTGTACGACTATAATTATACTTTGGCACACAATCTTCTTCAAGTTGTGTATCAACAATGTTATTAAGAATTATAATTATAGGAAGATGATCACTGCCGAGGGAATCAGTCTCAACATCCCATACACAATCCACAACCAGATCTGGAGTAACAAAAGTCAGATCAATGGCTGAAGGACGATGTGTAGACACGTCAGGAATGCGAGTCATTCTTCCATCATTAATCAAAATTAAATCAGAGTCAATCACATTTTCATTAAAACAGTTATTATTTGTTCCCCGACAGCTTTTATCCCACAAAGGTGAATGAGTATTAAAGTCATCACAGTACCCATTGATCAGAAATGTCGAAATGTCGTATCCAGTCACTGTCTCTATTGTCAGTTCCTCTTGGGTAATATATTGATGCAATGTTAATACACTGTTCTTTATTCAACTTTAATTTCACTGCACACGAAAAGACGCCTTCCAAGTCCCTCGGAGCTGGTGATGTTAAAATGTCATAGTCTAAATCATCTCTAATGTATATAGCAGCGTGCACTTTGTTACTATTAATTTTATACACAGGTGGATAATAGAATCCCTTTAATTTAGGCAATTTACTTTTGTTTACATGTAACGATTGCAAACATAATATATGATCTTTTTCACATAAGTATTGTTTTAAATATTGTAAATTAGTCGAAATAGATCTACAGTTCCACTGGAAAATACTTAGTTTTTCACTTTTCATACAGTGACGCCTGTAACAAATATTTACAGTAACAAAAGAGAGAGGGAGAGAAGGGGGAAAAACAACACAAAATAAAATCACTGATTCGTCAGTAAAATACGCTGTGAAAGCAGAAACAAACAGTCCTGGCTTAACTAGTACCATTTAGTAGGGAAGTGAATCGGGGAGTGCGGGTAGAAATTCCCTTTCCAGTCGTAGTACCCTGGAAAGGCGTTTGCGCGGTTGAAACGCCGTGCAGGTCGTCGTGGCTTCTCCCACACAATCCTGTGAACGTGACGGCCAATGTTGCCAGCAAGAATACTGGAGCCCCGCTTGTTTGGATGGACATTGTCTCTCCGGGCGTGTAGTGGCAAGTTGTCGTTGCTGATGAAAGAAATCTGGTGTTCTTCGGCCAATTCGGAAAATACAACTGCATTAAACATGTCTTTCTTTTGTTGCAGCTTGGGGTCGGACACTGCAGGCAGTTTACTAATGATGATCTTTGATGCTGGACTGCAGGAGGAGATGTTCTTTACTGACTGGACGAATTGTTTGCTTGCAGTTCTGGAGTCTATTTTTTTAAGTCGTTGATGCCACAGTAGTGTAAGATACACAACGCCACTATACAACACGCAACATGGGGATCACCAATCTCGCCTCTGCCTTGCGTCATGCACCTTCTTTCACACTCTCATTCACTGCAAATATAATAAACCATACTTACAACGCTTCGATCTATACTCCAAACATACCTGTCTAACCTAACTAACTACTGTCTTTGTCCACCGTCAGTGCCCACAGTCCAGTCACTGTCTTCGTGCTCTCTGGGGAAAAGCAAAACCAACAGACACACACAAACGTCACACAGCACGTCACATCACAGACAATGCGTCATTTCCTAATCACATCGCGTGCTCTCTTTCTGATTCACCCTTACATTCTTCCCCCTTTCGACGAAAAGGCAACCCTTCTCGCCGAAATGAGGCTCAATTGCAACAAAGAACTTGCATACCCTAAACACTGAACAGTACAAACACTGAACAGCATAAAAAATAAACTCTATAACGTAAACTTCTATCAAATATTCTGCCCCATATCTCCATTCCTATCCCCTTCCCCTTAACTCCATATCTTGATATCTCACCCCAAACTCCACATAAAATATCCTAAAAAATAAAACATATAAACAATCTTCATTCAATATATCAAGTAATATACATGCCGACTCTCCCTCCTGAGTTATAATGACCACATTACCAATTATGTTAACTAAAAATGTAATTCCCCCAATCAAATCATAACGCCCGAGAAACTCACCACCCAACAACTTGAGTCTCAGTCTATTGTAACTCGATGCGCTGAACAAAAAGTGTAATTCCCCCAATCAAAGCATAACGCCCGAAAAACTCACCACCCAACAACTTGAGTCTCAGTCTATTGTAACTCGGAGCGAACAAAAAATGTAATTCCCCCAATCAAATCATAACCCCCGAGAAACTCACCACCCAACAACTTGAGTCTCAGTCTATTGTAACTCGGGGCAAACAAAAAATATAATTCCCCCAATCAAAGCATAACGCCCGAGAAACTCACCACCCAATAACTTGAGTCTCAGTCTATTGTAACTCGGAGCAAACAAAAAATGTAATTCCAATCAAATCATAATGCCCGAGAAACTCACCACCCAACAACTTGAGTCTCAGTCTATTGTAACTCGAAGCGAACAAAAAATATAATTCCCCCAATCAAATCATAACCCCCGAGAAACTCACCACCCAACAACTTGAGTCTCAGTCTATTGTAACTCGGAGCGAACAAAAAATGTAATTCCAATCAAATCATAATGCCCGAGAAACTCACCACCCAACAACTTGAGTCTCAGTCTATTGTAACTCGAAGCGAACAAAAAATATAATTCCCCCAATCAAATCATAACCCCCGAGAAACTCACCACCCAACAACTTGAGTCTCAGTCTATTGTAACTCGGAGCGAACAAAAAATGTAATTCCCCCAATCAAATCATAACCCCCGAGAAACTCACCACCCAACAACTTGAGTCTCAGTCTATTGTAACTCGGGGCAAACAAAAAATATAATTCCCCCAATCAAAGCATAACGCCCGAGAAACTCACCACCCAACAACTTGAGTCTCAGTCTATTGTAACTCGGAGCGAACAAAAAATGTAATTCCCCACTGTACTCAATTTATACGGTCAAGAATAAACACACACACCATCTCAGCTAACAAGTATAAATACTTGATATATTTAAACAACACACAAAACAACATGTACTGAAAGAAAATATGCCTGCAATTTAACAGCATTCCAGAGACTGAAAACCAACCATTACAATGCTTATTGAACATTACTTTTAGTCATCTACAAGTGATAAACGCATTTGTCCTTGTTATGAAAGATTCCAGCCTCTAGAATACTCATATTAAAAATCTATTATATTTTCATTCATGCATGATTTCATCAGCAACAACTCAGATCCCATTAGTCCATTCCTTTTATTCTATTCTCACACCTTATTTTATTCTCACACACTCTTCCTTTCAATCTGAGAAACATGCTGCTAACATCAATGCAGAAAAAGGACTGTCTCCAATTAGCCTCAACAAAATTATGGTTATGTTCTTGTTGTAATATTATACGGGATATTTTTATTCAGTAATACTAATAGCAAAAGCATGCCACATTCTAAACTGTGAGCACCAGCATGTAAAATGTAAAGGGTTTTACTGCAATGCTTCTTCAAAAACCTGTATATCATGAATGATTCCATGAATATTACAATGTAGTATAATATATGTTTATTATTAGTATCTAGAACTCCTAATATTTTGGATAGCGATAGCGCTGGTAGACATTACTAATTTAATGAATGGCCAATTCACCAATACTAATAACTCCAACAAACGCTATTACAGAAGCAATATTGCTTTGATAAAGTATTTTAATTGAATACTTTTACTGCAAACAGAATGACTCATATTCAAATGTACTAATATTTATAGATGTGCGTTTATTTGAAATACCACAATCTTACAACATTCTTAGAAATATCACTTATTTATTTATTTACTTATTTATAATTGCAATTTTATACAGTCCACAAATGTAATTAATGTTTTAGTTTTTATTTTAAATGAAAAGATCTCAAGCTGAAGTCATATCCAAATATTTTATTGAAACTATGCTTTATTGATATAATTTCTGTCAAATACAATTACAATAAATGTCACAAAAACCTATCACCACCACATCACCGCTACATGTATCCCATTTGTGAAATAATGGCACCCACAATAAATAATATGATAATAAGAAATTGATTATGTTTTTACTCAACATCCCCACAAGCGACGCCATCAAAAACTTAATTCCAAATCAGACTGAAATATCACATCCTAACATAAACAATAGACTGCATTCAAGCAAAACTCTCCAACTAAAATTGTACCCTCATACTTTTTCACTGAGTATAAGATAATAAAATAAGCCTAAAATAGAAAAATACCACACCCAAATTAATCTTATGCATTTCCTAACTTTATTTAAAGACTACCAATAAAATCACAGAAAGGACAAAGCACCACAACACAAACCAAATATCACGACCAAAACACGACGATCCGAATCCTAAAATAATTTCAAGAAAAATACCACAGCTTTCGTTTTCGCATAGACGCTAGAGTCTATGGTTTTCGTCGGCACCTAGGCTAGTGACCTTTGAACTCGTCCGTCCTTTACCTCTCCCCCAACTGCCATCTTTTGGGAACGGACGAATTTAAGGATTCCGGCAGATACGTGCAGGTCTTAGTTTCAAAAATTCATTTATTTTCCGATTTCAAAGAAGAAATTTTCAAATCAATGTCGTCGTAAAACTAACAGGTCCGCATCTACATGTCGACGATCGCCAATGTAAGATACACAACGCCACTATACAACACGCAACATGGGGATCACCAATCTCGCCTCTGCCTTGCGTCATGCACCTTCTTTCACACTCTCATTCACTGCAAATATAATAAACCATACTTACAACGCTTCGATCTATACTCCAAACATACCTGTCTAACCTAACTAACTACTGTCTTTGTCCACCGTCAGTGCCCACAGTCCAGTCACTGTCTTCGTGCTCTCTGGGGAAAAGCAAAACCAACAGACACACACAAACGTCACACAGCACGTCACATCACAGACAATGCGTCATTTCCTAATCACATCGCGTGCTCTCTTTCTGATTCACCCTTACAGTAGATAACGACAGCTTTAGGTGGGCTTCGGTTGCTTAATGCTGACCTGAAGGAGGGTTCAAGATCACTAATAGTGAAGGCTTTGTTCTTGACAGTTTCAAAGCCATATGATTGTCCCAGTCTTTTTTCTTGAATACCATTCAAGACCGAGTCATGCAGAATAATAATTTCACTTCCGCATTCCTTGGTGCTGACGGCTGATGTTACGTCAATTGATGATGACGCAGGTATTTTGACTTCGTATCTTGTCGCAACTATATCATGATCTGATCTTGTTTTTTTACTGCACAAAGTGGAATTCGGCATGGTTGTCGCGGTCTTTGGTGGCACCTTCGAAAGTTTTACGTTGGAACCAACTGCCGACAACTTCAAAGCTTCCGCGTAGGTAGAACTATTTTTGCTCCCCGGAGCTGCACACCTCGTCTGCTTTGAAGAGGCCAGTAACTTGTCGAATTTTTCATCTTGGTCGCGAATGATATTTTCGAGCACGGAGATTCGGAAGCAAAGCGATTTTACTAGATCCTTTAACTCAGAAATATCACTCACTGTGGTGGTGTTGGTGTTGGTGAAGGAGGTATTTGTGTTGGTGGTACATTCATCCTCTGCTCCCAGTTCCGTGCAGCTTACGACCTTGGTTCCAACGGCCTCCTGTCTTACGTCTGTTGATAGCAAAAAGGAAGCTTCTGCATCATCTTTTTCGTTATTTTTCCTTATCATCTTCATCCTCCTTTTCCCACTCCTAGTCTTGGCCATCTTCCCGTAAATGGTACAAGCGCTACCAGGATACAAAATTCTCTGGTTAGAGTTTGTCGCTTGTTTCTGCATCCATGTTGGCGTAGGAATAATTGTAATAATATAATAATGTAATAATCATCATATAATTGTAGTAGCAGTTGTTGTTGTCGTCATTGTTGTTGTTGTCGTTCTTGTTATTGTTGTTGTTGTTCTTCTTCTTCTTTCCCACCCTCTTCCCCCATTCTTTTTCTTCTTCTTTTTTCTCCTTACGTCACCTCGCATTTCTTTTCGAGATTTTGAACTCAGGTCCAAGACCTTACATTAACGAGGTCGTACCCACGACAAAGAGTTCATGTTCTCCGCGAGGTCATAACCAGTGCAAAGACCTTTCACGTATGCAGCCACAAAACACCCAAGACTACGTCATTCACAAGATAGTAATTATGGCAAAATTGTCCACACAATTAATCCGGCAACGATTTATTTGAACTTTCTTTCTTTAGGAAATTAACGTCCCCGGACACAGTGCGTATAGGGGACAAATTTTGAACTTTGTAAATAAATCGTTCTTATATCGCGCATTTTTTAAGCTATAGAGCTGCTCAAGGCGCTGGCTGATACAGGAAATTAATCAAGCCGCCCGAGCCGCTTTTGCTGCGGAGCTATCATTAAAATCAACATTGTTGATCAATAGGTGCATAAGCCAACGAATGGATCGATTTCTATTAAAGAAGGTCATTTTTGTTATAGCGTTTTATCCTTGTAGAGCAATAGTGATTGTTAATTTTAAAAGGACCTGTTACTCTGGACTGTGTGTCCTTGGGGCATTGCATTGTACAGTTGGACTTGACTTTGTCGGATATCGGATGTGTCGGTGTGTCGGATAGCGCAGTGGTTGGAGCACTCGCTACTGTGTCGCAAGTTAAGCGCCGTCCAGTGCGGTTAGCACTTGGATGGGTGACCACAACGTGAAGCGACAAATAACAACGCCCCCAGTTGCCTCAACTGTGATTGGGTACCTACTCCCTTGAGGGTGGGGAAGGTAAAGCAGCGAGGGAGAGAGATGGGCATCACCCTCATTACGCTGGCCCAAGATAAGTGTGATCTCCAACATCAAGCTCTCCTACGGCCACAAGTCAGTGTTCCCGATTACGCACAGTAGTGCGTCAATTACGCACAAAATATGAAAAATGACGCAGAAAAATTTGCACGTGTGCGTTTTCGAATAGCTGAAGTCAAAAATACGACCAACGAGTGGCGAACTAATTCACGGCATAATCAGAATCAGAACCCAACTGAGACTGCCATTGCAGACGATTAAAGATTGTGTCGGGAGTTGTCCTTAAAAATCGCATGCGCGCGCATTGTAAACTTCCTCCAAGCAATGCATTCACTGAAGTTTGCAGCAACCAAGCGACTCAAGCTTAAATAAACATTTAATACATGTTTTAATTTTTTGATTTTATATGATTATGATAACTAATGTGACGCTTTAACAGAGTAAAAAAAAAAGTGAGGCTTGGACTTGTTTTTACATTTCTTTTTCCGATTTGGGGACTCTCAAAATTTGCACAAGGACTCTTAAAATTTTATACCTGGGAGTCCCAAGGACTCTCATTTTTTGTGTGTGGAGGCAGACTTGGTGTGCGGCGTGCCTCAGGGTTCCGTTTTAGGGCCGGTGTTATTCACTCTGTACACCAAGCCACTGCTTCTCCTGCTTAGAAAGCATGCTGTTGAGAGTCAGTCATTTGCAGACGACACACAACTTTATAAATCCACAGCCCCCTCTCTCATTAATTCCACTGTTCAGACTTTGGAGAACTGCATCACAGACATTAAGTCATGGATGACACGCAACAAGCTTAAGCTTAATGACGATAAAACCGAAGCCCTCCTCATTCACAAGCACAACACCTCCTCCTCACTCCCGCCTCTCCCAACATCGCTTACGGTAGGGACAACAAACATTCAGTTCTCATCCTCAGCAAGAAATCTCGGCTACATTCTCTCTGATGACCTGTCCCTCAACAACCACATCTCCAACATCTGTCGATCTGCATACACGGCCATACGCCAAATCAGCTCCTTTCGCCACTATCTTACGCTCACTGCCACCAAAACCCTAGTCTGCGCTCTCGTCCTTTCTCGTCTTGACTATTGCAACTCTCTCCTCGCTGGCTCCCCAAAACACATCATTGACAAGCTACAAAAGGTTCAGAACTCAGCAGCTAGACTAGTATTCCGAGCTAAGAAACGCGATCACATCACACCTCTACTACATTCCCTTCACTGGATTCCTGTGCAAGCACGCATAGAGTACAAACTCTCTGTTCTCTGTCACAACTTCTTCACAGATTCTTGTCCCTCCTACCTTGCTGATCTACTGTCTGTCTATTCCCCTTCACGCACTTTAAGATCTTCTGCTGACACTCGCACACTCAAGGTTCCCGTCACCCGCACTAAGACATGCGGCCAACGTGCATTCGCTTACTCCGCACCTAAGCAGTGGAACTCCCTTCCCTCCCATATCCGCAACATACAATCAACACAAGCATTCAAAAAGGCCCTCAAAACCCACCTCTTCAAACTTCACTATTCAGAATGATCTGTATCCCGCTGCCATTCTCTCCTCTTTGTCTCTGTCTGATCCGTAAGTGTATACACGGCTGTACATATTTATACTGTTTTTCCTCCTGGGCCTAACCGGGCATATAAATAGCTGTGAATATGTTTTTGCTATTCTATTTGTCTTTTCTGTTATTTGTGTACATAGTTGTAAATTGTAATTTGTGTACATAAGTGTAAATAATTTGTACCCTTACTGTTCTGTCTTTTGGTGTATTGTAGCGAAAGCGATGTTTTATCGAGTGCATGTACTTATATGTAATGACTATGTAAAGCGTGGTGAGTCTGGTCATAGGCTGGAGTATCCGCTATATAAAAATCCGTTATTATTATTATTATTATTATTATTATTATTATTATTAACACTGACAAGGCTATGGGACTACCTTTACCTTTTTACCCTTTACTTGACTTTGTGATCTGTTAAACTTCGGAAGAACCTTGGTGCCACTAGGTCTTTGCCCGGCAACAGGTTAATGTGTCCATCGACCTTCACGAGGCTCTCTCTCTCTCTCTCTTTCTCTCTCTCTCTCTCTCTCTCTCTCTCTCTCTCTCTCTCTCTCTCAATACGTCATAGAACAAAAGTTCAAGAAACTGGTTTATTAATATACATTAGCGAAACAATTAATTTCAAGCGTCTGCATCACATTGAACAGCATCAGATTGAGTCTATTTGGCTTGAAGTAAATATAAAACATTCAGCATCAATAATCGTCGGATTCTTATACAGACATCCTGATGTACATGTAGACTGGATCAATAACTTCACTTCTATGATCGATGCTCTAATATTAGAATCTAAAGATTTCTTCATTTTAGGGGATTTTAATATTGACCTGTATAAACCTAATAAACACTGGACTGATACTATCAAACTTTGCAACATTGAACAACTAGTATCAGGACCAACCAGAGTAGCTGCGACTTCTAGCACACTCATTGATCATATATATACAAATAACAAGACGCATGTTGTAGAAGTTTGTGTGCCAGTATTTGCTTGCAGTGATCATTATCCTGTTTGTTTAACCTGGAAAAAGAAAGGAGCTAAAATTCCAAAACCAGGACAAAAAACAATAACATACAGATCTTTTTCAAAATTTTATGAAAATGATTTTCTCTTTGATCTCAGCAACAGCGGTCTCTCAAATGTTTATAATTTTACTGACCCTGAAAATGCTTTATCATACTGGTATGATACATTTATGAATATATACAATATGCATGCTCCTATCTATACCAAAAGAGTTAAATACTATACTAAACCGCCATGGCTAGACACAGAACTACAAAAGGCCATTTATTTGAGAGATTATTTAAAGAAAAGCGGTAAAGAATATGATTATAAGAAACAAAGAAATGAAGTAACTTCACTAAAAAGAAAGAAAATGAAAACATTTATTACAAATTTAATATCGTCCAAAAACAGTTCTAAAAAGATTTGGACAGCAATTCATCACTTAACAAACAAATCAAGTATATCAAAGGTAATTACAGATATTTCTCCTAATACTCTGAATTTACATTTTATTAAAACGTCTGACAGAACTATTACTATTGACAAATCGAAAGAAAACACTCTAAAAAAATTAACAGAATTTTGTCACTCTAAGAATATTAAAAACAAGAGAGATATTCCGTATTTGTCTACAGAATTTGTATATAAAGCACTAAGAAACCTTAAGCAAACAAACTCAAAAGGTGTTGATGAATTGGATAGTAAAATATTAAAATTGTCCGCGTCATTCATTACGAACACTTTAACGTATATATACAACTTATGCATAGCCAGATCATATTTTCCTAAAATGTTTAAAAAAGCAAAAAGTTATACCCCTTTTTAGGAATGGTGATAGCACTGACCTATAGACCTATTTCGATTCTTTCTACTCTCTCTAAGCCTCTTGAAAAGCACTTAAATAATAATATTCTTGATCATTTCACTAAAAACAGCCTCTTACATGAAAATCAATCAGGTTTTAGAGCTAAACATTCTTGTCACACGGCTCTTACATCTATGATAGAACAATGGCTAAATAATATTAATCAGGGAAAATTGTCTGGAACATTATTTGTTGACTTTGCAAAAGCTTTTGATGTAATAGATCATGACCTTCTTCTACGTAAATTACGATTATATGGCATTCATTCTAAATCGCTTGAATTTCTCAAATCGTTTATTTCTGACAGAGAACAGTGTGTTTATATAAATAACAAAAAATCACAATTTGAAATTGTTAAAGCTGGAGTACCACAAGGATCTATTTTAGGACCTTTGTTATTTTCTATCTACATAAATGATCTCCCCCTTCATATTTCTACTTCTTGTGAACTCTTTGCTGATGACACTACATTACACTCTCAAAATACAGACTTGAATCATCTGTGCTCCTCCTTACAACAAGGGGCTATTGAACTACAAGAATGGACTGAATCCAACCACATGGCCCTCAATCCAGACAAAATGAAATCCATGCTAATTACAACAAGACAAAAAGACAAAATTTATCTATAAAGCTTCGTCCATTAAAAATTTGCAATAAAACAATTGATGAAATACAATTTCATAAACTTCTTGGTATAACTTTAGACAATAATTTGTCCTGGATCAATCATATTTTAAATGTTAGTAAAACCATTTCGAAAAGGACTTATCAGTTATCAAGAATTAAACATTTATTAAATTTACATTCTCGTAAACTTTTTTATTCTGGTCATATTCAACCATTTATTGATTATTCCTCTACTATTTGGGATTCTGCTAGTGGCAATGCAATGAAGCCTTTAATTAGAGTTCACAAACGTGCAATTAAACAAATTATTCTTAAACAAAAAATATCTCCAGATGATTATAAACGGATTAATATTCTACCTCTTGCCAACAGACTAAAATTTAATAAAGGGGTTTTCATGCACAAGATCCTTTCTTGCAATGCACCTTCCTATCTTTGTTCTCTTTTTTCCCAAAAAAAACAGATCGTCCACAAAATTAAATGTTCCACTTCCAAGAATTGATCTTTTCAAAACTAGTCTAGCTTATTCTGGTTCAACTCTGTGGAATAACTTTCCTGACGATCTTCGCACTCCAGAATATAAAATTACATCATTTAGAACACGTCTCTTACAACACATTAAAAATTAAATAAACGTTATTTGTTGTTAAAATTAACAACAATAATATGATTTAATTTTTTTTAAATTTAAAATATTTATTCCATGATGATATTGTTTATTTGTTATTGTTCCATGATGTTAATGTTATAACATTCATTTGTTGTATTTAATAGTTCTTGTTACAAGCCCCAAGGGCAAGATGTAAAAAAGCGCATCCAGCGCTTACTCTTTTACCCTTGCAAAATAAAATTGTTATCTTATCTTATCTTATCTCTCTCTGTCTGTGTTTGGGTGTGTGCGTGTGTGAATATGTCTTTCTATCATTCATGATCAAACGCATGTGAATCCAAAATAAGTAATTATATTGCGCTCGATAATCCCCTTCCGTCTATCAGCACTATGAAATATGCCTACTGATTGCCATTCACTTGTGTGCACGTGTTTGCCATCTCTCTGTTATGTGTTTAACGCTCAGGGTGCCTAAACTTAATCCTTGCATTCCGCGGTGTCTGAACTTTCATTCCATGGTATTCCGTGATGTCTAAATTTCATTCCGTGGTGTCTAAACATTCATTCCATGGGGCCTAAACTGTCAGTCCAGTTCAGCTTGGTTCAGTATTTTAATTTTACGTCTGTACACTCTAGGTGCATGACATTAGACAATAAAACTAAAATATAGTAAAATCCTAACAATCTACCAAATAAAAATAAAATTATAATAATCCAACAACTGGTGACTTTAATATAACATCAACAATGATAGTGATATCTGGATGGGAATGACCTGTTAACTGTCACAGTGGGTCTATTGTTGCTGGACTCTGCACAATGGAATGCTATTACCCACTCGTCTTAAGTCGATGGGGATCGCTAGTAAATCTTCCTGTGACTCTACTTAATACATTTATTTGTTTAGCTCGTCTGTGTTTAGGCTGGGGTACAGAGATAGAAAGAAAAATGGTAAAAGATCACTGACACACTAGCTCTCACACAGCTATGAAACATAGGTAGTCCTGCCACTTGATAACAGTAAATATCACACATTTATTTCCTCTACTCTATACACGATCTGCTAAGTACGATACTAACTTAAAAGTTCAAATGTTTCTTTGACTGGTTCGCTTCTTGATAGTTCTATGCAGCTACTGTAACATCATCGGGCACTGGATGCTTTCTGCCCTAAGGGTCAGAGTTCTGTGGTCCTTTGATACAGGTTTGGTGCACTGCATACTGTGTACTTAGCTCAGTGTCCAAAGAGCTGTGTTGTGGTTGCTTCCTTGATAAGCTGTGTTGTTGTGGATTCTTCTCCTTGTTTCTAGACTGGTGGGCTTCTCTTCGCTCATTGCTTGATCAGCCGCTGTAGGCCAACTTTCAGTGAAGACGTTTTCTTGTCTTTCACCTGGTTGGGCTCACTATACGATGCCTGCTCGTCTGTAACATATGAGACGAAATTCTGCACAACCCTGTATTCTAGGTGTGTGCAGAGCGTCTCACTGAAGGCCGAAGTAGCCCTCAGTATTATAAGCGACGAACATTCTGCTAACTCCGTGGTCCACTGGAATCTCCACTCTAATTTCCTATACATAGATAAATATAAATCATGGCTATCTATACACATAATATTGTTGTCACATGTAAAATGACAATGTAATAGATAATGTAAAAAGTCTGGAAAATAAATTACTCTGATATAATAAACACGTGTTTGTTTGCTTAGTGTTGCACTAATGAATAATTCTGCTAGGATGGTAACTGTAGAGTATGGCATTGATATACGCAATTAAGTTGGTTCCTGCTAAGTGTAATGATTCTCCTAATTCCTTGAAGTGCAATCTCAAGGCTACTGGGTCTGACATTGTCAAAAGTGTCTATGACCAACCTCTGAATCACGTGGAATACAAAAACCCTAGCAATATGGCAATTCAATAAAAACAATGCAAAGACAATCAAATTCATAATCAATAATAGAATAAAACAAGAGTCAAATGGCATACAACAGTTACTTAAACAAAACCTGCAAAAGAACTATGCAACATACAGGCACAAAAAGAATTTAAGCAAAAAAAGTTTTAATACAAAAGAATAGTGCACCAACTCTGTTTCCTACACTTACAACTATTCTAAGTTATTCTACTGCTACTATTACTGTAATCCTATTCTATTGTACACAGATCCGGTTATACCCAGTTCCTATTCTACACAGATCCTGGCAGGCTCGCCAATTAAGTTGTGAGGTGGGTCTATTGTTGCTGGGCTCTGCACAATGGAATGCTATTACCCACTCGTCTTAAGTCGATGGGGATCGCTAGTAAATCTCCCTGTGACTCTACTTAAAACATAGGTAGGACGCCTTTAGTGATGTCACGTGGTGAGTTTTGGTGAAATGACTCCCCTTCGTCTTGTTCAAAGAACAAGTATAGACCAAAGCATTGAAAGATAAGGAAAACTCGAAACACAGTGAAGTTACACTTTCTTCCAATTATTATTTACCCAAGTATGCTTACATCGAAAATTCCACCGAACAGTGCTTTCAAGTTAAGCTGTACACATTTTCGGAAATGCTTTTATAATGAAATTGTTTTGTTTTCTTCCTCATTCCTCCAAATTCAGATAGGTTTTGTATTTTCATTTTTTGGAGAGACCGGAATTACTTCTGGGTTCGGCAATGTTTGTAACTACTTGGCTGCGTGTTATTACATGAAGTAGTTCCTGCCGATAAAGGTGAAGGTGAGAAGGTGAAAGCTGGCACGCGCTGACTCAAAGCACTTGTCTTGCAAAGTACACACTTCTGTCTCGCAGTGCCCCTCTGGATAGTTGAGATGAAGGTGATGGAAGAAGGGCTGGTCATTGGAGGTGATAGTGATGGATGGATGGTTGATACGCCCAGTACTCCTGGAAGCAACTGCACCCTGTAAATGATCATATTGCTGTCAGCAAACAGGTTAAATCTGTATATTATTTTTAACTAGTAACAGTGGAATGGTGCGTTTGGGTTCAGTTTGTAAACACACAACACAAAGTCAGACTCCAGCCTGTTATACTTATCACGAAATGCTTTATATCCTAGCTGGTAACTCATCTGGCTCTGAAGGCTCAGTGGGGGCTAAATTTATGTGAGGCTTTTTGTACCAACAGAGCCTTGAGCAACAGTTAAAAGTTAGTTCATCATTGCTTTTAGGGTCCAGCAGACTTCAATGAACAGAATCAGGACCTTTTTTGGGAGTGCGCTATATAAAAGCAATAACAAAAAATAAAATAAAAATTGACCAAATCAATTGCCTGCCTACATACATGTTCTACAGCAAAGGAGAAATTGATAGAAGATCAGTGCCAGGAAATAGAGAACAGTCTGAATAAGAACAACAGCAAGAAGGCTTACCAGACTGTGAAGCGGCTGACAAGTGTTAAACAGCCCAAGGTCTCCATGATCCAAAGCAAGTCTGGCATATGCCTTACAGAAGAACGAGAAGTCTTGGACAGATGGACAGTGTACTGCTCAGACCTTTACAACCACACACCAAACGGAGACCCATCAGTTCTAGCATGTCCAGAGAACAGAGATGAAGAAGAAATGCTCCCAATTCTCTGAGAAAAAGTTGAGGCAGCAGTGCAATCGCTGAAGAAGGGGAAGTCAGCGGGTGTGGACAACATACCCGCGGAACTGCTTTACGCAGAAGGAGAAGTGATGATTGACGCACTCACCATTATCTGTAACAAGATCTGGTTGAATGGGGAGTGGCCTACATCATGGACCCAGTCGCTTGTCATCACTCTTCCCAAAAAAGGTTAGCTTCAGGAATGTAAAAATTACCGCACCATCAGCCTCATCAGCCATCCCAGCAAGGTCCTCCTGAAAATAATACTCAGCAGGTTGAAACCCCAAGAAAATGGGTCCAGACAGGAAGTCCTCTCCAGGATCGCACAAACAACTGCTGCCCTGGCGAGGTTGAAGCCCATTTGGAAAGACAGGACCATCAGTCTACATTCCAAGGTAAGGCTGCTGCGCTCCCTTGTCATCTCCATCTTCCTATATGCTTGTGAAACATGGACCCTCACAGCAGATCTCCAACGAAGGATACAAAGCATGGAGGTGAGGTGCTACAGAAGACTTCTGGGCATTTCCTATACCCAGCACATCACCAACGACAAAGTCTGACAGCCCCTCTCACAAGCCATTGGACAATACGATGACCTGCTCACAGTGGTAAAAAAAAAAAAAAAAACGGAAACTCCGATAGTATGGCCACGTCACCAGATCATCATGTCCTGCAAAGACCATCCTGCAAGGCACGGTGCAAGGAGATAGAAGAAGAGGGAGACCGAGAAAGAGGTGGGAGGACAACATTCAAGAATGGACTGGTTTATGACATTGAGCGAAACAATCAGGGTTGCTGAGGACAGGGAAAGATGGAGTAAGCTGGTTAAACGAAAATCTGTGGTGCCCCTACGACCTCCGAGTTACGGGATAGGATAGGATAGGATAGGATCGGATAGGATAGTTCGAGAACAGCCTCCTCTGTCCCCCCTCTCGCCTCCCTTCGTCCCTCTCCCTCGCATTCCCCGCGGTTGGTTTCGTTAGCCACGCCTTTTCACGCACGCCGGTGACGTTTGCAATACCCACAAAGTGCCAAGCCGATGACTGTTTGCGGTAAGTGGGCGGAGCTTTAGTGTCGTATAACTAGATCAGTGAACTCTACATGAAAGCCGTAAGTATCGGAAGTCGTGGACCTGGAGTGTAGTGTACGTTCAGCTAGCAATCTTATTACTGGGTTGCGTTTAACTGTCACTTTCTCAATCTTTCTAAATTTCAGCTTAATTGTTTGCTGTTTGTACAGGTGAGTTATTTAAAAAAAAAAAATCTTTATATATAATTAGAATATATTTCCCCGTCTATAGGCACTAGTTATTTTGAGCTTTGTATTTCGTGTATGACATTTTTTTACCCAGACCAAACGTAGTTCTAAGGGTAGGTAGGGGCCGGGGGATATACTGGAGTCGACTTCGTTCTCCCTATCTCTCTCTCTCTCTCTCTCTCTCTCTCTCTCTCTCTCTCTCTCTCTCTCTCTCTCTCTCTCTCTCCCTATCTCTCTGTCTCTGTCTCTGTCTCTCTCTCTCCCTCCCTCTCTTTCTGGCATTGTTATGACATTACACAATGATAAAGTGAACTTTCGTTGCTCAAACCAACCACTGAAGTTTGATTTTTCCATTTCTGTTCTGACAGGGAGTGATTTCCCCTGATTAACGGTACATCGAATACCAAAACCGTGTGACCTTTGACCCTATTTGTGAGTGAACGACAAAGCTGTAAAGTGTGTCGTTGGGGTAAGGTTGGGTAGGGTAGGGTAGGGTAGTGTTGAGAAGTGTTGGGTAGGGTAGGGTATGGTCTATTTTATCAATCTAAAACCAAAACCCTTACAAGCAATTGTTTTTGTTACGGGGTTCTTTGTCTTAGCGGTTTTGGTAGCTGCAATATTTGGCTTCAGGATGTTAGCTGGTCAGTCAATGGCTGTATGGAATTCCCTTTGTAAAATGTTTATTTTTACCACTTTCAGCTAAGTAATCCTTATTTAGAATCATACAGACGTTTTATCTTCGAATTTGTGGAATAATATATTGAAAAATAAATAATTAATACAAATGATGGATACACAATCTCTAGAAAGACCTTGCATTTATTTCTTTATTTCTATATTTAAAAAAATAACAACAACAAAAAGTTTTCAAGCGAATCATGGAATTCCCTAAATAATGAAAATTGCAGTCCATAAACAATTAGTTCTTTACGTAAATAATATTTGTTTAGCAATCTTCTAAATAATACATTATTTAGCAAATTCCACAAAGAAATGCATTATATAGGTAAATATTTCATTATTTAGAAACATTTCAAAGTAGTACATTATTTCACACAATCTGTTAAATAATGCATTATTTAGTAGATAATTTCTTATTTTGCAACCATGTTTTATTTACATATGGTTTATTTACATAAGCAATGTATTGTTTAAGTAAATAATAAATTACATACAGAGAAAAAATATTATTTAGAGAAATCCTACATTGTTTGTAAACAAATTATTTTTTTAGATTCTTTTATATAAAGATTATTTAGCTGAAAGCTATCATAAAAATCCCGAGAAAAAAAATCGCAATCAGATATTTTACAAAGGGAATTCCATATGGCTGTTGCTAGTAACCAGCTCAAAGCCCACGAAATGTATTCATGTAAATCTATGTCTATCTATATCTGTATCTCTCTCTCTCTCTCTCTCTCTCTCTACATATATATATATATATATATATATATATATATAGAGAGAGAGAGAGAGAGAGAGAGAGAGATAGAGATATATAGATATATATATATATATATATATATATATATATATATATATATATATATATATATATATATATATATATCAGGGCCGGATCACTTACTCTTGGAGGGGGGGGTTCCAAAAATTTTTTAAGGGGTTAGGGGTGACAAAAACGTGTCCGCTCGAGGAACTTGAGTAGAATGAGGAACGTTTTACTTACCACCAGTGTCAACTAAATTAAAAGCTTTAAAAAAACTCCATATATATTTTTTTTTCTGACTGAGTGAGGTACATCGAATGGCCAGGGGGGGGGTTCCGGAACCCAGGAACCCCCCCCCCCAGATCCGGCCCTGTATATATATATATATATATATATATATATATATATATATATATATATATATATATATATATATATATATATATATATATATATATATATATATATATATATATATATATATATATAGATATATATATAGATATATATATATAGATATAGATATAGATATATATAGATAGAAACTACATTCAAAAGAATTTTTTTTAAACGACATTTCTGGCACAAACCAGCCCAGCAGTTATATGGCTTCGAGATTATACACCATAATTTGGCTATACCTGAAACTTTACAAAAATCATTCTGAAGGAACTGAAAGTTAATGAGAAAATGTGTGTTATTTTTAGGCGTAACCAATTACAGTACATTACATAATTGTTGCTTTAGGTCCAGCGGACTCTTCCGAGCCAAATCAGGACCGGACAACCCCCAATCCGCATAAAAGATCTGCTGAAACAACCAACAACCCTAGTGGGAAAACTGAATGCCCTCCACCAGCCAGTCACTTTACTATAAAGACATCCCACGCAGGGGACGGCTGAGGCTTTACCCCCAACTAATCGAACCCCCGTTTACAAAAACAAAATAGAATACAAACATCATTATAAATTATCAACAAAACACATACATATAAAATGCCTACATTGCTAAATAATAACATCATAGGAAGCCCTAGTGACCACCTGGCAGAAAGCGTCCAACATTCCCAAGCTGATCCAACAGACCCCATACACGAACAAGGAGTCTTGTCCCGGAAGAGTTTTCAAGAAAAAAGGTAGATGACTGGTATAGCGAAGAAGACGATAGTATAGCAGATTGATAGAACAGAGCAGGAATGAGAAAGAGCAAATGAGAAAGACAGCGACAGTGGGAATTTAAAGCACTAAATTTCCAGAAAGTGGGGATACTATTTATACTGAAACCCCCGGCATCCCAACGGGGGTACTGTTGCCGCAGTGAATCGGTCATGCCTACAAAGTCAAGACAGGTTTTCAACTGGGGCTTTCCCTTTTCCCTTTATAGGTTAGAACAATCTACAGTGGCAAGATTGCTCATGACCCCAAGGGGTTGCGTAACCAATGCGTATTTGAAAATCGAAAATGTGTGCTGTTATCTTGAGAATTATGAGGTTGTATTTTTGTGTTTATTTAATCTCTTCTTTTAAAATTATTAGTAACATAAAAATCAAGGTTGAATTTGAATAAGTGTCTTATAGAAAATGGCTTTGCACGCAAAACATTTGTTTTAGAAAAGTTAGTTTTATGAGTAACGTGCGCCAAATTTGGGCTAAGTTAATTTCGTTGTTGTTGTTGATGTATCAAATTTTATTCATCAGATTAACATACGTTGCACTGATAAGTTAATTTCAAAGATAATTGTCTACCTTACTCTTTAAAAATTCTGTTAGTTTAATGTCCCACAGTAACCAGTCTCAACAAAACACTTGAATAATGGATACGACGAGGCGCTCACTGAAGATGGTGTTGTTGATGGTGATGATGATGAGGATGTGGACACCTTCCCATGCCACAGTCAACTACATATGCAAATACGGACCGCTTGAGACCGCTAGATGTAATGATCACACATGTTAACATTTAAGAAGAAGAAGAAGAAAAATAAAGAAATAATAAATAAATAAATAAATATTTTTTTTAAAAAATAATAAGAGTAATAGTAGTAATAAGAAGAAGAAGCAGAAGAAGAAGAAGATGCTGATGATGATGATGATGATGATGATGATGATGATGATGATGATGATGATGATGATGATTATGATGATGAAGAAGAAGATTAAGAAGAAGAATTAATAATAATAGTAGTAGTAGTAGTACATGTAGTAGTAGTGGTGGTAATAATAATAATAATAATAATAATAATAATAATAATAATAATAATAATAATAGTAATAGTAGTAGTAGTACATGTAGTAGTAGTGGTGGTAGTAATAATAGTAATAATAATAATAATAATAATAATAATAATAATAATAATAATAGTAGTAGTAGTAGTAGTAGTAGTAGTAGTAGTAGTAGTAGTAGTAGTAGTAGTAGTAGAAGTAGTAGTAATAGAAGAGGTAGGAGGAGGAGTAAAAGAAGAATTAGTAAGAAGAAGAAAGAAAATGAGAAAAAAAAGAACAAGTAGTAAAAGAAGAATAAAACGAAGAAGCAGGAGGAGGAAAAGAGGGAGAAGAAGAAGAGATTATGAAAAGAAGAAGAAGAAGAAGACCTTTGCCATGTCACTTGATTAGTGATATGCACGCATTCATACTTTTGACATGAATTTTAAAATTTAAAAAAGTTAAAATCTTCCATTGTCATTTATTACTTCATTCTGTCTTTTTGTTTTCTTTCTTTGCTTTCTTTGTCTCCTTTTTGTCTTCTCTTTTCGTCTATTGTTTATACTTCATTGGTATATTCTTTCTTTCTTTTATTATTTTCATTTTGTTCTTTCTTTCTTTCATTTCTTCTTTCTTTCTTCGTTTCTTTCACATTTTCTTTGTGTTCTCATCTCTTGTTGTCTTTGTCCCTTTCTGCTCCGCTCCCCCCCCCCCCCTTCTTTTTCTTCTTCTTCTCTTTCGTTTGTGTTTTGTTCCTTTTTTTCATTCCTTACTCATCTTCTCTCCATTATTTGCTTTCTTGTACATTCCTTGTCTCTGCTTTCATTCCATTCTTTCTTTTTCTTTTTTTCCCTTTCTTTATTTCTGTCTTCAATTTGTTTATTTCAAGCAAGATAAAACTAAAAGATGATTTACTCGACATTCTAGCAGACGATACCCTGCGGAGAGACTGAAGCGGTTGTGAATCTGTAATACATTTTATTAATTTAAAAAAAGACCATCCTCCAAGGCACAGTGCAAAGAGGTAGAAGAAGAGAGAGACCGAAAAAGAGGTGGGAGGACAACATTCGAGAATGGACTGGCTTGACACTGAACAAAGCCATCAGGGCTGCTGAGGACAGAGAAAGATGGTCGCTTGTTAAACGATCATCTGTGGTGCCCCTAAGGTGTCCGAGTTACGGGATAGGATAGGATAGGCCTGTCACTGTTTGGTGTCTCGCTGTTGTTGGGTCGGAAACTGTTTAAAAGTTTTGTCCGGTTCTGGCTGGTACAAAGGTAGGGTGGGGAGGGGAAGAGAGCGAGGGAGAGAGAGAGAAAGGGAGGAGAGAAGAAGAAGAATGAAGGGGAAAACGCAGGAGAAGAAGGAAAAGGATGAGGAGGAGAAGAAGGAGATGAAGAAGAAGGAGAGGAAGAAGAAGGAGAGGAAGAAGAAGAAAAGTGGGTTAGACAGATAGGAGAGGGAGAGGAGGAAGGTGAGAATAGGAAGAAGGAAAAAAAAGGAGTAGGAGGAAATACATAGGACAGCTAAGATGATGATGATGATGACGATAATGAAAAAGTGTTATTACATAGTGCATTTACCAGTTCAGAGATCTGCTCAAGGCGCGATCCGAAAAAAGAAAAAGGAACTACCTCCAGGCGTTCAAGGCCCCAACTTGCAACATTAAACTCACAGTGCAGAACAAGGAAGAAAGAGTGAGGAGGGAGGGTGGTGTATTCTTGGTCGCTTTAGCCTGCACCTGCCTTTCTCGTAGCATAGAGTGACCGCTGCAGGCGACACGGGGGAATTCAAACAGGGGCATTACAGAAACCTCGGTTCCTGGCAATTGTTTTTTCCTTTCCTCTGAGTTCTTTATTATATTGATGGTGCCGGAAAAAAAAACAAACTAGCCGGTCGGAAGCGCAGATTTCTTTGTATCTTTTGATTCTTAGGCCTTATTCGGAAATGGGAGGTAATTTGTCTTTGTGGGGGAAATCCCGACCCTGAAGGCTTGTTGGAGGACAGGGCAGATATTGCTGCTGAAAAACTGCGTTCGTTTGTAAAGAATGTCAGCCCCAATGTTAGACAACTCTGGCGCAGCATGCGGACAAGCCGGCCAAGTTGTTTTCCCTCGTCTTTCCGAGTATGGTTATTCATAGTGGTGACAAAACTGGTCGGACACACCGACAATGTTATTATTATTATGATTATTAGTATTATTATTATTATTATTATTATTATTATTATTATTATTATTATTATTATTATTATCATCATCATCATCATCATCATCATCATCATCATCATCATCATCATTATTATTATTTATTTTTTTTAATTGTTATTTTTTAACAATATATTTTTTAGTTTGTTTTTATTACTTTAAATTTTTTTATTATTATTCTTTTTAAATGAACGCTGAAGTTATTTTGTTCATTATAATAATTGTGCAGATAGAGATGGTCGGGTACACCACTACTGCACGACTAGAATCTTTCCACCATTTCTAACCCTTGGCGAGTTCAAAGACGCCCGAGACCACAATGGTATATGTTTTGAGTGTGTTTGCGAAAACAACACCCGACTCATCGGATGGGCCTGCTGTTCGAGAGAGTAAGACAGGATTTTTTATATTCCCAGATTCCTCGGCGCGCGAAAGAGTTTCATTTTATCGGTTAACAAAATAACTAGCCAAATGTCAGTCAGTCGCCATATTAGTCATATTAACAGCCAAGCGTACCGAAAAAGCATGTCTCCGATAATTAATTAAGCAGCGTAAGCTTAGTGCCCGAAAGAGTGGGAATATAAACCGAGGAATGGGTTAGTGCACAAGTGCATTTTCATCACACGATTCCTAACGGCTCATATAGGGTTCCAGTACAGGTACCCCTATCTAACTACGCAAGTGTCTATAGAAACGGGGGGAGTCTTCCAGATACAGGCGCCTGTGGGTCTTATGGACCTGCGTGTACCAGATATAAAAGAACGCCAATGAAGCTCTATATGCTATAGTCCCCTTCCTTGTGGGTGGTAAGGGATTGTTCTTATATAGCGCACTTACAAGCTCCGACAACTTCTCAAGGCGCCGCCCACTACTATCCAGCATGCAACAGAATAGTTTGCCGAAGTCAGGATTCGAACCAAGACATACATACACGAGACTTGTGCCCTGAACCACTGAGCAATCCCTGACGCATGCTTTCGCTGAGAAGGCAACCCGAATTATAGTGCGCCCGTATGCGTGACCAAATATGACTCTCCATCCAAATGGCCTGCTAGGGTCGCAATAGCGCGCTGGTCTCCAATGATGAAGTTATTACTGGTTTCCAACGAACGGTCGTGTGTTGATTCTCGCATGGGGTGAAATAAATAACTTTAGGTTATAATATGAAGCTTTTTTTTAAGGTCACCTACGGATGAGATAGAATAGAGTCTGGTCTGTGTACGTATGCATTCTATTGCACGGACTTTAAAGATCCTGACGCTCATGTCGTAGACGGGCGAGCACCAGTAACACCAATACCCCCAGCATGTACTATAGGTTATGTCCCCTCTCCAACACACCCTGTCTGGGGTGGTGCTGCTCTTCGGGCTGCTGCGCTGTCGCAGAGACGGAAGCCCGAATGACGCCCGACCTGCACCGATGACACGTTAAATAAGAACATTCCAAATCCAAAATGTTTAAGAACCATACAATACATGTTATATTTTGAATGCTCTGCGAGTGAACGCTATCTACCTTAAGAGAAATATTAAGCGTTGATAGTTCGGCCTAGTAACCAAATGCATTCCTTGTGCGTTCACTTGGCAATACAATATTTTGTCTCCTCACGTTTCTTGGTGGCATCGTGTTTCTTATGAGGCGCCATTTGTAAATTAAATCATTATTGTCATTATATCTATAGAACATTCATTTTACCTGTATAAAAGATAGTGTATACTTATAAAATGAATTCTATGTCTATAAAAAACATTCAATAGCAATACAAAACTTTTTATAGCTAAAAACAACATTTTTATAACTACAGACTACATTTTACAATATACAAGAGAAATCATACGCGATCATCACGCCGTTTGTAAATATTATTCCGAAAAACTATTTTATCTCTAAATGCTTCATTTTATCTCTAAACACTACATTTTATACATAAACAATTCATTTCATAGGTAAACAAATCATTTTATAACAACAAAGAGCTTTTATATCTATAAAATAAATGTTATAATATATACAATGCATTTTACCTGTAGTATGCATTCGGAGCATTATTTTACATTCGGCGCATGACATTAATTTTATACTGACTTTCGAATTGCTGATCCCAGGGAAGCAACTCCATCCTCGTGTAGACTACTTGTAAACTTCTAAGCGACTCAACATGGTAAAGACCATTAAAGTCTACTACAAAAAATGGCAAGGACCATACTAGTGAATTAAATAAATTGGCGAGGACCATACTAGTGAAATGCTGATAAAACATCAGCGACATCATTGTCAGTCTCGACTGTTCCAATTACTTTTTGGTCGTCTTGAAAAACTATAGATAAGCATGAAGGCAAACCAGCTTCCATCGTAACTGTTACCTTGGAGATTGTTGACATCACATCAAGTATGCCGTATTAGCCGTAAGCGCGGGAAGTCGATATAGGCCTAGCGGGAATTTCCTACATGCGCCGTAGCTATCTAATTTTAGCTTATGCAACGTCACTTCCACATGAAAAGGGAGAGCCCAGCGCATACGTGCAGGAGGGGTGGGGGAGTGGGGGGGGGGGGGGGGTCGGAGCTTTTTTCGTTGAATTGGTTGAATGTACCTATTAACCCCTATACGCTTAACGAGTCCGGGGACTTAAAAAAAAAAAACAAAAAAAAAAAACGTCAGCCATCTTTGCGCACCGCATAGCAACTTTGGGTCGCTTAGAACGTTACAAAATAAAAATAATCAAAGGGAGAGAAGCAGTTATACAATGAGAAAGTTAGTATAAAATTATTGTAAGGCGCCGACTGGAAATAATTGGCGCGAATGCATTCTATAGGTACAATTCATTGTACGTGTTATAAAATGTATTCTATAGATATAAGTGCTCGTTGTTGCTATAAAATGAAGTGTTTACAGATAAAAGGAAGTTTTATAGATCGTTTTTGCTATAAAATGACTTGTTTATAGATACAATGACTTGTTTATAGGTAAAATGAATTGGTAACTTATAAAATGTTTTGTTTATAGATAAAATGAATTGGTTACGTATAAAATGTTTTGTTTATAAATAAAATAGTTTTTTTGTGTTTAATATTTACAAACGGCGTGACGATTCGTGTATGATCTCTTGTATATCGTAAAATGTAGTCTGTAGCTATAAAAATGTTGCTTTATAGCTATAAAAAGTGTTGTATTGCTATAGAATGTATTTTATAGGTATATAATTCATTTTATAATTATAACATATCTTTTATACAGGCAAAATGTATGTTCTATAGATTTAATGACAATAACCATTTAATTTACAAATGACGCTTCATAGTTTCTTACTTCTTTGTGTGTTGATGAGTTCATTTACCTTGATCTTTCTTCTTGTTTTCAGATACACCAAATAAATGTATAGGCCCTTCACTGCAAAACGTTGTCTGGAATTGTATTTAAGTGCAGTATCACGTTTCTGGTACACATAAAATACGAATAAATAAACTTTTGTAAGACCAGGATAAAATAAGTGTTTTCTTACCTTTGTTGTTGCTTTTGCTCGTATTGTTGTTCGTGGTGGTGTGTGATCTGAGAGAGAGGAAGAGAGAAAAAAGAAGAGGAATTGTGTGTACGATAGAAAAAAAGGGAATCAGTGTAGTCCCCCGTACGTGGAAATACCGGAGGATCTTTTAGTATAAATAGTTCTCCCACTGTCTGGAAATTTAGTGCTTCACATTTTCTGTTGTCTATCACTCATTGTATTTCTGCCTTAGCTTCCAATTTTCTGTTGTCTATCACTCATTGTATTTCTGCCTTAGCTTTTAATTTTCTCTTGTCTATCACTCATTGTATTTCTGCCTTAGCTTCCAATTTTCTCTTGTCTATCACTCATTGTATTTCTGCCTTAGCTTCCAATTTTCTCTTGTCTATCACTCATTGTATTTCTGCCTTAGCTTCCAATTTTCTCTTGTCTATCACTCATTGTATTTCTGCCTTAGCTTCCAATTTTCTCTTGTCTATCACTCATTGTATTTCTGCCTTAGCTTCCAATTTTATCTTGTCTATCACTCATGTTATTTCTGCCTTAGCTTCCAATTTTCTGTTGTCTATCACTCATTGTATTTCTGCCTTAGCTTCCAATTTTCTCTTGTCTATCATTGTATTTCTGCCTAAGCTTCCAATTTTCTCTTGTCTATCACTCATTGTATTTCTGCCTTAGCGTCCAATTTTTTGTTGTCTGTCACTCATTGTATTTCTGCCTTAGCTTTTTTTTCTGTTGTCTACAGAATTCACTCTTTCAGTATGCCAGTCACCTACTTTTTTTTTTCTAGAAAACTCTCCCCAAACTCCCCATTTGTGTGTGAGGTTTGTTGCGTCAGCTTGGGGATACGCTTTCTGCCAAATGGTCACCAGGGCTTTCTATAGAATTATTTTTAGCAATGTAGGCATTATACATACATAAATAAATAAATAAATATGGTTTATTTGGCCCGTTTTTGATTGAGGTGTACCAAGTTCCAGAACTTTGGTCACGCAGTGAAACATTGCCGATTGCTGTTTGCTCTAAGTGTGGAGAGCGTTATTCACGAGCTGAATGTAGCAAACCTCTTTCGTGCATTAACTGTGGAGGTGGTCATAGTGCAGCATGGTTCAAGTGCCCTGAACTGCTTGTCAGATCTGAGGCCAATAAATTAAAAGCAGAAAACCCTTTAGTCGCCTATTCCATCATTTTAACTGAAACAAGACAGAAGGAATCGCAACGGACAGCATTTTTAAAAAATAAAGGTTCTGGGAAGACTTCTGGGTTGAAGGCGTGTTCATTCCTTCGTTCACCTAAACGCAAAACGTACAGTCAAGCTCTGAAATCAACTCCAAAGAAAAGCTTTTCAAATAAAAACCGACAAACATCTCAAGCTGTACAGACAGATACTTCTACAGTTAAGGTGTCAGGTGTTACTGTTTCGCATTGCAGCTGCAGCACAAACTGAAATGCCCACTGATCTTTCCACCTCAGTACAAAAAAGAAGATACCCCAGTCACACCTTTCTCCCTATCACTGTCAGATATATCAAGTGGAACCGAAATGTCAGGGCACAAAAACACTAAGAAGCCGATGCACATCCTAAAAGAACTGTGGACGAAAGAAGTAAACAACCCAGAGGTGAAGAACAGTTACCAATACGTGTTTGAGCTACGAGAGAAGCTGGAGCAGACTCTCGAGATAGCCAGAGAGAACCTGAAGAAGTCCCAAGACTGTGGAAAGCACTACTATGATCGCAGGACTGTGAACAGGAAGTTCAAACCTGGCAACAAAGTGCTGGTGCTGCTACCTACCGATCACAATAAGTTGCTGATGCAGTGGAAAGGCCCGTACGAAGTGGAGACCGTGGTGGGAATCAACAACTACAAGGTGAAGGTCGGCCAGCATTCCAAGATATACCACGCCAACCTCCTTAAGCTGTACGTGGAAAGGCCATAAGAGACTGTACACGCAGCAACAGCAGCTGAGATCGACGAAAGCTTTGACAGCGAGGAACTGTTGGAACTCGGAGACTTCCACAGCAAAGAAGGCATCGATGATGTTAAGCAAGGACCAAGCTTGTCGGAAGGTCAAAAGATTGAGATTAAGGACCTTATGGGCGAGTTTCCCGTAACTTCAGTGATGTCCCAGGCTCTACGACTTTGGTCGAACATGAAGTCCACCTGACTTCAGATATCCCCGTTCGATCCAAACCCTTCCCGATCCCTTTTAAGGCCCGTGAATCCTTGAAGAGAGACATCGACGAGATGTTGAAGATGGGCATCATCAGGGAGTCCAGTTCCCCCTACGCGTCCCCTGTCGTGGTCGTGAAGACGAAGGACGGGAGCAACAGAGTATGCATCGACTACAGAAAGGTTAATAAGATCACCGTCTTCGATCTCGAGCCGATGCCCACCGCAGCAGACCTCTTCCGCCAATTGTTGGGGAGTAAAATATTCTCGAAGTTTGACCTCAGCAAGGGTTATTGGCAAGTCAACGTGCGTCAACGTTGTTGAAAGAAATTAAGTAAATTTCTTTTTGAGTGGAAGGTTATGTTACGTTGAGAATCGCGCGGCGGTCCGAATGGCAAGCGCGCGATAGATCTGTTCGTTTTATTTTGCAACGCATGCAGTAATAGAGTGTATTTATCTTTGATTTGATTTTGCGTTGTTATTAGAAGCTTTGTATAACGTTGGTGTTTTGTGTTGGTTGATATTATTTGAGAATTTTCTAGAGCTGGTTGTTTACTATCGATCGAAGCGTATGGATAATTCTAGTGGTAACTATAGAAGCTTCCATTCCAAATAAGGTTGTATGACGTGAGACAGTGATGATGAAATTACTTTTGATTGGTTGTGGTGTTTCATGCAGGGGTATTCTCGCTTGTTCTGGAGTATGTAGAGACTATATAAGTGCCGCACTGTTTCAAAATAAGAGAGTTGAAAGTAGAGAGAGTTGTTGTATTAGAGTTGAGAAAGTTGTTAAAAATGGAAAGTTGATAGTTGAGAATTGTAAAGTGGAAAAAGCGATTGAACGAATAATATCAACCAACACAAAACACCAACGTTATACAAAGCTTCTAATAACAACGCAAAATGAAATAAAAGATAAATACACTCTATTACTGCATGCGTTGCAAAATAAAACGAACAGATCTATCGCGCGCGTGCCATTCGGACCGCCGCGCGAGTCTCAACGTAACATAACCTTCCACTCAAAAAGAAATTTACTTAATTTCTTTCAACAACGTTGACGCACGTTGACTTGCCAATAACCCTTGCTGAGGTCAAACTTCGAGAATATTTTACTCCCCAACAATTGGCGGAAGAGGTCTGCTGCGGTAGGCATCGGCTCGAGATCGAAGACGGTGATCTTATTAACCTTTCTGTAGTCGATGCATACTCTGTTGCTCCCGTCCTTCGTCACAGTCCTGCGATCATAGTAGTGCCTTCCACAGTCTTGGGACTTCTTCAGGTTTTCTCTGGCTATCTCGAGAGTCTGCTCCAGCTTCTCTCGTAGCTCAAACACGTACTGGTAACTGTTCTTCACCTCTGGGTTGTCTACTTCTTTCGTCCACAGTTCTTTTAGGATGTGCATCGGCTTCTTAGTGTTTTTGTGCCCTGACATTTCGGTTCCACTTGATATATCTGACAGTGATAGGGAGAAAGGTGTGACTGGGGTATCTTCTTTTTGTACTGAGGTGGAAAGATCAGTGGGCATTTCAGTTTGTGCTGCAGCTGCAATGCGAAACAGTAACACCTGACACATTAACTGTAGAAGTATCTGTCTGTACAGCTTGAGATGTTTGTCGGTTTTTATTTGAAAAGCTTTTCTTTGGAGTTGATTTCAGAGCTTGACTGTATGTTTTGCGTTTAGGTGAATGAAGGAATGAACAAGCCTTCATTCCAGAAGTCTTCCCGGAACCTTCTTTTTAAAATGCTGTCCGTTGCGATTCCTTCTGTCTTGTTTCAGTTAAAATGATGGAATAGGCGACTGAAGGGTTTTCTGCTTTTAATTTATTGGCCTCAGATCTGACAAGCAGTTCAGGGCACTTGAACCATGCTGCACTATGACCACCTTCACAGTTAATGCACGAAAGAGGTTTGCTACATTCAGCTCGTGAATAACGCTCTCCACACTTAGAGCAAACAGCAATCGGCAAAGTTTCACTGCGTGACCAAAGTTCTGGAACTTATTACAACTCAATCAAAAACGGGCCATATAAACCATATTTATTTATTTATTTATTTATTTATAATGCCTACATTGCTAAAAATAATTTCAAAGAAAGCCCTAGTGACCATTTGGCAGAAAGCGTATCCCCAAGCTGACGCAACAAACCTCACACACAAATGGGGAGTTTGGAAAGAGTTTTCAAGAAAAAAAAAGTAGGTGACTGGCATACTGAAAGAGTGAATTCTGTAGACAACAGAAAAAAAGCTAAGGCAGAAATACAATGAGTGATAGAAAAGAGAAAATGTGAAGCACTAAATTTCCAGACAGTGGGGGAACTATTTATACTAAAAGATCCTCCGGTAGTTCCACGAGGAACTACACTGATTCCATTTTTTTTCCTATCGTACACACTATTCCTCTTCTTTTTTTCTCTCTTCTCTCTCTCAGATCACACACCACCACGAACAACAATACGAGCAACAGCAACAACAACAAAGGTAACAAAACACTTATTTTATCCTGGTCTTACAAACATTTATTTATTTGCATTTTATGTGTACCAGAAACGTGATACTGCACTTAATTACAATTCCAAACAACGTGTTGCAGTGAAGGGCCTGTACATTCACTTGCGGCATCTGAAAACAAGAAGAAAGATCGAGGTAAATGAACTCACCAACACACAAAGAAGTAAGAAACACGATGCCGCCAAGAAACGTGAGGAGACAAAATATTGTATTGCCAAGTGAACGCACAAGGAATGCATTTGGTTACTAGGCCGAACTATCAACGCTTAACGCTTGTATTTCTCATTAGGTAGATAGCGTTCACTCGCAGAGCATTCAAAATATAACAATGTATTGTATGGTTCTTAAACATTTTGGATTTGGAATGTTCTTATTTAACGTGTCATCGGTGCAGGTCGGGCGTCATTCGGTCTTCCTTCTCAGCGACAGCGCAGTAGCCCGAAGAGCAGCACCACCCAGGACAGGGTGTGTTGGAAAGGGGACATAACCTATAGTACATGCTGGGGGTATTGGTGTTACTGGTGCTCGCCCGTCTACGACATGAGCGTCAGGATCTTTAAAGTCCGTGCAATAGAATGCATACGTACACAGACTAGACTCTATTCTATCTCATCCGTAGGTGACCTTAAAAAAAGCTTCATATTATAACCTAAAGTTATTTATTTCACCCCATGCGAGAATCAACACACGACCGTTCGTTGGAAACCAGTAATAACTTCATCATTGGAGACCAGCGCGCTATTGCGACTCTAGCAGGCCATTTGGATGGAGAGTCATATTTGGTCACGCATACGGGCGCACTATAATTCGGGTTGCCTTTTCAGCGAAAGCATGCGTCAGGGATTGCTCAGTGGTTCAGGGCACAAGTCTCGTGTATGTATGTCTTGGTTCTAATCCTGACTTCAGCAAACTATTCTGTTGCATGCTGGATAGTAGTGGGCGGCGCCTTGAGAAGCTGTCGGAGCTTGTAAGTGCGCTATATAAGAACAATCCCTTACCACCCACAAGGAAGGGGACTATATCATATAGAGCTTCATTGGCGTTCTTTTATATCTGGTACACGCAGGTCCATAAGACCCACAGGCGCCTGTATCTGGAAGACTCCCCCCGTTTCTATAGACACTTGCGTATTTAGATAGGGGTACCTGTACTGGAACCCTATATGAGCCGTTAGGAATCGTGTGATGAAAATGCACTTGTGCACTAACCCATTCCTCGGTTTATATTCCCACGCTTTCGGGCACTAATCTTACGCTGCTTAATTAATTATCGGAGACATGCTTTTTCGGTACGCTTGGCTGTTAATATGACTAATATGGCGACTGACTGACATTTGGCTAGTTATTTTGTTAACCGATCAAATGAAACTCTTTCGCGCGCCGAGGAATCTGGGAATATAAAAAATCCTGTCTTACTCTCTCGAACAGCAGGCCCATCCGATGAGTCGGGTGTTGTTTTCGCAAACACACTCAAAACATATACCATTGTGGTCTCGGGCGTTTGTGAACTCGCCAAGGGTTACAAATGGTGGAAACATTCTAGTCGTGCAGTAGTGGTGTACCCGACCACCTCTATCTGCACAATTATTATAATGAACAAAATAGCTTCAGCGTTCATTTAAAAAGAATAATAATAAAAAAAATTTAAAGTAATAAAAACAAACTAAAAAATATATTGTTAAAAAATAACAATAATAATAATAATAATAATAATGATGATGATGATGATGATGATGATGATAATAATAATAATAATAATAATAATAATAATAATAATAATAATAATAATAATAATAATAATAATAATAATAATAATAACAATGTCGGTGTGTCCGACCAGTTTTGTCACCACTATGAATAACCATACTCGGAAAGACGAGGGAAAAGAACTTGGCCGGCTTGTCCGCATGCTGCGCCAGAGTTGTCTAACATTGGGGCTGACATTCTTTACAAACGAACGCAGTTTTTCAGCAGCAATATCTGCCCTGTCCTCCAACAAGCCTTCAGGGTCGGGATTTCCCCCACAAAGACAAATTACCTCCCATTTCCGAATAAGGCCTAAGAATCAAAAGATACAAAGAAATCTGCGCTTCCGACCGGCTAGTTTTTTTTTCCGGCACCATCAATATAAAAAAGAACTCAGAGGAAAGGAAAAAACAATTGCCAGAAACCGAGGTTTCTGTAATGCCCTTGTTTGAATTCCCCCGTGTCGCCTGCAGCGGTCACTCTAAGCTAAGAGAAAGGCAGGTGCAGGCTAAGGCGACCAAGAATAAACCACCCTCCCTCCTCACTCTTTCTTCCTTGTTCTGCACTGTGAGTGTTCTTGCCCTCGTTAGGGCAAGATTAATTTTTTCCTCATTTTATGTGTTTGCTTATTCTTCCTTCCTTTTTTGGAGATGGGCCTATCATTTATTGCCTTTTTCTTAGTCTGTGTTCACCCCCCTTTGTTCATTGCTTGTCTTTTCCTTCTCGTCTTTCTTTATTCTTGCCGGTGTTTGGAATTTTGGTGAGCGCGCAACCATGATTCTGTTCATTTGCACTTGGTTCTCTCTCCCTCCTTCTCTACCTCCTCTTCTCCTTCCCCTCAAGATGTCTTCAGTTTCATTTACTAATGAACTTATTATTGTTCAAGTGCACGGGAAAGAGAAGTTGCCTGAGTACTGTTATCAGGTGTGAATGTAACCCTTTGCATTAGTTTTCATAATCATTTCCTTTTGTATGTTTGTGATTTGTTTTCCCTTGCCTTTTGTATTGAGCAAGTTATATTCTGATTTCGAGATAATTTTTGTGAACAGGAAATCTGTTTGAATTAGGAGCACATTTTTGAAGGAATAACTTTGTTTATTGTTGCGACAAAGGCCACTCAGTAAGCTTGTTCTCTGAAATAGAGGCAATTGTTCAGAGAATTATTGACTTCTGAAATGTAACGGACTGGAGTCAATCTTTATTTTGGGACATCGGCGATAACAGGTTAGATTGGTATTTGTTGTATTGTTTTTGAGCAGATTCTGCAGGTTTCTTTTTATGGATTAGTTTGCTTAAATGATGTATTTCTCTTGTCTTTCTTTGATTCAAGTTCGTCATTTATTATTTTCGTTCCTTTGCTATAAACCTCTGGACTTTGTTTATTTCTTGTTGAATAAGCAGTAGGAATCGGTCATGTTGAAGCACCGTCTGGCTCAAAATATTTTTTGTTAATAACTGATTTCTCTTGACAAGAAATTGAGGCTCTGTGTTATTGGTTTCCCTATTAGTCGGTTTAAATTTGTCCGATATTCGCCTTAGTTCTTTTATCAGTACTCTGTATGTCGGTAAATTTTGTAATAAGTAATTGAATTTAATTATAGTTTCCTATCTTTTGTAAACTGCGTTTGCTTTGCGCATAAATATCGCCAGTTTTGTTTGGTACTAAGTCCTGTTGTTCAGTTTTTACCAGGGCATTACCAGGGCATTACCAGGGCATTACCAGGGCATCATCATTGTATTACCCACGGAGGTCATAACGCACATGAGAATTGATGACTGAAAGAAAATAAACTGAAGACCCATGTTACTGACTTTGTCCTGCGTCATTACTTATCGCCAGAGAGAGAAAGAGAGAGGCTAGTTACGACGTCCCAAACAGAGGTCGGCGAGTACAGTGAGTTTAATGTTGCAAGTTGGGGCCTTGAACGCCTGGAGGTAGTTCCTTTTTCTTTTTTCGGATCGCGCCTTGAGCAGATCTCTGAACTGGTAAATGTACTATGTAATAACACTTTATCATTATCGTCATCATCATCATCATCTTAGCTGTCCTATGTATTTCCTCCTACTCCTTTTTTTTCCTTCTTCCTATTCTCGCCTTCCTCCTCTCCCTCTCCTATCTGTCTAACCCACTTTTCTTCTTCTTCATCTCCTTCTTCTTCCTCTCCTTCTTCTTCATCTCCTTCTTCTCCTCCTCATCCTTTTCCTTCTTCTAATCCTGCGTCTTCCCCTTCATTCTTCTTTTTCTCTCCTCCCTTTCTCTCTCTCTCCCTCTATCTCGCTCTCTTCCCCTCCCCACCCTACATTTGTACCAGCCAGAACCGGACAAAACTTTTAAACAGTTTCCGACCCAACAACAGCGAGACACCAAACAGTGACAGGCCTATCCTATCCTATCCCGTAACTCGGAGACCTTAGGGGCACCACAGATGATCGTTTAACAAGCGACCATCTTTCTCTGTCTTCAGCAGCCCTGATGGCTTTGTTCAGTGTCAAGCCAGTCCATTCTCGAATGTTGTCCTCCCACCTCTTTTTCGGTCTCTCTCTTCTTCTACCTCTTTGCACTGTGCCTTGGAGGATGGTCTTTTTTTTAGTATTAAAATGTATTACAGATTCACAACCGCTTCAGTCTCTCCGCAGGGTATCGTCTACTAGAATGTCGAGTAAATCATCTTTTAGTTTTGTCTTGCTTGAAATAAACAAATTGAAGACAGAAATAAAGAAAGGGACAAAAAAGAAAAAGAAAGAAAGGAATGAAAGCAGAGACAAGGAATGTACAAGAAAACAAATATTGGAGAGAAGGTGAGTAAGGAATGAAAAAAAGTAACAGAACACAAACGAAAGAGAAGAAGAAGAAAAAGAAAGGGGGGGGGGAGCGGAGCACAAAGAGACAAAGACAACAAGAGATGAGAACACAAAGAAAATGTGAAAGAAACGAAGAAAGAAAGAAGAAATGACAGAAAGAAAGAACAAAATGAAAATAATAAAAGAAAGAAAGAATATACCAATGAAGTATAAACAATAGACGAAAAGAGAAGACAAAAAGAAGACAAAGAAAGCAAAGAAAGAGTGAGATAGAGAAAGAACAAAAAGACAGAAGTAAGTAATAAATGACAATGATTTTAACTTTTTTAAATTTTAAAATTCATGTCAAAAGTATGAATGCGTGCATATCACTAATCAAGTGACATGGCAAAGGTCTTCTTCTTCTTCTTCTTCTTCTTCTTCTTCTTCTTCTTCTTCTTCTTCTTCTGCTTCTTCTTCTTCTTCTTCTTCCTCTTCTTCTTCTTCTTCTTTTCATAATCTCTTCTTCTTCTCCTTTCCTCTTCCTGCTTCTTCGTTTTCTTCTTCTTTTACTACTTGTTCTTCCTTTTCTCATTTTCTTTCTTCTTCTTACTAATTCTTCTTTTACTCCTCCTCCTACCTCTTCTATTACTACTACTACTACTACTACTACTACTACTACTACTACTACTACTACTATTATTATTATTATTATTATTATTATTATTATTATTATTATTATTATTATTATTACCACTACTACTACTACTACTACTACAACTACTACTACTACTACTACTATTATTATTATTATTATTATTATTATTATTATTATTACCACCACTACTACTACATGTACTACTACTACTACTACTACTACTATTATTATTATTATTATTATTATTATTATTATTATTATTATTATTACCACCACTACTACTACATGTACTACTACTACTATTATTAATTCTTCTTCTTAATCTTCTTCTTCATCATCATAATCATCATCATCAGCAGCAGCAGCATCTTCTTCTTCTGCTTCTTCTTCTTATTACTACTATTACTCTTATTATTATTAAAAAAAATTATTTATTTATTTATTTATTTATTTATTATTTCTTTATTTTTCTTCTTCTTCTTCTTCTGAAATGTTAACATGTGTGATCATTACATCTAGCGGTCCTAAGCGATCCGAAGGTGCATATGTAGTTGACTGTGGCATGGGAAGGTGTCCACATCATCATCATCATCACCATCACCATCAACAACACCGTCTTCAGTGAGCACCTCGTCGTATCCATTATTCAAGTGTTTTGTTGAGACTGGTTACTGTGGGACATTAAACTAACAGAATTTTTAAAGAGTAAGGTAGACAATTATCTTTGAAATTAACTTATCAGTGCAACGTATGTTAATCTGATGAATAAAATTTGATACAACAACAACAACGAAATTAACTTAGCCCAAATTTGGCGCACGTTACTCATAAAACTAACTTTTCTAAAACAAATGTTTTGCGTGCAAAGCCATTTTCTATAAAACACTTATTCAAATTCAACCTTGATTTTTATGTTACTAATAATTTTAAAAGAAGAGATTAAATAAACACAAAAATACAACCTCATAATTCTCAAGATAACAGCACACATTTTCGATTTTCAAATACGCATTGGTTACGCAACCCCTTGGGGTCATGAGCAATCTTGCCACTGTAGATTGTTCTAACCTATAAAGGGAAAAGTGAAAGCCCCAGTTGAAAACCTGTCTTGACTTTGTAGGCATGACCGATTCACTGCGGCAACAGTACCCCCGTTGGGGTATGTATGTGTATCAGTTTATAGTCCCCTCTCTTCCCGATTAGGATTTTCAGAGAGGAGACTTCTTACCCGTTGGGGTGCCGGGGGTTTCAGTATAAATAGTATCCCCACTTTCTGGAAATTTAGTGCTTTAAATTCCCACTGTCGCTGTCTTTCTCATTTGCTCTTTCTCATTCCTGCTCTGTTCTATCAATCTGCTATACTATCGTTTTCTTCGCTATACCAGTCATCTACCTTTTTTCTTAAAAACTCTTCCGATACAAGACTCCTTGTTCGTGTATGGGGTCTGTTGGATCAGCTTGGGAATGTTGGACGCTTTCTGCCAGGTGGTCACTAGGGCTTCCTATGATGTTATTATTTAGCAATGTAGGCATTTTATATGTATGTGTTTTGTTGATAATTTATAATGATGTTTGTATTCTATTTTGTTTTTGTAAACGGGGGTTCGATTAGTTGGGGGTAAAGCCTCAGCCGTCCCCTGCGTGGGATGTCTTTATTGTAAAGTGACTGGCTGGTGGAGGGCATTCAGTTTTCCCACTAGGGTTGTTTCAGCAGATCTTTTATGCGGATTGGGGGTTGTCCGGTCCTGATTTGGCTCGGAAGAGTCCGCTGGACCTAAAGCAACAATTATGTAATGTAATGTAATTGGTTACGCCTAAAAATAACACATTTTCTCATTAACTTTCAGTTCCTTCAGAATGATTATTGTAAAGCTTCAGGTATGGCCAAATTTGTGCCAGAAATGTCGTTTTAAAAAAATTCTTTCGAATGTAGTTTATATATATATATATATATATATATATATATATATATATATATATATATATATATATATATATATATAGACATGAATTGTTCTTATGTGGGTGTCACGTGGGGTTTATGGGCTCTGCACAATGGAATTATGGACCCTCACGTTTATTCGGTGGGAACTGCTAGTAAGTCACCCTATGAATTACTTTAATAAATTTATTTGTTTAGCTCGTTCTGTGTTAAGGTTGGGGTACAGAAATAGATAGAAAAAAGGTAAAAGAATACTGTCACACTAGCTTTCACACGGCTATGAATCATATGTAGTCCAGCCTTTTGATAACAGTTAAAATCACACATTTATTTCTTCTACTCTATACAAGGTTCTCTAAGTACTAATCTAACTTAAAAAGTCTCTTTCAATGCTAATAGTTCGATCGCTGATAGTCTATGCAGCTGTTCTATCTTCATCGGGCACTCGCTAGTATATCTCATGTAGATTTGGACTACTGTGGTCCGTTTTAGAGTTTCTGAATAGTTGGACTACTGTGGTCCTGTTCTGATCAGTTTAAGTGCACTTGGGATAACACACTTAACTGGCGGGTGGTGCGGTCGAAGTCCTTCTGTGAGGTAGCTTCTGGTCCACCTGTGTCGTTGTGTAGTTGGGTTCCCTGGCCACGCTGTGGGGTCTGACAGGGAGTTTTACCGGGTCGCTCGTTCCGACTTGTGCGGTAGAGGTTCCTCAACCAACTTGTTTCTGTGGAGTGGGGTTCACAGGATAGCTCGGGATAGCTCGGGATAGCTCGCCTGCCCGTCTGTAATATAAGAGACGAAATTCTGCACAACCCTGAATAATCGGTTTGTGCAGAGCGTCTCACTGAAAGCCAAGTAGCCCTCAGTGATAGCTCCACATCTCTATACATAAGCGACGAACATTCTGCTACTTCCGGGTTCCACTGGAATCTCACTCTAAATTCCTATACATACATAAATATCAAACGTGGCTAACTATACACATACAGAATTAATAATATTATAAACATTCAGTGGTACAGCCACTGGTCTGCAAACATACATATAAGTTAAACAACAGTGGTTCCGTATGGTATGCAACATGGCGGCGTAACCGGTCGTGTTTCGCCTCGTGGTAGGCTCTTCCACATGGTCACGCAAATTCGGATTAACAATTCACATTTATGCATAGCAAATTCTTCAAACATAATTTCAACAATACTACACATATATCACGATGAAACAGAAGGGTGTTCATTTACCTGTCTGACAAGTTCAGGCCCGTGTGACTTGATAGAATTCTACGATTCCTAAGTCCTGCTTCCTGGTCTAAGTGTAGAGAGATTTCTCTGCCAGCTTTCTAGCTGTTAACACTTCGGTGTATTACTCCCAACTGACCAAAAATGTGTTAGGCTCGGACCCAGTCAAACTGGCTCGAACCGCTTTGCGTAAGCTCTCATTGGGTAAAATGTTCATATTCAAAACTCAAGTGCTGACGTCACTGCGCTGTGTGTGTGGCTCAGGCTCGCAGTGTGCTGTAATTTAATTGCTACTGTGTACTGTACTAACTCTCTACTGTTACAAAGGCTACACAATGCTAAATAGTCGATAGGCAGAGTTTAAACTAGCCAATTCGTGACAGGCTCCCTCAACTGAAAAAAGGCGATGACTACTGGATTCGACCTTTTTCTACTACAGAGCCTAGTTTAACACTGCACTATCCTAGGGTCCTATTTACAAACTAAGTAAGTTGCTCTACCTGAGCTGCAATGCTGTGCCAGGTAGCTATGGACACTAGTGACAGGGTATTACTGGGCGGGGACGAATTCTGGTGCTGTGGCCCTTAGTTGTGTTGGGTGGGCGACAGCTGCTGTGTCCTCCACGAGATGGCGACTGAGGTAGTCGGCTCCGTGGTTTTCTTTGCCGGGGATGTACTCGATTTGGAATGAGTACGCCTGAAGGGTGAGTGCCCATCGCATCAGGCGAGAGTTCAAAGACTTGGAGGCTGCCAGGAACGATAGTGGTTGGTGGTCCACCTGAACTGTGAAATGGGTCCCATACAGGTAGAGTTGAAACTTCTGTATGGCCCAGACTAGTCCAAGGCATTCTTTCTCCGACGTGGCGTAGTGGGTCTCGGCGGGTCTCAATTTTCTGCTGGCGTAGGCGACAGGGAATAGCGTCTCTGCATTCTTGGGGTCGCGCTGTAGCAGTACTGCTCCGAGTCCTAAGTCGCTTGCGTCGGTGCGAAGAACGAATGGCTGAGTCAAATCGGGTAGGTGGAGTACTGGCGCCGATGTCATTCTGTCCTTGAGTGTTTGGAATGCTGTCTCGCATTCCGCTGTCCATACGACTTTGTCCGGGGCGATTTTCCGGGTTCCATTTGTCAGAGGTACGGCGATGCTGTTGTAGTTGGGGATGAACTTCTGGTAGAAGCCGCAGAGTCCTAGAAATGACTGCACTTCCTTCTTTGTCTTGGGCCTAGGAGCGTCGAGTAGGCGTTTCACTGTCTTTTCTACCGGTCGCAGGCTTCCTTGACTGATGGTGTGTCCCAGAAATTCTAGTTCTGTGAATCCAATCTGACATTTGGTGGGTCTTGCCGTCAATCCCGTGTCTCTGAGGCGGGCGAGTAGTTGTTGTAGGAGCGTGACATGTTCCTCCCACGTGGGTGTTGCGATGAGGATGTCGTCCATAAACGAATGTAGGTGCTCGCTGCTCAGGGGTGCCAGGAGTTTTCGCCTCATGGCGCTGAAGATGCTGGGTGCGTTGTGGAGTCCGAATGGAAGTACATTGAACTCGAAGTGTCCTTCCATAGTGCTAAACGCTAGGTACTTTCGGACTTGCGGTTGCACTGGTATCTGGTAGTATCCTTTGCTGAGGTCGATGCGTGAGAAGTACTTCGCTCGCTGTAGCTTGGCAAATAGGTCTGTCTGGTCCGGGAGTGGCTCTGGCTGGAACTGCGTTACCGCATTCAGGAGTCTGAAGTCGATGCACAGTCGATGCTCTCCGTTGGGTTTTCGCAACAATACCGTGCCTGCGCTGTAGGGTGAAGTAGACTCTGAGATGATTCCGGCTGCCAGTAAGGTGTCTATCTCTTCCTTGATGGCTCGCTGCTGCGACAGTGGCATCGGGTAGAGCTTCTGGCGGACGGGTGTTGGGTCGGTCACCGTTAGGGTTACTTCGACGAGGTCTGTCCTCCCTGGTCGGTCTGTGAGCACAGTCTGATGTTGTCGAATGACCTGTAGTACTTGCTGTCGCTGTTTAGCGGCTAGGTCTCCGTTGAGTATCACGTCTTTGTAGGTTTCTTTGGAGTGCAGGGGATACTCTACTGCATTGGTCTCCATGCTTTCTCCTTCTTCCGCGATGGCGATGGCTAACAAGTTGTGAGTGCTGGGGGTCGCTGGTCGGTCCGTGTATTTCTTGAGGAGATTGATGTGGTGGTATCGGGCTCTCCCGTTCACCTCTACTTGGTAGACTGTCTTGGATTTCTTGGCCGTCACCCGGTACGGTCCTCTCCAAGCGATGTCCAGCTTGTTGGTTCCACTTGGAAGTAAGAGTAGCACTTGATCGCCGACTTGCAGTTCTCTGTCCTTCGCGTGGCGGTTGTAGTACTTCGCCTGACGGGCTCTTGCCTTCTTCAGTGCTTCACCAGCTTTCTTCCACGTTGCTTTGAGGGTTTCCTGCAGGTCTGCGACGTACTTGGTGGCACCTCTGGGTGTGTCGTCTATCTTGGCTTCCGTCCAACTTCTGCGTAGGGCTTCTAGCGGTCCTGCTAGAGGTCTGCCGAATAGCAATGTTGACGGGGTGTAGCCTGTGGCTGCATGGGGCGTTTCTCGGTATGCGAACAGTGCCGCATTCACGTAGGTGTCCCACGCTTCTGGATTGTCGTCGGCGACTTTCCTGAGTATGGTGAGAAGGGTTCCATTCAGTCTTTCTACTTGTCCGTTGCTGGCGGGGTGGTATGGTGGTGTGCGAATGTGATGGACTTGTATCAACTCGAACACGTCTTGCATCAGGCGGCCGGTGAACTGAGATCCGTTGTCCGTTCTAATGCTGTCCGGGAATCCGACTCTGGTAAAGATGGCGATGAGTGCATCTGCAATCTTCTTGGTGTCGATCGCTGGCAACGGGACTGCTTCGCACCACATCGTACATGCGTCGACGAGTGTGAGTAGAAATCTGTTCCGCTTCTTGGTCATGGGCAGTGGTCCTACTATGTCTACTGAGACTTGCTGGAATGGCACGCCGACTACTACTGATGGTCCTAAGGTAACTGGTACGGTGTGATGTCGCGGGGAATATCGTTGACATTGGTGGCAAGATTTCACGTAGCGCTTGACATCCTCCGTGATTCCTGGCCAATAGTAGTGTGCGCTGATTCTCTGCACTGTGGCTCCAATTCCCATGTGTCCGCTGAGTGGCATGCTGTGGCCTAATTCTAGTACTTGGGCTCGAAGGGTGGCTGGTAGTACTAGTTGGGTGTGATCTCCATCTCCTTGTCGATGTAGAACTCCCTGTTCCATGTAGAAGTCTCCCTTGTGCGGGGGTGTGTGCGCCTTGGGTAGCTTCTGGAAGCACTTCGCTATCGAGGTGTCTTCTTTCTGTGCTGTTTTGATCTCTTCGAGTCCTGGATTCGGAGCGAACTCGGGCTGGGGTGGTTGGGTTTTAGCTTGGGCCCTGGTTTGCACTGCAGCTATCTCTACAGTTTTTGGGGGCGTGCCTAAGAACACATACCTACAACCTAGCACTAGATCATACAGGGGTTTCTGTAAAACAGCTGCTTGGATTCGTCCTGTGACGTACCTACTCTCTACTTCGATCCAAGCTATTGGGCAAGTAGTCGTCGGTTTCGTCAAGTCTGCTCCTTGTAAGTCGACTGTCTTGTCTGTCAAGTCCGCGCGCGATACAAGAGACTCGCTGACTATCGCGTCGTATGATAGACCTGTGTCATACAGACAGTTCGCTTCTTTTCCGTTGACCTTGACCGTGTCTGTCACCGATGGGTGATCTCCGATCGTGTGTGGCTTATTACCGCTACTTTGAGTTAGAACTCTGTGCGCTGGCCGGCTTTCGCGCTCTTCCCTACGTTGTGCGGCCAACTTGAAACATTCTGCGGTGGAGTGATTGTTTCTGTTGCAGAACGAACAATACCGTCTCTGTTCTGCGGGACCTCTTTTCCCGAATTCCGTGTTGGGTCCTTTATTTTGCCCAGGTCTGGGGTTATTCGGCTTATTCGCGGTGCGCTCTTCTCGGTTAGGGCTTCGTTTCTGTGCCTCTTTCCCGGTAGGCTTTAGGTCTCGCCTGAAGCTCTTGGCTTCTCCGTGTGCGGCCACGTACCTATCTGCGACCTTGACCAGATCTTCTAGTCTTTCCGCGCCCTGCTCTACTGAGAAGGTTCTCAGCTCGGGGGTCATGGTTTCCCGTAGCTGTTCCCATACTAACAGTTCTGTCAGTCCATCATACGTCTTAGCCGTGGCTGACTGGCTAATCCACTTATCCAGCGTTGTGGACAACCGATCCGCGAACTGCGCATAGCTCTCTCCTTTCACTCTCCGATTGGTGCGGAACTTTTGCCGGTAGCATTCTCCTGTCAGTTCGAATCCCGTTAGGAGTGCCTCTTTTACTTTGTGATAGTCAGTCACTCTGTCAGTCGGTAGCTTACTGTAGATGTCATAAGCCTTTCCTCTAAGTCCTTGACTAAGCTTGAAAGACCAATGAGTGGGATCTAGTTTATACTCTGTTGCTAGGCGCTCAAACCTAGTCAGATAGAGATCTAGACCTTCTTCTCTCTCATTGAATGTTCCCAGTGGAAATGACATTCCTTGTACAGGGTTGGATGCTACCTCTAGCTGATCTGAGTGGGAAGGGGTTGAGGAAGAACTTGAAGCTCCTGATCCCAATCTTCTTAGCTCTAACTCATGCTGTCTTTCTTTTTCCTTTTCTTCCCTCTCTTTTTCTTTCTCTGCCCTCTCTTTTTCTTTTTCTGCCCTCTCATACTCCCATCTCCTAACTTCTGCTTCTCTCTCTGCTGCTAATGCTGCCTTCTTCTGTTCTCCTTCTAATTCTAGTTTCTTCTGCTCTGCTTCTAATTTCTTTTGCTCTGCTTCTAATTCTGCTTTTCTCTGATCTGCTTCGAGTTTCTTCTGTTCTGCTTCTAATGCTAGTTTCTTCTGCTCTGCTTCTAAGGCTAGTTTCTTCGCCTCCCTTTCTGCTGCTCTCTCTGCCTTAGCCTCCTGTTTCTCTACCTCTGCATTTATATACGCAATTAGGTCCGCCCCTGCTAAGTGTAAAGCTTCTCCCAATTCCTTGAAACGCAATCTCAAGGCCACTGGGTCCGACATTGCCAAACGTGTCTATGAACACCCTCTGAATCACGTGGAATACCAAAACACTAGCAATATTGCAAGTCAATAAAAACAATGCAAAGACAATCAAATTCGTAATCAATAATAGAATAAAACAAGAGTCAAATGGCATACAACAGTTACTTAAGCAAAACCTGCAAAAGAACAATGCAACATACAGACACAAAAATAATTGAAGCAAAAAAGTTTTTAACTAAAGAATAGTGCACCCAAACTGAGTCAATGTTACCACTATTCTAAGTTATTCTACTACTCCTACTGTTATCTAATTTTATTGTACTTAGATCCGTTTATACCCAATTCCTATTATACACAGATCCTGGCAGGCTCGCCAATTAAAGTGTCACGTGGGGTTTATGGGCTCTGCACAATGGAATTATGGACCCTCACGTTTATTCGGTGGGAACTGCTAGTAAGTCACCCTATGAATTACTTTAATAAATTTATTTGTTTAGCTCGTTCTGTGTTAAGGTTGGGGTACAGAAATAGATAGAAAAAAGGTAAAAGAATACTGTCACACTAGCTTTCACACGGCTATGAATCATATGTAGTCCAGCCTTTTGATAACAGTTAAAATCACACATTTATTTCTTCTACTCTATACAAGGTTCTCTAAGTACTAATCTAACTTAAAAAGTCTCTTTCAATGCTAATAGTTCGATCGCTGATAGTCTATGCAGCTGTTCTATCTTCATCGGGCACTCGCTAGTATATCTCATGTAGATTTGGACTACTGTGGTCCGTTTTAGAGTTTCTGAATAGTTGGACTACTGTGGTCCTGTTCTGATCAGTTTAAGTGCACTTGGGATAACACACTTAACTGGCGGGTGGTGCGGTCGAAGTCCTTCTGTGAGGTAGCTTCTGGTCCACCTGTGTCGTTGTGTAGTTGGGTTCCCTGGCCACGCTGTGGGGTCTGACAGGGAGTTTTACCGGGTCGCTCGTTCCGACTTGTGCGGTAGAGGTTCCTCAACCAACTTGTTTCTGTGGAGTGGGGGTTCACAGGATAGCTCGGGATAGCTCGGGATAGCTCGCCTGCCCGTCTGTAATATAAGAGACGAAATTCTGCACAACCCTGAATAATCGGTTTGTGCAGAGCGTCTCACTGAAAGCCAAGTAGCCCTCAGTGATAGCTCCACATCTCTATACATAAGCGACGAACATTCTGCTACTTCCGGGTTCCACTGGAATCTCACTCTAAATTCCTATACATACATAAATATCAAACGTGGCTAACTATACACATACAGAATTAATAATATTATAAACATTCAGTGGTACAGCCACTGGTCTGCAAACATACATATAAGTTAAACAACAGTGGTTCCGTATGGTATGCAACATGGCGGCGTAACCGGTCGTGTTTCGCCTCGTGGTAGGCTCTTCCACATGGTCACGCAAATTCGGATTAACAATTCACATTTATGCATAGCAAATTCTTCAAACATAATTTCAACAATACTACACATATATCATGATGAAACAGAAGGGTGTTCATTTACCTGTCTGACAAGTTCAGGCCCGTGTGACTTGATAGAATTCTACGATTCCTAAGTCCTGCTTCCTGGTCTAAGTGTAGAGAGATTTCTCTGCCAGCTTTCTAGCTGTTAACACTTCGGTGTATTACTCCCAACTGACCAAAAATGTGTTAGGCTCGGACCCAGTCAAACTGGCTCGAACCGCTTTGCGTAAGCTCTCATTGGGTAAAATGTTCATATTCAAAACTCAAGTGCTGACGTCACTGCGCTGTGTGTGTGGCTCAGGCTCGCAGTGTGCTGTAATTTAATTGCTACTGTGTACTGTACTAACTCTCTACTGTTACAAAGGCTACACAATGCTAAATAGTCGATAGGCAGAGTTTAAACTAGCCAATTCGTGACAGTGGGGCATTTTCCGTATTTTTGAGTTTATTGTGGGGCATGAAAAAATTGTGGGGCTTGTAAAACGCCCCACAATTTTAACCTGTTTACAATATTGCCGCGGGGTTGCTGATTACTGTCCTGTATAGATCTCACAACAACGTTTTATATAAAATTTTAACCAAAAAATAATTGGATTGCCTCCCTTGCTTCAAAACTTTTCAATCTGTCCGCCATGGTGATTTTGCCATGGTGATTTTACTCTTCAATGTGAAAGGAGAGTTACCGTTCTTGATTGCAACGAGAATGGCCTCACGAAGATTCAGGGAGCCTGTGCTTAAACCGGTGAGTGGAAATTTGTTATACTAGTACAACACTAAGTTTGAACAAAATTGGTCGATGTAGTTGTTTATCTTTCAAAGCAAATTGTGTTTTTAACATGTCGGCGAAGGTTGCTCAGTGAAGCACCGGTGCGGTGGGTCGCTATTTTTCTTTGAACTTATTTTACTAAGTCTAAGGGGTTTGGTCTAGGTGCATGAGTAAACGCGTGTTCAACTACGCATTGCATAATGTTACAGTCTTCTTCTTCTTCTTCTTCTTCTTCTTCTTCTTCTTCTTCTTCTTCTTCTTGGATTGTAGCACTACAATAACATTTTGATGACAAAGAAGACACCTTCGCCGATGTTTTCAACGCAACAAAAATCGTGATTTGTTTTGGGAAAGTGACATTTTTGCTACTACAGTACTAGACTACACGCAAAAAGCCGAGGCACTTTTTCGGTATATCTCTAAAACTCTAACAAGGTCTACGCCACAGTTCATACTTAAACGCCATTTAGATTATGTCTACTGCATTTCATTTTAACTCAAAAGGGCACAGTCGCTAAAGGCTTGTACATGTTTTGTAGGCCTACGTTTTGCTTGTCAATCGTGGCAGCCATTTTCGATGGTCAACTTTCAAACAATCATTTACACTCAATTTTCCACAGAAAATGTTTATTAGGGAATCCGATGACAGATGAATTATTAATTTCTGCTTTTATGCGGGTATCGTTTGGAATATTACTACATTTAATGTAAATCAAGCTGTTTTTCACTACCCTACCTAACAGGAAAATCGGCACACCGATTGGCTGAATGGCTTTTCCTAGCAGAAGTCTTGTTTGCGCTTTTTCACTATCGTACGCTTTATGATTAATCACAGAATTCTAAGTTTTTCTTTCAAAAGTTGATAATTGAATGGTGTTTAAAGATAAACTAGGCGTACAGTTTGTTAAATCTACAGAAATAAACCAAAAAGCTGTATCAGAACAGTAGATAATAGTGATATTTATTTAAAATTCCTTTTAATATAGGCCTACTCCCTACTTTACTGCGTTGCTAACATTGTTGTGTAAATAGACTATTAAAAAAAGTTTTTCTTTGCCTTTGGTTTATTGGTTTATTACAATGCTGTGACAAAAGGCTTTTTTTAACTTACTGCTTTGGATTATTTTTATTTGATTAGACTAATTATTTCATTTATTTATGTAATTTTTTATTTCATTTTATTTATTTTATTTTATTTTATTTATTTTCTTTTTTTTTGGGGGGGAGGTAGGAGGAGGAGGGTGTTGAATTTGTATCATTTTGTTTTCAGAAATCTAATAATATATTAAATCAAAAAGTGAAAGAAGAAATAGTTTCCAATGGTAAAAAGCCGAAGTTGCTGTGCATAATTTATTCTCGTTTGTCACTACCCTACGGTAAAAAAATGTATGTACTCTCCTCCCTCCCCCCTCCCTCCCGTCGCAAATTTGGAATACCCCCCCCCCCCCCTCTGAAGGCCTTGATCCGGCCCTGGCTCATCAGAGAGAGAGAGAGAGGAGAAAGAGAGAGAGAGAGAGAGAGAGAGAGAGAGAGAGAGAGAGAGAGAGAGAGAGAGAATAGGGGGCCTAGTATAATGCAAAACGAACCACATCCTTGAGAGTAGATAATGATCTAGGCTTTGGAGACAGAGGAGATAGCACGCAAGAAGTAAAAATGTTAGTCCCCTGTACTTCTTACTAAAAGGGTAACACTGTATATATATATAATATAGGCCTAAATATAAAATTTCATTTTTTTTTACTTTGTTTACACAGTGGATCGTACATGCAAAGTTCAGCAGTGGTTGAAGGGCAATCCAGCACAGACCTGTGATGAAACATCTATGGAATCGTTGGTAAGAAACATGTTGTCTAGGCTACTGTTGTCTGTTAAGTTACTTTCTTCTTCTTCTTCTTCTTCTTCTTCTTCTTCTTCTTCTTCTTCTTCTTCTTCTTCTTCTTCTTCTTCTTCTTCTATCACCATCGTCAGCAGCAGAAGCAGCACCAGCAGCTTTATCTTCCTCCTCCTCCTTCTCCTTTTCCTCCTCCTCCTTATCATCATCATCATCAACAACATTATAATCATCATCTTTTTCTTCTTCTTCTTCTATCATCATCGTCAGCAGCAGGAGCTTTCTCTTCCCCCTCCTCCTCCTCCTACACCTCCTCATCATCATAATCATCACCATCTTCTTCATCTTCTTCTTCTTCATCTTCTTCTTCTTCTTCTTCTTCTTCTGAATCAGAAACTTTCAGATAACCATTTTTTTACTAATCTATCAATAGGGATACATTGTCCTTGCTAAGAAAGCAATTACCAGGAAATCGATGCATGTATCTCCAAGAAAGAAAAAAAATTGTTCACGGCAATGACATTTAAATTTACATTGGCTTACTCTTGTGAAGGAAAACTACTTGCTACATGCCAAATTTTCTCCTGTTTTAACGCCCAGCAGACAAAAATTAGAGCTACTCTTTATTGTCTAACTTTAATGTGCATGTTTATACTTTATTTTTATTTTATTATTATTAATATTATTATTAATATTATTATTATTATTATTATTTTTTTTTTTTTTTAATTCAGCCTCCTGATTGCTCAGACGATGAAAGGCTTGACTTTGAGTTCGACCCAGAATCAGAGTCGGAGGTGGAGTCGGTGATGGAGTTGGTGATGGCACATGACGGTAATTTTGTTAATATTCCTGAGAAATAATATTTTGGTAATTTTCCTGAAAGACTGTAAACAGTGGAATCTGCTGGACACACTTTAAGGGTTTTGTGTTTATTCAGTTGTGGTTTGTCTGGTTTGTTTCCACTAGATCATTAAGGCCATAGAAGTAAACTGGTCTAACTTGACTTTTTCTTGTTCAGAAAAACTACCTCCAAAGGTTTTGGAAAACGTATGTCGGGACACATTTTACATCATTTACTTCACTTACTTTAAAATGTGTCTGTGTGTGAATTGTAGACACTGACATGTATTTGGATAAATTATGATGTCATGCTATTGTTTTTCATATGTATGCTTCAGTTCATCGGTATGGTTATATTCCAAAAACTTGTACTATTAGTATTACCTTGGGTTGTTTTTTTAATGTGAATGAATGCTTCAGTTCCTCTGTATGTTTATGTCCTGAAAACTTTTCGTGTACTGTAAATTGTTCATGTATCCCTTTATAAATGGGGCAAGGGCTAGATGTAAAGAAGCACCCCTGCTTACTCTTCACCCTGAGAATAAAAAGATTCTCTCTCTCTCTCTCTCTCTCTCTCTCTCTCTCTCTCTCTCTCTCTCTCTCTCTTCTATTTTCTTTCCATTTTTCCATTTTCCCTTCCTAAATTTGGGTGGTTTGCATCCAAGTGCAATACTAATTTTCTTATTTTTAAATTGTGTGTGTGTGTGTGTGTTTACAGGTGCTGCGGATTGGACGAGGAGAACTAACAGTGGTCAGGCGCCCAAGTTCTGTAGAAGATGCTAAACGTGAAAACTATCTTCCTTGTGTTCAATGTAAAGGGTGGAGTTTTGAAAACAATTTATCGCTACATTCAATCAATCATTTTATTGTCCGGTTTACCCTATAACCAATGTTTTATCTCATCTTATTCAATAATCTGTAGATATTTAGCAATCGTTACATATATAAAATTAAAACTTACAACAAACGAGGGGAAAATGATTTGGTAAAATGTAAATTTTTTGTTGCATTTTACCATGCCATATTTTGATATATTTTTTACTTTACAAGAATGCAAGTTTTTTTGTGCATGAAAATCGTTTCTTTTGTTTTACTTGAGTGGTAAGGGAGAAAGGTGTATAGGGAAGATGCACTTAAACAAAATACATAAAAATGTACATTGAAAGTACCCTTTTCAATACCTAAGGTGCAAGTAATTTTGTGCCTAAAATGCCTTAGATGTCACAGATTTTAACCTTTATTTAAAAAAAAATTTAACCCATGTAAATGCCAATTACCTAAAAAGAATATTTGGTATAATTATTTGTTTTGCATAATGATCTGCTGTAATAAAGTTTAAAGTGAAAATAAACATTCAGTAAAAGTTTTATTTAAAAAAATCTCTCTCTCTCCCTCTCTCTCTTTCTCCCCCTCTCTCCCCCCCCCCCCTCTCTCTCTCTGTCCTTCTTCTTCTCCTTTCTTCTTTTTCTTCTTCTTCTATTCAAGTTTTCTTTACCTTAGTTATTGAAAAAAAATCGGATTACTCATTTCATGTTTAGTTCGTTGCCAAATTTTCAGCCGATTCGGGTCAACATAATAATAAATGAAAAACAAACCGGGTTGGTGGGGGACATTTAAGGAAGAGAATAAGTATTCATAAGAAGACACTAAGTAGAAAGTAAAAAGAAAATAAATAAATAAACTCAGCCTTAATCCATACAATAAATTATAATAAAAACATTAATGATGGGGTTTAGAATGATTTCATTATGCATTCATTCACTTCTTCATTGATTTATGCAATCCTGCTTCGTTCATTCATTCTTTAATAGTTTACATTGTATCGAGAGCAGAGACATACACACATTAATTTGAATAAAAATGTAGCAGATGAAATATTTAATTTCCAATGATCAAAAAATGCATGAAACATTCATTCACACTGCAATTACACAACAATAAATTACTTTCTTCCTTTTCCCATTCACATAATAATAATTAATAATAATTTATTTCATTTAAACATTCTACGCCTTTCCCTCAGGAGAAGCTCAAAGCGCAGTTACAGCCAGCCTTAACTAAATAATCAAGGAACATAAAAGAATAAAAGCATCAAACACAATACCAAACACCACAGTATTAAAATATAGTCAAACACACCCACTCACTCTATGTCTCCCACGCATACACACACACACACACATACACACATACACACAACCACAACCACACACACAATAAAATACAAAAGCACAATAAAATTGTCTATCTCTATCACCACAGTATTAAAACATAGTCAAACACACCCACTCACACACCCAAAGACACACACACAATAAAATACAAAGCACAATAAAAAATTGTCTATCTCTATCACCACAGTATTAAAACATAGTCAAACACACCCACTCTCTCAATGTCTCCCACGCACACACACACACACACACACACACACACACAATAAAATACAAAGCACAATAAAATTGTCTATCTCTATCAGTATACGTGCATTTCACACAGAAACAGAAACGAGCAATTTGCTTAAAAACGCCATGGAACAACTACTATGATCAGCACAAAAAGACACCACAACACAACACCTGCACAGACACTCAAGCAGCCAAACACACCTGGGCCACAACGACGACGAAGATGAGGAAAACAGCGACGATGACGACGACGATGACGACGACACTGAGAAAGAAGATGACAACGACGGTGACGATGATATGATGAGGCTGATGACGACGATGATGATGATGACGACCATGATGACGACGATGATGAAGGTACGATGACCACAAAAGAGGTTGAGGACGGCTGGTGGGCAGGAATTTATTTCAAGAGGTGTTCATGGAAAAGATGTGTTTTAAGTCTAGATTTGAATGCAGATAGAGTAGGAGTGTCACGGAGAGGCTGAGGCAAGGAATTCCAAAGTGTAGGAGCAGCAAAAGAGAAAGAACGACGACCATACGTCTCCAGCTTGATGCGTGGCACAGAAAGGTGACCAGCGTCAGCGGAACGGAGAGATATATGGCCCACAACATGTAACATATAATGGCCCACAACTAGCAACAGTAGGCCTATATATCTGCCTCATAAACAATTCTATTATAAAAAGCCCCACAATGCTCTACATTTTAAAATACATATATATATATAATGCCCCTCAAACCAACACCAGACAGAAAACCCCACAATAGGTTTATACATATAATGCCCCACAACTAGCAACAATATACATCTGCCTCATAAACAATTCTAATATAAAAAGCCCCACAAAGGTCTAATATAAAAAGCCCCACAAAGGTCAACATTTTTTTTATATATATATACATAAAGCCCCATAAAAAAATGCCCCACAAACCAACACCAGACAGAAAACCCCACAAAAGGTGAGGTTCATGTATATATATATATATATATATATATATATATATATATATATATATATATATATATATATATATATATATATATATATATATATATATATATATATATATATATATATATATATATATATATATATATATATATCGTGGGCTTTGTGCTGGTTACTAGCAACAGCCATATGGGATTCCCTTTGTAAAATATCTGATTGCGATTTTTTTTCGGGATTTTTCTGATAGCTTTCAGCTAAATAATCTTTATTTAAAAGAATCTATTAAAATAATTTGTTTACAAACAATGTAGGATTTCTCTAAATAATATTTTTTCTCCGTATGTTATTTATTATTTACTTAAACAGTACATTGCTTATGTAAATAAACCATAGGTAAATAAAACATGGTTGCAAAATAGGAAATTATCTACTAAATAATGCATTATTTAACAGATTGTGTGAAATAATGTACTACTTTGAAATGTTTCTAAATAATGAATTAGACCTTTCACCAGCAGAATTTCGGTATTTTCACCCTCTCTTTGTAGTTCTAAACATTCGCATGAAGATAAAAAAAAAATCGTCCCCTATACGCTTAATGTGTCAGGGGACGTAAATTTTACTCAAAAAAAAAAGAAAAAGAAAAAAAGATGAACAAACCTGAGGTAGCCTAAAAAGAAACAAATGACGTCACAGTCATTGTTCTAAAATCTCCCATCTGTTACTATCTCCAGAAAAACTACCTCTGTCACTTGGCATTCTGTGAATCTCTCTCTCTCTCTCTCTCTCTCTCTCTCTCTCTCTCTCTCTCTCTTCCCCCCCCCCCCTGCACTCCAGCATCTAAATTTACATCATTTAGAACACGTCTCCTAAAACACAATAAAAATTAAATACACATTAATTGTTAATCCTGTTAATTGATATTAGCAACATTAATTTGATATCAATTGTTTGAAAATGATTTTATGTATGACGACTTTGTTTATTTGTTATTGTTCTATGATGTGAATGTTATAACCTTGAGTTGTATTTAATAGTAATTGTTAAAGCCCCAAAAGGCAAGATGTAAAAAAAACGCATCCAGCGCTTACTCTTTTACCCTTGCAAAATAAAATTGTTATCTTATCTTATCTTATTTTATCTTATCTTATCTTAACTTATCTTAACTTATCTCCCCCTCTGTATCTCTCCCCCTCTGTCTCTCTTCCCCTCTCTCTATCTCACCTCTCTCTCCTCCCCCTCCCTTCCTTTGTATAAGACTGAACATTGATGTTCAACTTCCATTCCATCCATTGACGATATGGCAGACGGGGATATACTCTCCAGGAAAGAAGAGATAAGGACCTAAATCAACACTGAACCACATGAGCAATCATAATGCTGAGATGGACAGTGAATATTGGCCACTTTTATCTTGCGCACCTAACCTTAGCTGCATCTTTGTTTGTTGGTGTTGTTTATTATAATTATCATCTAACCTTTGCTGTTTCTTTGTTTGTTGGTGCTGTTCATTATAATTATCACCTAACCTTAGCTGCTTCTTTGTTTGTTTGTTGGTGTGGTTCATTATAATTATCACCTCGAACTTTTGTTCGAGAGGTTGAAACCAAGGCAAAGGCATTGTGCCATATACGAGATCATAACCAAGGAACAAAGGTTCATGTTCGCGACCAGGACAAAAACATCTCACTCCAGCCACTAGGACACATAACCTGGGCACAGGTCGCACGTCATTCGCGAGTTCGTACCACGAGGTGACATTAAACTTGGGTGAAGGAGTCTTGACATTCTTGAGATAATGACCCTGTTTAAGTCTTTAGGTCATCACCTGGGCAAAAGACGCAAGACTACGTCACGTCACTCGCGAGGTCGTAACCAGGACAAAGGTTTGAACCTATTAGTGAGGTTGTAACCTGGGTGAAGACCACGCTTCAATCAAAGTCCTAACTTGGTGAAAAAGCTGTGTTTGTGAGATTATTACTATCAATCCATACTTAGGATAAAAATCATTATGATATGATTGTGTGTTCAAAAAACATTAACATAACATAAAGTCTGATTGGTTAACAAAAAATAAAAGTTTTAAAGCCCCAAGATGAAGAATTTTGTATTTTTGGCAAAACAGATTTCTCCTAATATTTGACGTTTTTGTTTTTACATTAAACAATGATAAAGTGGGCTTTAGTTGCTCAAACCAACAGCCAAAGTTTGAATTCTCCATGTCTGTTCTGACAGGGGTTGATTTCCTCTAAGTTGAACGGCACATCAATACTTAAAAGACCGTCTAGTAGACATTGTTAGTGCTAGAGCGGTAGAGTGGCACATCAATTCGGTAAAAGACCGTCTAATAGACTTTGTTAGTGCTAGAGCGGTAGAGCGGCCGCACCTATTAATAACCACAAGAACTATTTATTGATTAAAAAAAGAACAACTTTACTTTGGAATGAGATTTTTGTTGTTGTTTTGTTAAAAGCTTTTTTCAGTGAGGCAACACTCACTGTGCATTTTAAAGGGATCTGTGGCGGGGAAGTGGTCACAATGGGTCATTTTAAAGGGATCTGTGGCGGGGAGGTGGTCAAACTGGGTCATTTTAAAGGGATCTGTGGCCGGGAGGTGGTCACAATGGATCATTTTAAAGGGATCCGTGGCAGGAAGGTGGTCACAATGGGTCATTTTAAAGGGATCTTTCACGGGGACGTGTCAAAATGGGTCATTTTAAAGTAGCTTTCACGTGAGGAAACCCAAGTAGTTTGGATTTGTCCCACAGCCGTAGGCTCAGTGGGCGAGCGTTCGCCTGGAACACCTGTTGGACCAGGTTCCTATTCCGTGCTGGACAAGAAAAAATGTGGCCATTAAACCTCAATGTTCATTCATGTGTGTGCGTGTGTATGTGTGTGTAGATTCCGCTGGACCTAAACCATTAACCATAATATTAACCATTAATGTGTGTGTGGATATTGCTTTCTTTCTCACTCATGATCAGATGCGTGTGAACCAAAAACGAATGATTTATTTTGCTTTTTGAGTCTCACTTGTGACGACCGGCACTTTAGAATATACTTATTATCCGTTGGTGATAATGCGTTTACGACCACTCAGTTACGTGGCTAAAATTTCTGTGGTAGGTGTCAAACCTTAAGTCTTGCATTATATAATACATGCTAGATTAACATCGTCGATGAGCATTTTTAGTTGGTTTTTTTATTCATTTTTTAAAAATCTACCAGATTATAACTTACTTTTCCAAAACAATTATAAATGTGTACATTATAGTCCAGAATGCCTTGCCCACATCCTGGCCCAAAAGGGGCCTATCCTATCCTATCCTGTCCCATAACCCGAAGGTCGTAGGGGCACCACAGATGATCGCTTAACCAGCATACTCCATCTTTCTCTGTCCTCAGCAGCCCTCATGGCTTCGCTCAGTGTCAAACCAGTCCATTCACGAATGTTGTCCTCCCACCTCTTTTTCGGTCTCCCCCTTCTTCTACCTCCTTGCACTGTGCCTTGCAGAATGGTCTTTGCAAGGCCTGATGATCTGGTGACGTGGCCATACCATCGGAGTTTCCGTTTCTTCACCACTGTGAGCAGGTCATCGTGTTGTCCAATGGCTTGTGTTATGGTCCGTCGGACTTCAACGTTGGTGATGTGTTGGGTATAGGAAATGCACAGAAGTCTTCTGTAGCACCTCATCTCCATGCTTTGTATTCTTCGTTGGAGATCTGCTGTGAGGGTCCATGCTTCGCAAGCATATAGGAAGATGGAGATGACCAGAGAGCGCAGCAGTCTTACTTTGGAATGTAGACTGATGGTTCTGTCTTTCCAAATGGGCTTCAACCTTGTCAGGGCAGCAGTTGTTTGTGCGATCCTGGAGAGGACTTCCTGTCGAGACCCATTGTCTGACACAATGGCTCCTAAATATTTGAAGCTGTGCACTGTGTTGAGGGATTGGCCTTGTACTTTGATGTCCGTGTTGATGCCATTGGTGTTGTTGGTCATCATTTTGGTCTTCTCTGCACTTATTTCCATTCCATAAGCTCTGGAGGTGGTGTCAAGCCTCTGTACAAGCTGTTCAAGTTCTTGTTCCTCTCCAGCCAATCCATCAATATCATCCGCAAAACGAAGATTGGAGATTGCTCTGCCCCCTATGCTGACTGTGCCTTCGTGATCTGCAAGAGCATCTGACATGATGCGCTCTAGGAAGATGTTGAAGAGTGTTGGAGAGAGTAGGCATCCTTGACGCACACCGATTGTTGTTCTGAACCAGTTCCCGATGACGCTGTTATGGAGGACTGCACTGGTAGCCTTGTCATACAGGCTTTTGATGACTTCTATAATTTTAGGGCTGATGTTGTACACTTTCATGGTTGCCCATAGAGCTGCATGCCAGACTCGGTCCCAAAAGGGGCATCACGATATTATTCTAAATTATTTTATTACATTTGTTGTTGTTGCTATTTTGTAGTAGCTGGCTGGTTGGTTGGTTGTTTTATTAACGTCTTTTTTCATCAAGATGATAAAGACCATACATACAGATTCACGCATTTAAACAGACATACATGAACACATACATGCACACAAATACTATTACTAACTCTCTAACATAAAAATAACAATGGCAGTTAAATAAAACGAGCAACTGGAGAAGTAATTAGAGCTTTTGCCAATCCCACATTCAATTCATTGCTAATGTTTTTAACTGATGTTATAGTATTTACTTCAAGGGGCAAAAGAGGATGAACCTGAATGCAATCAAATAATAGATGTTTTAGAGTTAAAGGTTCATCACAAATGCGCTTTACATTTTTACAATATTTGGTTTTAATTGAATTTAATAATATTCTGTTTGCTATAGATGAAACTGATCTGGGAAATCCACGAAGATTGTTATAGTTTGTATGGAACTGAAGTTTTTTTTACAATATCATTTTCAATATTGTTTTGAATTTCTTTGGAAGACAGATTTAATTTAACTGATAGGGAATTAATATTTAATGCACCTAATTTTGCAGCATGATCAGTCCAATCATTATATAGAAATCCACAATGCGATGGAATCCAGCAAAAGGTCACTTCAGTACCACTAATTATCAATCCATGAATAACGTTATTAATCTCAAAAATAATCTCTTTTCGTTCACTGGTAATATTAGATTTTAGAGCTTCTAAAACAGATCGAGAATCTAAGCATAGAACTATATTTTCAGACATAAACTAGAAATTTTATTTAGAGCCATTAATATAGCAATTAATTCCGCAGTAAAAATAGAATAACCCTTTCCTATATAAAATGATTCTGATATTTTCAAATCTGGTATAACAAAAGCAGCTCCTGTTTCCCCTGTTTCTAAAACAGATCCGTCAGTGTATACTTTTAATTTTTCTGAATATTTTTCACATAAATGATTCCGAACTTCAACTGCAATAAGATTCGGATTTTGACTCTTTTTTCATTACAATAATGTATATCATAATGTGCTGTTTCAAGTTCCCATGGAGGTACTGGTGATATTGTATCCTTACATAAATTATCAATATGTGTTAAATCTAACTGAATAAGATCTTTAGTATATGTTGCTATTGTTTGAAAAGAGTGCACCTTTTAGGCATGTTTTGGAAAATCTACATCCGATCTAATACTAATCTCTTCATCTGTACTATTGTTTACAGCTTTAGCTCTGATTATATATTTCGCACAAGATAATCTCCTATATTCATTTAAGTTCATAATTCCTGCAAGTTTATATGCTTCTGTAGTTTTTGTATGAATAGGCACTCCTAAAGCTAATTTTATTGCCTTACTGTCTACGCTTTGTAACTTTTTAAAGTAACAATTTGAAGAAGAAAAATATGCTTCCTGTCCATATGTTAACTTTGATCTCACTAGGACATTAGCTAAATGAACTAATGTTTTTTCATCTTGTCCCCAAGATTGCTTGCTTATAATTTTTAATAGGTTATAACTTCTAACAGCCTTTTGTATTACATACTCTATGTGTCTTTTCAAATGTAACTTGCATGTTAAATATAATCCTAAAAATTTAACCTCTTTAACATATTTTAGTTCTTCATTTTCAAGTACTAATTTTGGAAGTTGTCTTGTTCCTGACCATTACTAAAAAGTACCAAATTTGTTTTTTCTTTTGACAGTTCGAGACCATTTTGATTCATAAACTGGATGATGTTGTTTATTTCTTTTTTATATATTTTTTCAATCTGTTTTATTTCATACAAAGAGGTTTTCTTTTTTAAATTGACGTTCATCCATATAGCTAGATCATCTGCATATTGAACAAGCGTTAATCTATTATCTAAAACTGTTGGCAAGTCATAAATTAATATATTAAATAAAATTGGAGAGATTATAGAACCTTGTGGAATTCCCATTATCAGTTGCAAAACCAGAAGAATATGAGTTCCCCACCTAAACCTTTATATTTCTATTTTTCAAAATAGTACTAATGTAATTATATATACGATCAGACAACCCAATTTGTTTTAATTTATACATCAGTCTAGCATGCCAGACTCGGTCGTATGCTTTTGTTACGTCACAAAATGTAGCCAAAACACTTTTCCTCTTTGCAATTTGTCTTTTTATATGTGTGGTAATTTTAACAATATGATCTGTTGTCGACCGCCCTTTCTGAAACCCTGCCTGATTTACAGGTATAATATTTTGTTTAATACAATAATATAAAATCCTTTGTAATATAATTTTTTTCCATTATTTTACAAGTGTGAGATGTTAAGGAAATAAGTCTATAACTTGACAAAACTGCCTGAGGTTTCCCTGATTTTAATATAGGTATTACCAAAGAAGACTTCCAAGAATCGGGCAAGATGTTAGTTATCCAACATTTGTTAATAATTGTATGTAAAATAGTTATCCATTTGTCAGGGAGATGCATTAATAAATTATAGGATATTCCATCCAATCCTACAGCTGATCGTTTTCTTCCCAAGTCTAAAACAGCATTTTTAACTTCTTTAATTCTAATTTCTGAATTAACATATCAATTATTATCTTGTGGGGGCGCATTATATTCTTCAGTATTTTCTAATATTTCTCTTTCATTTTTAATATGATGTGACAAATTATTAGAATTACTAGTTTTTGCAAATACTTTTACAAATTCTTCAGCTTTATCTTTAGGAGTAGGGACATCATTATCTATTAATTTTAATGGACACTGTGGAAGCTGAAATCCATTTTTCATTTCTGAAAGTTTCTTCCATACCTTGATAGCATCTTTGGAAGTATTAATTTCAGATTTACAATAGTCAGACCAAAAGTTTCTTTTTACAAGCGCTATTATTTTGTTACATTTAATTTGAGCTTTTTTCATGTCTTTAAAATTTACTTCATTACTACTTTTACTACTTTATTTATCCAATTTTTGTATGCAATCCGTTTTTCTGTTATAGCCGTTTCACGTGTACTATTCCCCCATATATTTCCCGTATATTTTTTCTTAAAAGATTTTCTTTTTTGAGAAATCGAATTAGAAGCTGCTAAGTGAATATATCGCACAAAATTATCATATGCATAACTGATATCATCATTGTTCACAAAATCAGTATCATATTCCAGTAGTAAACTTTGATACCTTTCCCAGTTTGCACGACTATAATTATACTTTGGCACACAATCTTCTTCAAGTTGTGTATCAACAATGTTATTAAGAATTATAATTATAGGAAGATGATCACTGCCGAGGGAATCAGTCTCAACATCCCATACACAATCCACAACCAGATCTGGAGTAACAAAAGTCAGATCAATGGCTGAAGGACGATGTGTAGACACGTCAGGAATGCGAGTTATTCTTCCATCATTAATCAAAATTAAATCAGAGTCAATCACATTTTCATTAAAACAGTTATTATTTGTTCCCCGACAGCTTTTATCCCACAAAGGTGAATGAGTATTAAAGTCACCACATATAGTACCCATTGATCAGAAATGTCGAAATGTCGTATCCAGTCACTGTCTCTATTGTCAGTTCCTCTTGGGTAATATATTGATGCAATGTTAATACACTGTTCTTTATTCACCTTTAATTTCACTGCACACGAAAAGACGCCTTCCAAGTCCCTCGGAGCTGGTGATGTTAAAATGTCATAGTCTAAATCATCTCTAATGTATATAGCAGCGTGCACTTTGTTACTATTAATTTTATACACAGGTGGATAATAGAATCCCTTTAATTTAGGCAATTTACTTTTGTTTACATGTAACGATTGCAAACGTAATATATGATCTTTTTCACATAAGTATTGTTTTAAATATTGTTAATTAGTCGAAATAGATCTACAGTTCCACTGGAAAATACTTAGTTTTTCACTTTTCATACAGTGACGCCTGTTAACAAATATTTACAGTAACAAAAGAGAGAGGGAGAGAAGGGGGAAAAACAACACAAAATAAAATCACTGATTCGTCGGTAAAATACGCTGTGAAAGCAGAAACAAACAGTCCTGGCTTAACTAGTACCATTTAGTAGGGAAGTGAATCGGGGAGTGCGGGTAGAAATTCCCTTTCCAGTCGTAGTACCCTGGAAAGGCGTTTGCGCGGTTGAAACGCCGTGCAGGTCGTCGTGGCTTCTCTCACACAATCCTGTGAACGTGACGGCCAATGTTGCCAGCAAGAATACTGGAGCCCCGCTTGTTTGGATGGACATTGTCTCTCCGGGCGTGTAGTGGCAAATTGTCGTTGCTGATGAAAGAAATCTGGTGTTCTTCGGCCAATTCGGAAAATACAACTGCATTAAACATGTCTTTCTTTTGTTGCAGCTTGGGGTCGGACACTGCAGGCAGTTTACTAATGATGATCTTCGATACTGGACTGCAGGAGGAGATGTTCTTTACTGACTGGACGAATTGTTTGCTTGCAGTTCTAAAGTCTAGTTTTTTAAGTCGTTGATGCCACAGTGGATAACGACAGCTTTAGGTGGGCTTCGGTTGCTTAATGCTGACCTGAAGGAGGGTTCAAGATCACTAATAGTGAAGGCTTTGTTCTTGACAGTTTCAAAGCCATATAATTGTCCCAGTCTTTTTTCTTGAATACCATTCAAGACCGAGTCATGCAGAATAATAATTTCACTTCCGCATTCCTTGGTGCTGACGTCTGATGTTACGTCAATTGATGATGACGCAGGTATTTTGACTTCGTATCTTGTCGCAACTATATCATGATCTGATCTTGGTTTTTTACTGCACAAAGTGGAATTCGGCATGGTTGTCGCGGTCTTTGGTGGCACCTTCGAAAGTTTTAAGTTGGAACCAACTGCCGACACCTTCAAAGCTTCCGCGTAGGTAGAACTATTTTTGCTCCCCAGAGCTGCACACCTCGTCTGCTTTGAAGAGGCCAGTAACTTGTCGAATTTTTCATCTTGGTCGCGAATGATATTTTCGAGCACGGAGATTCGGAAGCAAAGCGATTTTACTAGATCCTTTAACTCAGAAATATCACTCACTGTGGTGTTGGTGTTGGTGGAGGAGGTATTTGTGTTGGTGGTACAGTCATCCTCTGCTCCCAGTTCCGTGCAGCTTACGACCTTGGTTCCAACGGCCTCCTGTCTTACGTCTGTTGATAGCAAAAAGGAAGCTTCTGCATAATCTTTTTGGTTATTTTTCCTTATCATCTTCATCCTCCTTTTCCCACTCCTAGTCTTGGCCATCTTCCCGTAAATGGTACAAGCGCTATCAGGATACAAAATTCTCTGGTTAGAGTTTGTCGCTTGTTTCTGCATCCATGTTGGCGTAGGAATAATTGTAATAATAATAATAATGTAATAATAATAATAATATAATTGTAGTAGCAGTTGTTGTTGTCGTCATTGTTGTTGTTGTCGTTGTTGTTATTGTTGTTGTTTTGTTGTTCTTCTTCTTTCCCACCCTCTTCCCCCATTCTTTTTCTTCTTCTTTTTTCTCCTTACGTCACCTCGCATTTCTTTTCGAGATTTTTGAACTCAGGTCCACGACCTTACATTAACGAGGTCGTACCCACGACAAAGAGTTCATGTTCTCCGCGAGGTCATAACCAGTGCAAAGACCTTTCACGTATGCAGCCACAAAACACCCAAGACTACGTCATTCACAAGATAGTAATTAAGGCAAAATTGTCCACACAATTAATCCGGCGACGATTTATTTTGAACTTTCTTTCTTTAGGAAATTAACGTCCCCGGACACAGTGCGCATAGGGGACAAATGTTGAACTTTGTAAATAAATCGTTCTTATATCGCGCATTTTTTAAGCTATAGAGCTGCTCAAGGCGCTGGCTGATACAGGAAATTAATCAAGCCGCCCGAGCCGCTTTTGCTGCGGAGCTATCATTAAAATCAACATTGTTGATCAATAGGTGCATAAGCCAACAAATGGATCGATTTCTATTAAAGAAGGTCATTTTTGTTATAGCGTTTTATCCTTGTAGAGCAATAGTGATTGTTAATTTTAAAAGGACCTGTTACTCTGGACTGTGTGTCCTTGGGGCATTGCATTGTACAGTTGGACTTGACTTTGTCGGATATCGGATGTGTCGGTGTGTCGGATAGCGCAGTGGTTGGAGCACTCGCTACTGTGTCGCAAGTTAAGCGCCGTCCAGTGCGATTAGCACTTGGATGGGTGACCACAACGTGAAGCGACAAATAACAACGCCCGGTGTGACATCCTCACAGTTCCTAGTATCTTAGCTGGGCTGGGAGCGAATGGGAGCATTCTGATTGGTCGACGCGTTACAAAATTCGACGCATGCGCACAGTGCTATCATAGTCTTCGTAAGGGTTAGGGTTAGGGTTTGGGTTAGAGTTAAGAGTTTAGGGTTAGGGTTAGGGTTTGGGTTAGGGTTAGGGTTATGACGCCTAAGAACTTCGTGAAAAAGCCGGCCCGACATGACCTAGCGCATGCGCAAATGCGCTCGGATAAACTAGGAGACCCGGAACTTGAAGGAAGTTGCCTCAACTGTGATTGGGTACCTACTCCCTTGAGGGTGGGGAAGGTAAAGCAGCGAGGGAGAGAGATGGGCATCACCCTCATTACGCTGGCCCAAGATAAGTGTGATCTCCAACATCACGCTCTCATACGGCCACAACTTATGGGACTACCTTTACCTTTTTACCCTTTACTTGACTTTGTGATCTGTTAAACTTCGGAAGAACCTTGGTGCCACTAGGTCTTTGCCCGGCAACAGGTTAATGTGTCCATCGACCTTCACGAGGCTCTCTCTCTCTCTCTCTCTCTCTCTCTCTCTCTGTCTCTGTGTTTGGGTGTGTGCGTGTGTGAATGTGTCTTTCTATCATTCATGATCAAACGCATGTGAATCCAAAATAAGTAATTATATTGCGCTCGATAATCTCCTTCCGTCTATCAGCACTATGAAATATGCCTACTGATTGCCATTCACTTGTGTGTACGTGTTTGCCATCTCTCTGTTATGTGTTTAACGCTCAGGGTGCCTAAACTTAATCCTTGCATTCCGCGGTGTCTGAACTTTCATTCCATGGTATTCCGTGATGTCTAAATTTCATTCCGTGGTGTCTAAACTTTCATTCCATGGGGCCTAAACTGTCAGTCCAGTTCAGCTTGGTTCAGTATTTTAATTTTACGTCTGTACACTCTAGGTGCATGACATTAGACAATAAAACTAAAATATAGTAAAATCATAACAATCTACCAACTAAAAATAAAATTATAACAATCCAACAACTGGTGACTTTAATATAACATCAACAATTATAGTGATATCTGGATGGGAATGACCTGTTAACTGTCACAGTGGGTCTATTGTTGCTGGGCTCTGCACAATGGAATGCTATTACCCACTCGTCTTAAGTCGATGGGGATCGCTAGTAAATCTTCCTGTGACTCTACTTATTACATTTATTTGTTTAGCTCGTCTGTGTTTAGGCTGGGGTACAGAGATAGAAAGAAAAATGGTAAAAGATCACTGTCACACTAGCTCTCACACAGCTATGAAACATAGGTAGTCCTGCCACTTGATAACAGTAAATATCACACATTTATTTCCTCTACTCTATACACGATCTGCTAAGTACGATACTAACTTAAAAGTTCAAATGTTTCTTTGACTGGTTCGCTTCTTGATAGTTCTATGCAGCTACTGTAACATCATCGGGCACTGGATGCTTTCTGCCCTAAGGGTCAGAGTTCTGGAAGAGTGGACTACTGTGGTCCATTGATACAGGTTTGGTTTTCTTGTCTTTCACCTGGTTGGGCTCACTATACGATGCCTGCTCGTCTGTAACATATGAGACGAAACTCTGCACAACCCTGTATTCTAGGTGTGTGCAGAGCGTCTCACTGAAGGCCGAAGTAGCCCTCAGTATTATAAGCGACGAACATTCTGCTAACTCCGTGGTCCATTGGAATCTCCACCCTAATTTCCTATACATAGATAAATATAAATCATGGCTATCTATACACATAGAGAATTAATTAATATTGTTGTCACATTTAAAATGACAATGTAATAGATAATGTAAAAAGTCTGGAAAATAAATTACTCTGATATAATAAACACGTGTTTGTTTGCTTAGTGTTGCACTAATGAATAATTCTGCTAGGATGGTAACTGTAGAGTATGGCATTGATATACGCAATTAAGTTGGTTCCTGCTAAGTGTAATGATTCTCCTAATTCCTTGAAGTGCAATCTCAAGGCTACTGGGTCTGACATTGTCAAAAGTGTCTATGACCAACCTCTGAATCACGTGGAATACAAAAACCCTAGCAATATGGCAATTCAATAAAAACAATGCAAAGCCAATCAAATTCATAATCAATAATAGAATAAAACAAGAGTCAAATGGCATACAACAGTTACTTAAACAAAACCTGCAAAAGAACTATGCAACATACAGGCACAAAAAGAATTTAAGCAAAAAAAGTTTTAATACAAAAGAATAGTGCACCAACTCTGTTTCCTACACTTACAACTATTCTAAGTTATTCTACTGCTACTATTACTGTGATCCTATTCTATTGTACACAGATCCGGTTATACCCAGTTCCTATTCTACACAGATCCTGACAGGCTCGCCAATTAAGTTGTGAAGTGGGTCTATTGTTGCTGGGCTCTGCACAATGGAATGCTATTACCCACTCGTCTTAAGTCGATGGGGATCGCTAGTAAATCTCCCTGTGACTCTACTTAAAACATAGGTAGGACGCCTTTGGTGATGTCACGTGGTGAGTTTTGGTGAAATGACTCCCCTTCGTCTTGTTCAAAGAACAAGACTAGACCAAAGCATTGAAAGATAAGGAAAACTCGAAACACAGTGAAGTTACACTTTCTTCCAATTATTATTTACCCAAGTATGCTTACATCGAAAATTCCACCGAACAGTGCTTTCAAGTTAAGCTGTACACATTTTCGGAAATGCTTTTATAATGAAATTGTTTTGTTTTCTTCCTCATTCCTCCAAATTCAGATAGGTTTTGTATTTTCATTTTTTGGAGAGACCGGAATTACTTCTGGCTTCAGCAATGTTTGTAACTACTTGGCTGCGTGTTATTACGTGAAGTAGTTCCTGCCGATAAAGGTGAAGGTGAGGAGGTGAAAGCTGGCACGCGCTGACTCAAGGCACATGTCTTGCAAAGTACACACTTCTGTCTCGCAGTGCCCCTCCGGATAGTTGAGATGAAGGTGATGGAAGAAGGGCTGGTCATTGGAGGTGATAGTGATGGATGGATGGTTGATACGCCCAGTACTCCTGGAAGCAACTGCACCCTGTAAATGATCATATTGCTGTCAGCAAACAGGTTAAATCTGTATATTATTTTTAACTAGTAACAGTGGAATGGTGCGTTTGGGTTTAGTTTGTAAACACACAACCCAAAGTCAGACTCCAGCCTGTTATACTTATCACGAAATGCTTTATATCCTAGCTGGTAACTCATCTGGCTCTGAAGGCTCAGTGGGGGCTAAATTTATGTGAGGCTTTTTGTACCAACAGAGCCTTGAGCAACAGTTAAAAGTTAGTTCATCATTGCTTTTAGGGTCCAGCAGACTTCAATGAACAGAATCAGGACCTTTTTTGGGAGTGCGCTATATAAAAACAATAATAAAAAATAAAATAAAAATTGATCAAATCAATTGCCTGCCTACATTCATGTTCTACAGCAAAGGAGAAATTGATAGAAGATCAGTGCCAGGAAATAGAGAACAGTCTGAATAAGAACAACAGCAAGAAGGCTTACCAGACTGTGAAGCGGCTGACAAGTGTCAAACAGCCCAAGGTCTCCATGATCCAAAGCAAGTCTGGCATATGCCTTACAGAAGAACAAGAAGTCTTGGACAGATGGACAGTGTACTGCTCAGACCTTTACAACCACACACCAAACGGAGACCCATCAGTTCTAGCATGTCCAGAGAACAGAGAGGAAGAAGAAATCCTCCCAATTCTCCTAGAAAAAGTTGAGGCAGCAGTGCAATCGCTGAAGAAGGGGAAGTCAGCGGGTGTGGACAACATACCCGCGGAACTGCTTCACGCAGAAGGAGAAGTGATGATTGACGCACTCACCATTATCTGTAACAAGATCTGGTTGAATGGGGAGTGGCCTACATCATGGACCCAGTCGCTTGTCATCACTCTTCCCAAAAAAGGTTAGCTTCAGGAATGTGAAAATTACCGCACCATCAGCCTCATCAGCCATCCCAGCAAGGTCCTCCTGAAAATAATACTCAGCAGGTTGAAACCCCAAGCTGAACAAATCATAGCTGAAGAGCAAGCAGGATTCAGGGCAGGGTGAAGTACCAGTGAACAGATTTTCAACCTCAAAATAATCTGTGAGAAATACCTACAGCACCAAAAACATCTATATCATGTGTTCGTAGACTTCAAGAAGGCGTTTGACCGAGTCTGGCATGCAGCTCTGTGGGCAACCATGAGAGTGTACAACATCAGCCCTAAAATTATAGAAGTCATCAAAAGCCTGTATGACAAGGCTACCAGTGCAGTCCTCCACAACAGCGCCATCGGAAACTGGTTCAGAACAACAATCGGTGTGCGTCAAGGATGCCTACTCTCTCCAACACTCTTCAACATCTTCCTAGAGTGCATCATGTCAGATGCCCTTGCAGATCACGAAGTCACAGTCAGCATAAGGGAAAGAGCAATCTCCAACCTTCGTTTTGCGGATTACATTGATGGATTGGCTGGAGAGGAACAAGAACTTGAACAGCTGGTATAGAGGCTTGACACCACCTCCAGAGCCTATTCAATGGAAATAAGTGTAGAGAAGACCAAAATTATGACCAACAACACGGACATCAAAATCCAAGGTCAATCCCCTAACACAGTGCATAGCTTCAAATATTTAGGAGCCATTGTATTAGACCATGGGTCCAGACAGAAAGTCCTCTCCAGGATCGCACAAACAACTGCTGCCCTGGCGAGGTTGAAGCCAATTTGGAAAGACAGGACCATCAGTCTACATTCCAAGGTAAGGCTGCTGCGCTCCCTTGTCATCTCCATCTTCCTATATGCTTGCGAAACATGGACCCTCACAGCAGATCTCCAACGAAGGATACAAAGCATGGAGGTGAGGTGCTACAGAAGACTCCTGGGCATTTCCTATACCCAGCACATCACCAACGACAAAGTCTGACAGCCCCTCTCACAAGCCATTGGACAATACGATGACCTGCTCACAGTGGTAAAAAAACCAACACGGAAACTCCGATAGTATGGCCACGTCACCAGATCATCATGTCCTGCAAAGACCATCCTGCAAGGCACGGTGCAAGGAGATAGAAGAAGAGGGAGACCGAGAAAGAGGTGGGAGGACAACATTTAAGAATGGACTGGTTTGACATTGAGCGAAACAATCAGGGTTGCTGAGGACAGGGAAAGATGGAGTAAGCTGGTTAAACAAAAATCTGTGGTGCCCCTACGACCTCCGAGTTACGGGATAGGATAGGATCGGATAGGATAGTTCAAGAACAGCCTCCTCTGTCCCCCCTCTCGCCTCCCTTCGTCCCTCTCCCTCGCATTCCCCGCGGTTGGTTTCGTTAGCCACGCCTTTTCACGCACGCCGGTGACGTTTGCAATACCCACAAAGTGCCAAGCCGATGACTGTTTGCGGTAAGAGGGCGGAGCTTTAGTGTCGTATAACTAGATCAGTGAACTAAAGGCCCCGCCACACATGCCGATTGTGCAACGATTTTGTTTGCGATCCGATCCCGATTGCTACGTGATGACGTCAGAACTACTACTTGCCCTGCGGTCGATGACAATCGGCTCGGTATCGTGCGATTAGAACCTGTTCTATTCTGCTGTGCAAAATCGGCCCCGATTGTAAACTTCCAACCAATCAGAATGCGTCCCGTGTTCGTTGTCAACTTGGCGTCAACTTGGCGGCACAAACGAAGCTGATGACAGGTGACAGGCTGGGAAGTCTCGTCTTTCGTAGGCCTCAATTACATACTATATATACTATACTACGTACCTATGTATGAGGCCCCACGAGTTTACAAAGCCGAAATTAATAAAGACTTCAGAGCCTGTGATGTAACCCGCGATGTTTTGTATGGTTTTGATTTGGTTTTCCATTACGTTTTTATTTTTAAATAGTTTTTTGTAGCATGTAGAGACATTATTTCTGCTGTGGTTTCAGACAAGATGGTGAGCTGTTGGATGGGGATGGTAAACTGTTGGATGGGGTTGGGGATCGTGTACACTGACACTAGAGAAAGTGAATATAAACAATGCACATTGTGTGGAAGTTTCGGGTCGACCTGATCGGAAACGTGTGGCAGTGCTATCGGTTTTGGAGCCCGGCCCGATCGCAAACGGATCCGAAACCCGATCTAAAATCGGCCTTCAAACCGGTATGTGTGGCGGGGCCTTAAGTCTCCTCTCTGAAAATCCTTACGGGAAGGGAGGGGACTATAAACTGATAAACATAACATACATGAAAGCCGTAAGTATCGGAAATCGTGGACCTGGAGTGTAGTGTACGTTCAGCTAGCAATCTTATTACTGGGTTGCGTTTAACTGTCGCTTTCTCAATCTTTCGAAATTTCAGCTTGTTTGCTGGTTGTACAGGTGAGTTATTTGTTTAAAAAAAAAATCTTTATAAATAATTAGAATATATTTCCCCGTCTATTTCTAGTTATTTTGAGCGTTGTATTTCGTGTATGACATTTTTGTACCCAGACCAAACGTAGTTCTAAGGGTAGGTAGGGGCCGGGGACATACTGGAGTCGACTTCGTTCTCTCTCTCTCTCTCTCTCTCTCTCTCTCTCTCTCTCTCTCTCTCTCTCTCTCTCTCTCTCTCTCTCTCTCTCTCTCTCTCTCTCTCTCTCTCTTGCTCTCTCTCTTGCTCTCTCTCTCTCTCTTTCTCTCTCTCTCTCTCTCTCTCTCTCTCTCTCTCTCTCTCTCTCTCCCTCTCTTTCTCGCATTGTTATGACATTACACAATGATAAAGTGAACTTTCGTTGCTCAAACCAACCACTGAAGTTTGAATTTTCCATTTCTGTTCTGACAGGGAGTGATTTCCCCTGATTAACGGTACATCGAATACCAAAACCGTGTGATCTTTGACCCTATTTGTGAGTGAACGACAAAGCTGTAAAGTGTGTTGTTGGGGTAAGGTTGGGTAGGGTAGGGTAGGGTAGTGTAGGGTAGGGTAGGGTAGGGTCTATTTTATCAATCTAAAACCAAAACCCTTACAAGCAATTGTTTTTGTTACGGGGTTCTTTGTCTTACCGGTTTTGGTAGCTGCAATATTTGGCTTCAGGATGTTAGCTGGTCAGCCAATGGCTGTATGGAATTCCCTTTGTAAAATGTTTATTTTTACCACTTTCAGCTAAATAATCCTTATTTAGAAGCATACAGACGTTTTATCTTCGAATTTGTGGAATAATATATGTTGAAAAATAAATAATTAATACAAATGATGGATACACAATCTCTAGAAAGACCTTGCATTTATTTCTTTATTTCTATATTTAAAAAAATAACAACAACAAAAAGTTTTCAAGCGAATCATGGAATTCCCTAAATAATGAAAATTGCAGTCCATAAACAATTAGTTCTTCACGTAAATAATATTTGTGTAGCAATCTTCTAAATAATACATTATTTAGCCAATTCCACAAAGAAATGCATTATATAGGTAAATAATTCATTATTTAGAAACATTTCAAAGTAGTACATTATTTCACACAATCTGTTAAATAATGCATTATTTAGTAGATAATTTCTTATTTTGCAACCATGTTTTTATTTACCTATGGTTTATTTACATAAGCAATGTATTGTTTAAGTAAATAATAAATTACATACGGAGAAAAAATATTATTTAGAGAAATCCTACATTGTTGGTAAACAAATTATTTTAATAGATTCTTTTATATAAAGATTATTTAGCTGAAAGCTATCATAAAAATCCCGAAAAAAAAATCGCAATCAGATATTTTACAAAGGGAATTCCATATGGCTGTTGCTAGTAACCAGCTCAAAGCCCACGAAATGTATTCATGTAAATCTATGTCTATCTATATCTGTATCTCTCTCTCTCTCTACATATATATATATATATATATATATATATATATATATATATATATATATATATATATATATATATATAGATATAGATATAGATATAGATAGAAACTACATTCAAAAGAATTTTTTTAAAACGACATTTCTGGCACAAACCAGCCCAGCAGTTATATGGCTTCGAGATTATACACCATAATTTGGCTATACCTGAAACTTTACAAAAATCATTCTGAAGGAACTGAAAGTTAATGAGAAAATGTGTGTTATTTTTAGGCGTAACCAATTACATTACATTACATAATTGTTGCTTTAGGTCCAGCGGACTCTTCCGAGCCAAATCAGGACCGGGCAACCCCCAATCCGCATAAAAGATCTGCTGAAACAACCCTAGTGGGAAAACTGAATGCCCTCCACCAGCCAGTCACTTTACAATAAAGACATCCCACGCAGGGGACGGCTGAGGCTTTACCCCCAACCCGTTTGCAAAAACAAAATAGAATACAAACATCACTATAAATTATCAACAAAACACATACATATAAAATGCCTACATTGCTAAATAATAACATCATAGGAAGCCCTGGTGACCACCTGGCAGAAAGCGTCCAACATTCCCAAGCTGATCCAACAGACCCCATACACGAACAAGGAGTCTTGTCCCGGAAGAGTTTTCAAGAAAAAAGGTAGATGACTGGTATAGCGAAGAAGACGATAGTATAGCAGATTGATAGAACAGAGCAGGAATGAGAAAGAGCAAATGAGAAAGACAGCGACAGTGGGAATTTAAAGCACTAAATTTCCAGAAAGTGGGGATACTATTTATACTGAAACCCCCGGCACCCCAACGGGGGTACTGTTGCCGCAGTGAATCGGTCATGCCTACAAAGTCAAGACAGGTTTTCAACTGGGGCTTTCACTTTTCCTTTTATAGGTTAGAACAATCTACAGTGGCAAGATTGCTCATGACCCCAAGGGGTTGCGTAACCGCTGCGTATTTGAAAATCGAAAATGTGTGCTGTTATCTTGAGAATTATGAGGTTGTATTTTTGTGTTTATTTAATCTCTTCTTTTAAAATTATTAGTAACATAAAAATCAAGGTTGAATTTGAATAAGTGTCTTATAGAAAATGGCTTTGCACGCAAAACATTTGTTTTAGAAAAGTTAGTTTTATGAGTAACGTGCGCCAAATTTGGGCTAAGTTAATTTCGTTGTTGTTGTTGTTGTATCAAATTTTATTCATCAGATTAACATACGTTGCACTGATAAGTTAATTTCAAAGATAATTGTCTACCTTACTCTTTAAAAATTCTGTTAGTTTAATGTCCCACAGTAACCAGTCTCAACAAAACACTTGAATAATGGATACGACGAGGCGCTCACTGAAGATGGTGTTGTTGATGGTGATGATGATGAGGATGTGGACACCTTCCCATGCCACAGTCAACTACATATGCAAATACGGACCGCTTGAGACCGCTAGATGTAATGATCACACATGTTAACATTTCAGAAGAAGAAGAAGAAGAAAAATAAAGAAATAATAAATAAATAAATAAATAAATATTTTTTAAAAAATAATAAGAGTAATAGTAGTAATAAGAAGAAGAAGCAGAAGAAGAAGAAGATGCTGATGATGAGGATGAGGATGATGATGATGATGATGATGATGATTATGATGATGAAGAAGAAGATTAAGAAGAAGAATTAATAATAATAGTAGTAGTAGTACATGTAGTAGTAGTGGTGGTAATAATAATAATAATAATAATAATAATAATAATAATAATAATAATAATAATAATAATACTAATAATAATAGTAGTAATAGTAGTAGTAGTAGTACATGTAGTAGTAGTGGTGGTAGTAATAATAGTAATAATAATAATAATAATAATAATAATAATAATAATAATAATAATAATAGTAGTAGTAGTAGTAGTAGTAGTAGTAGTAGTAGTAGTAGTAGTAGTAGTAGAAGTAGTAGTAGCAGTAGTAATAGAAGAGGTAGGAGGAGGAGTAAAAGAAGAATTAGTAAGAAGAAGAAAGAAAATGAGAAAAAGAAGAACAAGTAGTAAAAGAAGAATAAAACGAAGAAGCAGGAGGAGGAAAAGAGGGAGAAGAAGAAGAGATTATGAAAAGAAGAAGAAGAAGAAGACCTTTGCCATGTCACTTGATTAGTGATATGCACGCATTCATACTTTTGACATGAATTTTAAAATTTAAAAAAGTTAAAATCTTCCATTGTCATTTATTACTTAATTCTGTCTTTTTGTTTTCTTTCTTTGCTTTCTTTGTCTTCTTTTTGTCTTCTCTTTTCGTCTATTGTTTATACTTCATTGGTATATTCTTTCTTTCTTTTATAATTTTCATTTTGTTCTTTCTTTCTTTCATTTCTTCTTTCTTTCTTCGTTTCTTTCACATTTTCTTTGTGTTCTCATCTCTTGTTGTCTTTGTCCCTTTCTGCTCCGCTCCCCCCCCCCCCCCCCTTCTTTTTCTTCTTCTTCTCTTTCGTTTGTGTTTTGTTCCTTTTTTTCATTCCTTAATCATCTTCTCTCCATTATTTGCTTTCTTGTACATTCCTTGTCTCTGCTTTCATTCCATTCTTTCTTTTTCTTTTTTTCCCTTTCTTTATTTCTGTCTTCAATTTGTTTATTTCAAGCAAGATAAAACTAAAAGATGATTTACTCGACATTCTAGCAGACGATATCCTGCGGAGAGACTGAAGCGGTTGTGAATCTGTAATACATTTTATTAATTTAAAAAAAGACCATCCTCCAAGGCACAGTGCAAAGAGGTAGAAGAAGAGAGAGACCGAAAAAGAGGTGGGAGGACAACATTCGAGAACGGATTGGCTTGACACTGAACAAAGCCATCAGGGCTGCTGAGGACAGAGAAAGATGGTCGCTTGTTAAACGATCATCTGTGGTGCCCCTAAGGTCTCCGAGTTACGGGATAGGACAGGATAGGCCTATCACTGTTTGGTGTCTCGCTGTTGTTGGGTCGGAAACTGTTTCAAAGTATTGTCCGGTTGTGGCGGGCACAAAGGTAGGGGGAGGGTGGGGGAGGGGAAGAGAGCGAGGGAGAGAGAGAGAGAAAGGGAGGAGAGAAGAAGAAGAATGAAGGGGAAAACGCAGGAGGAGAACAAGGAAAAGGAGGAGGAGGAGAGGAAGGAGGAAGAGGATAAAAAGAAGAAGGATAAGATGCCGGAGAAAAAGGAGGACAAGAAGAAGAAGAAGAAGAAGAAGAAGAAGGTGAGGAAGAAGAAGGAGATGAAGAAGAAGAAAAGTGGGTTAGACAGATAGGAGAGGGAGAGGAGGAAGGCGAGAATAGGAAGAAGGAAAAAAAGGAGTAGGAGGAAATACATAGGACAGCTAAGATGATGATGATGATGACGATAATGAAAAAGTGTTATTACATAGTGCATTTACCAGTTCAGAGATCTGCTCAAGGCGCGATCCGAAAAAAGAAAAAGGAACTACCTCCAGGCGTTCAAGGCCCCAACTTGCAACATTAAACTCACAGTGTAGAACAAGGAAGGAAGATTGGAGGAGGGAGGGTGGTGTATTCTTGGTCGCTTTAGCCTGCACCTGCCTTTCTCTTAGCATAGAGTGACCGCTGCAGGCGACACGGGGGAATTCAAACAGGGGCATTACAGAAACCTCGGTTCCTGGGAATTGTTTTTTCCTTTCCTCTGAGTTCTTTATTATATTGATGGTGCAGAAAAAAAACTAGCCGGCCGGAAGGCAAACTTGTTTTTTCCAACCTAGTTCCAGTCATTCGCTGAAAAAGGCAATTACCGAAGTCGAACGAAGCTCTCCGAGTCAAGCGAAGCTATCCGATGTTTTACGAACGAATGCTGGCAGGACTACATGAAAAAACAGGCTGTGAAGTCTCGTCTTTCGTAGGCCTCAATTACATACTATACTACGTACGTATGTAGGAGTTTTCAAAGACAAAAGAAAAGACTTCAGAGCCTGTGGTGAAACATCCGTGCATAAAAATAGCCGCTGTTGCTTCTAAAATTAATACAAGCAAGAGATCCGTAGGATCTCATCTTTGATATGATGATGATAATCATTGTTGTCAGGGTGGCGACGTGGTGATCGTCCTTAACGCTAATGCAATAGGACGTTAAGCTTCGTTGTTCCTCCTAGATCTAATTCTGTTTCGATCTGCACAGCTTCAAGCTCAAGTCGAGATTCGCATTTTGAAGCAGTTAGTATTATTGTTATTATTATTTTATGATGAATAATATACTAACACAATTTGTAATAAAGAGTAAAAGTAATACAAAACACATAATGCACACATACAACGATTTCACATCTATATCAACAATAAAACCATGACAAAACTTCAAAGCGCTATGGATACGTTGATGTCCCTTTAGCACAACAAGGCAAAACAAGTTTATAATGGTCTCAAAAAACAGTGACATTTTTATTGCAAGCACCAAAGCAATTATTTATTTAACTAATATTATTCTTTTTAACTGATACAGTAAATTTGTTATATGTATTTCAATGATATGTGTTTTAATGAGAAACACGTATTAACAAAATGTTGCATGGCGGGCGGAAATTTCCATAAATCATCTGAAAATTTTGGTAAATCTATAACAAAAAATGACCAGTAACACCATCTGAATATTTCGGGTTACACCAACTTCCGCAAAAACAAACAAAACGTCACTGACCATATTTACACCATTGAGCACGCACAGCAGCACACTATCCTTTTAATTTTTTTAACAGTAGGAATAATAATAATAATAATAATAATAATAATAATAATAATAATAATAATGATGATGATGATGATGATGATGATGATGATGATGATGATAATAATAATAATAATAATAATAATAATAATAATAAACAATACTACTACTACTACTACTACTACTACTACTACTACTACTACTACTACAACTACTACTACTACTACTACTAGGCATACTATTACTACTACTACTACTACTACTAGCGAAGTTGTGGTCTTGATTTTGTGGTCCTGATTCGGGTCTTTGCAGTCCGCTGGACCCTGTAAGCAATGAATAACTAATTAGCTATTAATTTAACTCTGATCTCGAGTTGTTTTGATTTTGTGGTCCTGATTCGGCTCTTTGCAGTCCGCTGGACCATGTAAGCAATGAATAAGTAACTAACTATTAATTTAACTCTGATCTCGAGTTATTAAAACAAAGAAATTCGCTTAGCCTACTCGTCCTTCTCCGGAAATTTCAAGATTCGAATATTATAAAGTAAGGGCCTAAATATTATTAATTAGAATAGATATTGTTTATACAATTTTTTACGTATAAAACAAACAATACAGGTCTAATAATTATATTCAGCTAGTGAGCTTCTTCGCTGCGTGGAGACTGACTTGTAATATATAATGTAGATTAAGCCTATGTATAATGTATAACAGTGTCTACTGGGTTCTAGGCAGGAAATTGAGAATGCTATTATTAGCCTACTGCTGAGAACTAACAAAATGCAAATCAAGGAACGCAACTATTAAATATGGTCGATAATAATTATGCTCATATTAACAAAGTATATCGTTGCGAAATGCTAAACCTGTGTAAATCGAACAGAATTAGAAGCAACAGCGATCATTTTTAATGTCATCTAGTCGTAGTCATGCAAGCATCATTTCGTAACACATCGGAGAGCTTCGCTCGACTTCGGTGATTGCCTTTTTGGGCGAATGACTGGAACTAGGTTGGAAAAAACAAGTTTGCGGCCGGAAGCGCAGATTTCTGTGTATCTTTTGATTCTTAGGCCTTATTCGGAAATGGGAGGTAATTTGTCTTTGTGGGAAAAATCCCGACCCTGAAGGCTTGTTGGAGGACAGGGCAGATATTGCTGCTGAAAAACTGCGTTCGTTTGTAAAGAATGTCAGCCCCAATGTTAGACAACTCTGTCGCAGCATGCGGACAAGCCGGCCAAGTTGTTTCCCCTCGTCTTTCCGAGTATGGTTATTCATAGTGGTGACAAAACTGGTCGGACACACCGACAATGTTATTATTATTATTATTATTATTATTATTATTATTATCATCATCATCATCATCATCATCATCATCATCATCATCATCATCATCATCATTATTATTATTATTATTATTATTATTATTATTTTTATTTTTTAACAATATATTTTTTAGTTTGTTTTTATTGCTTTAATTTTTTTATTATTATTCTTTTTAAATGAACGCTGAAGTTATTTTGTTCATTATAATAATTGTGCAGATGAAAATGGTCGGCTAGACCACTTCTGCCTTACTAGAATGATTCCACCATTTGTAACCCTTGGCGGGTACACAGAGGCCCGACACAGGGATGGTAGATGTTTTGAGTGTATTTGCGAAAACAACACCCGACTCGTCGGATTGAGCTGCTGTTCGTTCGAGTAAGACAGGATTTTTTATATTCCAAGATTCCTCGGCGCGCGAAAGTGTTTCATTTGATCGGTTAACAAAACAACTAGCCAAATGTCAGTCAGTCGCCATATTAGTCATACTAACAGCCAAGCGTACCGAAAAAGCATGTCTCCGATAATTAATTAAGCAGCGTAAGCTTAGTGCCCGAAAGAGTGGGAATATAAACCGAGGAATGGGTTAGTGCACAAGTGCATTTTCATCACACGATTCCTAACGGCTCATATAGGGTTCCAGTACAGGGGAACATCACAACCAGATCGACTACATCATGGTCAAGAAACGCTTCAGATCAAGCATCAACATTGGCAGGACACGCACTTTTCCAGGAGCAGACATTGGAAGTGACCACGATCTCGTGATGATGTCTTTCCGGCTCCATTTGAAGAGAGTAAATACAGCAAAGTGCACTAGGCTGAAGTTCGACCTGGACAAACTGCAAGACCCGGAGGTGGCAAAAATATTTCAGGCCACAATTGGAGGGAAATTTGCACCACTGCTTATTTTGGGGGCAGGCGAAGTAGATGTCAACACCATGACCAATACCTTCAACTCAGCTGTAACAGATGCCGCCACTGAGATCCTTGGCAAGCACCGACCAAAGAAGAAGCCGTGGATCACACCTGAACTTTTGGATCTGTGTGATAAACGAAGAGAGTTAAAAAAAGAAAAAGAACACCTCACAGGGAGCTGATGTCTACCGAAAAATCAACAATGACATCCGAAAAGGCATGCGCACAGCAAAGGAGAACTGGATAGAAGATCAATGCCAGGAAATAGAGAACAATCTGAACAAGAACAACAGCAAGAAGGCCTACCAGACTGTGAAGCGGCTGACAAGTGTTAAACAGCCCAAAGTCTCCACTATCCAAAGCAAGTCTGGCATTTGCCTTACAGAAGAACAAGAAGTCTTGGACAGATGGACAGAGTACTGCTCTGACCTTTACAACCATACACCAAATGGAGACCCATCGGTTCTAGCATGTCCCGAGAGCAGAGAAGAAGAAGAAATCCTCCCAATTCTCCGGGAAGAAGTTGAGGCAGCAGTGCAATAGCTGAAGAAAGGGAAGTCAGCGGGAGTGGACAACATACCAGCGGAACTGCTACAAGCAGGAGGAGAAGCGATGACTGATGCTCTCACCATTATCTGTAACAAGATCTGGCAGAGTGGGGAATGGCCTACACCATGGACCCAGTCGCTTGTCACCACTCTTCCCAAAAAAGGTAACCTTCAGGAGTGTGAAAATTACCGCACCATCAGCCTCATCAGCCATCCCAGCAAGGTCCTCCTGAAAATAATACTCAACAGGTTGAAACCACAAGCTGAACAAATCATAGCTGAAGAACAAGCAGGATTCATGGCAGGGCGAAGTACCAATGAACAGATTTTCAACCTCAGAATAATCTGTGAGAAATACCTACAGCACCAACAACATCTATATCATGTGTTCATAGACTTCAAGAAGGCATTTGACCGAGTCTGGCATGCAGCTCTATGGGCAACCATGAAAGTGTACAACATCAGCCCTAAAATTATAGAAGTCATCAAAAGCCTGTATGACAAGGCTACCAGTGCAGTCCTCCATAACAGCGTCATCGGGAACTGGTTCAGAACAACAATCGGTGTGCGTCAAGGATGCCTACTCTCTCCAACACTCTTCAACATCTTCCTAGAGCGCATCATGTCAGATGCTCTTGCAGATCACGAAGGCACAGTCAGCATAGGGGGCAGAGCAATCTCCAATCTTCGTTTTGCGGATGATATTGATGGATTGGCTGGAGAGGAACAAGAACTTGAACAGCTTGTACAGAGGCTTGACACCACCTCCAGAGCTTATGGAATGGAAATAAGTGCAGAGAAGACCAAAATGATGACCAACAACACCAATGGCATCAACACGGACATCAAAGTACAAGGCCAATCCCTCAACACAGTGCACAGCTTCAAATATTTAGGAGCCATTGTGTCAGACAATGGGTCTCGACAGGAAGTCCTCTCCAGGATCGCACAAACAACTGCTGCCCTGACAAGGTTGAAGCCCATTTGGAAAGACAGAACCATCAGTCTACATTCCAAAGTAAGACTGCTGCGCTCTCTGGTCATCTCCATCTTCCTATATGCTTGCGAAGCATGGACCCTCACAGCAGATCTCCAACGAAGAATACAAAGCATGGAGATGAGGTGCTACAGAAGACTTCTGTGCATTTCCTATACCCAACACATCACCAACGTTGAAGTCCGACAGACCATCACACAAGCCATTGGACAACACGATGACCTGCTCACAGTGGTGAAGAAACGGAAACTCCGATGGTATGGCCACGTCACCAGATCATCAGGCCTTGCAAAGACCATTCTGCAAGGCACAGTGCAAGGAGGTAGAAGAAGGGGGAGACCGAAAAAGAGGTGGGCGGACAACATTCGAGAATGGACTGGTTTGACACTGAGCGAAGCCATGAGGGCTGCTGAGGACAGAGAAAGATGGAGTATGCTGGTTAAGCGATCATCTGTGGTGCCCCTACGACCTTCGGGTTATGGGACAGGATAGGATAGGACAGGTATCCCTATCTAAATACGCAAGTGTCTATAGAAACGGGGGGAGTCTTCCAGATACAAAAGAACGGCAAGGAAGCTCTATATGATATAGTCCCCTTCCTTGTGGGTGGTAAGGGATTGTTCTTATATAGCGCACTTACAAGCTCCGATAGCTTCTCAAGGCACCGCCGCCCACTACTATCCAGCATGCAACAGAATAGTTTGCCGAAGTCAGGATTCGAACCAAGACGTACATACACGAGACTTGTGCCCTGAACCACTGAGCAATCCCTGACGCATGCTTTCGCTGAGAAGGGAACCCGAATTATAGTGCGCCCGTATGCGTGACCAAATATGACTCTCCATCCAAATGGCCTGCTAGGGTCGCAATAGCGCGCTGGTCTCCAATGATGAAGTTATTACTGGTTTCCAACGAACGGTCGTGTGTTGATTCTCGCATGGGGTGAAATAAATAACTTTAGGTTATAATATGAAGCTTTTTTTTTAAGGTCACCTACGGATGAGATAGAATAGAGTCTGGTCTGTGTACGTATGCATTCTATTGCACGGACTTTAAAGATCCTGACGCTCATGTCGTAGACGGGCGAGCACCAGTAACACCAATACCCCCAGCATGTACTATAGGTTATGTCCCCTCTCCAACACACCCTGTCCTGGGTGGTGCTCTTCGGGCTGCTGCGCTGTCGCAGAGACGAAAGCCCGAATGACGCCCGACCTGCACCGATGACACGTTAAATAAGAACATTCCAAATCCAAAATGTTTAAGAACCATACAATACATGTTATATTTTGAATGCTCTGCGAGTGAACGCTATCTACCTTATGAGAAATACAAGCGTTAAGCGTTGATAGTTCGGCCTAGTAACCAAATGCATTCCTTGTGCATTCACTTGGCAATACAATATTTTGTCTCCTCACGTTTCTTGGCGGCATCGTGTTTCTTACTTCTTTGTGTGTTGGTGAGTTCATTTACCTCGATCTTTCTTCTTGTTTTCAGATGCGGCTCTTATCTTTTTTGGTGGAAAAGACGTAAATAAAACAACCAACCAACCAACCATCAGATGCCGCAATTAAATGTACAGGCCCTTCACTGCAACACGTTGTTTAGAATTGTATTTAAGTGCAGTATCACGTTTCTGGTACACAAAAAATGGAAATAAATAAATTTTTGTAAGACCAGAATAAAAAAGTGTTGTTTTTTTTTACCTTTGTTGTTGTTGCTGTTGCTCGTATTGTTGTTCGTGGTGGTGTGTGATCTGAGAGAGAGAGGAAGAGAGAAAAAAGAAGAGGAATAGTGTGTACGAGAGAAAAAAAAGGAATCAGTGTAGTCCCCCGTACGTGGAAATACCGGAGGGCCTTTTAATATAAATAGTTCCCCCACTTTCTAGAAATTTAGTGCTTCAAATTTTCTCTTTTCTATCACTCATTGTATTTCTGCGTTAGCTTTTTTTTCTGTAGTCTACAGAATTTACTCTTTCAGTATGCCAGTCACCTACTTTTTTTTTCTTGAAAACTCCCCAAACTCCCTATATGGTTTATTTGGCCCGTTTTTGATTGAGGTGTACCAAGTGCCAGCACTTTGGTCACGCAGTGAAACATTGCCGATTGCTGTTTGCTGTAGGCGTGGAGAGCGTCATTCACCAGCTGAATGTAGCAAACCTCTTTCGTGCATTAACTGTGGAGGTGGTCATAGTGCAGCATGGTTCAAGTGCCCGGAACGGCTTGTCAGATCTGAGGCCAATAAATTAAAAGCAGAAAACCCTTCAGTCGCCTATTCCATCATTTTAACTGAAACAAGACAGAAGGAATCGCAACGGACAGCATTTTAAAAAAAGGGTTCCGGGAAGACTTCTGGAATGAAGGCGTGTTCATTCCTTCGTTCACCTAAACGCAAAACGTACAGTCAAGCTCTGAAATCAACTCCAAAGAAAAGCTTTTCAAATAAAAACCGACAAACATCTCAAGCTGTACAGACAGATACTTCTACAGTTAAGGTGTCAGGTGTTATTGTTTTGCATTGCAGCTGCAGCACAAACTGAAATGCCCACTGATCTTTCCACCTCAATACAAAAAGAAGATACCCCAGTCACACCTTTCTCCTAATCACTGTCAGATATATCAAGTGGAACCGAAATGTCAGGGCACAAACACACAAAGAACCGATGCACATCCTAAAAGAACTGTGGACGAAAGAAGTAGACACCCCAGAGGTGAAGAACAGTTACCAGTACGTGTTTGAGCTACGAGAGAAGCTGGAGCAGACTCACGAGCAAGAGAAAACCTGAAGTCCCAAGTCTGTGGAAAGCACTACTATGATCGCAGGATTGTGAACAGGAAGTTCAAACCTAGCAACAAAGTGCTGGTGCTGCTACCTACCGATCACAATAAGTTGCTGATGCAGTGGAAAGGCCCGTACGAAATGGAGACCGTGGTGAGAATCAACGATACAAGGTGAAGGTCGGCCAGCATTCCAAGATATATCACGCCAACCTCCTTAAGCCTTACGTGGAAAGGCCATCACGTAGATTGGTTGTGGTGTTTCATGCAGGGGTTGTCGCGTCACCCGAGCGGGTTCCGCGACGTTCTTCTCAAAGCAACGAGTGATAGGATAGAAACTCAAACAAAAAACTAACACAAAATGCCAGATGAACAATCACACTCTTTTATTCAACAATGACACACAAACTCACAGGATAAATCGGATACTAAACCACCCTCAACCCCTATCAAGACCCACAACCCAGTATTTACTAAACAATTACCTCCCTTGTCTAAATGAAAACCCCAGAACTATACACAACAAAATGCCCACAACAATATGTAACAATATTAACAATAAATTCAATTCAGGTAAATACAATTCAAGCTGAATTCACAATCAGGACATCTTAAAATTCAATCGTATAACTTAAACTAGCTTACAGTCCAGAATCACTGCATGTAATCTAACTTGTCTGTTGTTCTAAGCTCAGTAGGAGCTAAAGCAGTCGATCACACGAATAAAGGAATTGATTTACATTAAATAACGAGTTATGTTTTTAGGTGCGTGATGTGCAGATCTGTGTGTGTGTGGGTGTGGTGCGTGTAGGTTCCTGTAGTCGATGGAGAGCTTCGCCCGAAGCAACGGCAGGTCCAGTCGATGATGGAGGACCACACCCCCAGCTGCAATGTCAGAGGTCTCAGAACGGATGTACCCACGGCACAAAGGTACAGCAGCGACACGTGGAAACGCAGAAATATCCAGTGGTAGTAGCGGTAACAGAAGCAGAAGTAATGGCAATGGAGAACTACCAGAAAATGGGATAACAATGACGATGGTAGTAGTAATCCCACATAAATATGCACAGCCCAATCTGTAGACAAACACAGAGTCTCAACAGCTTGTCAACAAAACTTAAATACTACATAACATAATACGCCTTCCGCCGTCCGCCATCTTGACCTCGTTATACATGCGTCTCAATAATGCAATACAACTCCTAATTCCATAATTTACATCACTTTCATAAAACATGATTGTTTATATAAATATATATAGTTATTACAAGTGCACTTCCAGTCGCACCATCCTGATTCATCTCATCCTCATCACTATCTTCATCACCCCTCTCCACATTATAATACATCATCTCCCTTCCATTCACAATTATCTCTATCATACTATAATACAACATGCTTCCCTCATAATCATCACCTTCATCTCCCTTCTCCCACATAGTACATTGCCTCCCTTCCTTCACATTCATCACCCCTCTCTCTCTTTAACATGCATACTTCATTGTCACCCTCTGACCCCGTTTTGGCAACAACATCAACAACATTTCCCGTTTACACCTACAACAAGAAAATCATATGAAAATCATATAAAAAAATCAATAAATCACTATTTATCAAAATACACCCCTTTCCCCCCTCATTCACCATCATTCAATCACGTACGCAGACTCGAAATGCATCAGCCACTAAGGAAATGAATTGTAGGTTTCACACTCACCTTTTAGGTCCTCGGCTTGTGACACATGTACATACACAATACAAAACGGCACACCACAATACAGCACGACACTTGTTAGTTGAGAGTATCAAGTTCGTTACTTGGCTATTGCCGTGCAATTACTGGAGCATCTCAGTATCGATGAAATACTGAGCCTTGGACGGTGCCTAAGCATAGGCCACACGACCTTAGAAAGCAGCCCTACACTTATTCTCACTGAATATAATGGCAGCTAGAATTCTTCCATTGAAACTTGAAAACTCGTGTCGTCACAGGGGTATTCTCGCTTGTTCTGGAGTATGTAGAGACTATATAAGTACTGCACTGTTTCAAAATAAGAGAGAGTTGAAAGTATAGAGAGTTGTTGTATTAGAGTTGAGAAAGTTGTTAAAAGTGGAAAGTTGATAGTTGAGAATTGTAGAGTGGAAAAAGCGATTGAACGATTGTATGCAGTTGTTGATGTATGCTGAATAAAAGTGGAGAACTTCATACGACGACTCCTGCCTTGTTGATGATTGAACGGGTTGCGTGGATAAACGAATCTGAGTTACACCTATCAGCATTTTAAGCATCGGGGCTGAAACAACTACTGATAGAAAAACAACATCCAGTGTAACACGCTGGCCAATATAGGCTATGACTGAAGCTGCCTAAGGCGCTGGCCAATATAGGCTATGACTCAAGTTGCCTAAGGTACTGGCCAATATAGGCTATGACTCAAGCTGCCTAAGGCACTGGTCAATATAGGCTATGACTCAAGTTGCCTAAGGCGCTGGCCAATATAGGCTATGACTCAAGCTGCCTAAGGCGCTGGCCAATATAGGCTATGACTCAAGCTGCCTAAGGCGCTGGCCAATATAGGCTATGACTCAAGCTGCCTAAGGCGCTGGCCAATATAGGCTATGACTCAAGCTGCCTAAGGCCCTGGCCAATATAGGCTATGACTCAAGCTGCCTAAGGTAATGGCCAATATAGGCTATGACTCAAGCTGCCTAAGGCGCTGGCCAATATAGGCTATGACTGAAGCTGCCTAAGGTGCTGGCCAATATAGGCTATGACTCAAGCTGCCTAAGGCGCTGGCCAATATAGGCTATGACTCAAGCTGCCTAAGGCGCTGGCCAATATAGGATATAACTCAAGCTGCCCAAACCCAGGGTGCCAACTTGTTGCCTTATGTGCATCGTCGGACGTTCCAGACTACTGAGCAGTCTTGGGCGAACGAGAGGGAATGGGATCTAGTGCTTCCTGTGGGGAGAGGTAAAGGTGCATGAGAGGGGGGGGGGTGTTTTTGTAACTAACACTCACCCATCCATCTAGGGGCTTCTTCTTTTTCTTCATCTTCTTCTGCTTCTTTTTGAGTTCAGCAGCCACAATCAAGTAATTGATTCATTTGCTGCTGTAGGTTGTAACTAGTGAGAGGCCATGTTTTGCATGGTGTGTGAAAAAACAACAAAGAAACAAAACAAAACCAAAATAAAAACACCACACACTCTAGAATAAATAATATGAAGCTACTTGCTGTATGCACAACTATATGTGGAGCTGATGGACAGCCACAGCATGCCGAGGCCACAGTCTTATGCTGTGCAAGGCCCATAAGTGGCTGCACCAGCAAGGGACATTAAAAAATGACGTCACCTAACAGATGGCATTGACATTGAAGGAAGGAGAGGTGGGGGTTGGGGATGGGGGGCGGATGAGAGTTGAGACGGAGTGGCTGTGTGGTTTAAATGTCACGTGACAGCAGGTTGTTGTCCGATGGGTCAGGAGCGTTGGCTTCTTCGCCGGAGAAGTCGTTCCAGTCCCTGATGGGGCAGAGTGGTGTGGTGCCGCTGCAGCACTGAATAGCTCAATATGCTGCAGTCCATGCGGACAGCATAGCTGAGGACAGCCGAGGTTTACGGTGGTCGCCCTGCCCTCGTCCCTACGCAGTGTATTCGGACAATCATTCAATCAAGTCGTCAACATTGGTGCGAAACCTGCAAGATTTTATTATTTTTATTTTTTATTTACTTTATTGTCCTTTTTTCATAGGGAAATTCTGGGCCGCCTCCCTTGTGGAAAGCGTAGTTGCAGGCTGTGGCGCGCCCAAACCCAACCTAACATTTGTTTTGATTTTGAAATTTTGGTTTGAAAGATGGTTTTGTTGTTGTTTGTGGTGGTGGTGATGATAATGATTATGATGATGAGGAGGAGGAGGAGGAAGAGGGTGATAATGATGATGATAAGTGTGGAAACAGAAAAACGTGGGAGGTAGGGTAGGATGGGATCAGGAGGATGAGGAGGAGGGAGAGAGGGAGAGCGAGAGAGAGAGCAAGAGAGGGAAATGGAGAGAGGGGGAGAGCGAGAGAGGGAGAGTGAGAGAGAGAGAAAATAAGAGAGAGAGAGCGAGCAAGAGAGAAAGCGAGAAAGAGAGGGAAAGGGAGCACAAAAAAAGAGAGTGAGAGAGAGAAAAAGAGAGAGAGAGAGAGAGAGAGAGAGGGAGGGAGAGAGAGAGAGAGAGAGAGAGAGAGAGAGAGAGAGAGAGAGAGAGAGAGAGAGAGAGAGAGAGACTGAATATGACGTGTAGAAAGAACATGGATTTGCAGTCCAATCGAAATTCATTACTAGGAATGCGTTGATTTGTTTGTAGTTGTTTGCGTGCAGACACGCTAGTTGTCGCTGTGGCCAATGATTTGACTGATTTGCGTTATGTATATATTAGTTTTCTGATAATTAGACCTGTTTATCAAACGGAGGTTGATATGATTAAGCTTGGCCAAATGTAGAGTTTACCGTCAATTTTCCGGAACTGATCGGAAAATTGCTCACCCTTTTCAACAGGGAAAATCCGAAATTCTGGGGGTCATATTAGGAGCATGTGCGTCGATTCGCGCATCGTTTTGCGCATTCATAATTGTATTATTACGAAAAGATACGGAATAAAATTTTAAGACAAATTTTGATATTTAGCATTAGGATTACAGTTAGTTAGAATTTGGATTAGGATTAGGTTTAGAGTTATGGCTAGTGTTAGATTTAACTGTAATCGTAGGCCTAGACTAGACCTACTTTCACCAGCAGAATTTCGGTATTTTCACCCTCTCTTTGTAGTTCTAAACATTCGCATGAAGATAAAAATCGTCTCCTATACGCTTAATGTGTCAGGGGACGTAAATTTTGACCCCCCCCCAAAAAAAAAATGAGGAACAAACCTGACGTAGCCTAAAAAAAAAAAGAAACAAATGACGTCACAGTCATTGTTCTAAAATCTCCCATCAATCAATATTTCATTTATTGTCTGTTCACACATTCAGGTGATATTAGACATTAATTAAGAACAACAACAATATAAATAAAATCACAATTAAGAAACCTTGTAACAAAATGGAATGAAAGGGGAAGAAGGATTTAACACCAAACTATAAAAGTCTACCAATAGGAGTCTGTGCAATAATTTTCACAACTGCTGTTATCTGTGAATGATGTAATACATCATCTAAAGAATGTCCATATTCAGTCAAATGATGTCCTTGGTTTTCATACATTGCATTTAAAACTGGACATTCAAAAAAAATGTGGTAAACTGATATATTTTTGCCACACATACACTGGATATCTGCCGAATATTTAGTATTCCATGAGTTCATTCTTAACTTGTATATTAATTTTGACAACTGTCGTGAACAGTTCGGTATAGTAACCTTGTTAATGCTAGTATCTTGACATACTGCTTTTTCTAATAAGGAATACATTTCATGACAACACATACTCAAATTGTTAACAGAAATAGAATCTAATGATCTTAGCGCTCCCTCTTTGGCTAACTTGTCACATACTTCATTCCAATGAATTCCACAATGTGCTGGAACCCAACAGAAATCAACAACTATACCTCTAGAAAAAATACAATGGATCATATGTTTAATTTCATATATGAATTCATTTCTTACTTTGGAATTACCCCGTTTCAAAGCATACAAAACCGATTTTGAATCTACACAAATCAGTAAACCAAAGAGCTCTAACGGTAAAGTCATAATGTAGTTGAGAGCCATTACAATAGCATAAAGCTCACTCGTAAATATAGAAAACCCCTTTCCTAGATAATATGAGCGTCTTACATTTAATGCAGGAATGATAAAAGCCGATCCACTATCTAAAGAATCTAATACCGAACCATCTGTAAAAATCTTCAAATGGTTTAAATAATTATTTTCAATATGCTCTTTTACCTCAGTAACTAAGAGATTAGTGTAGTCATCTTTTTTAGTTACACTATAATCAATATTAAAATTTGCATTTCTGTGCTCCCATGGTGGAATAGGTGATATTAATGGCATAACGGGAATTGCTGTGATATCAATGTTACACTTTTCAAAAAGATCTTTTGTATAGTTATTAATTGGCTTCAAGTAATTAATATGTTTAGTTCTTTTTGGATAGTCTTCTGCATCTATAAAAATGTCTTCCTGTACGGAATTAGGGACAGATAAACATCTTAATACATATTTTGAAGTAGCTAATTGACGTTGTTGGTTTAATGGTAATATTCCAGCTTCTTGGTATGTTTTAATTGTATTAGCATGAACTGGAACACCTAATGCAACTTTAATAGCTCTACTGTCGATGCTTTGTAATTTATTTAATAATGTATTGTTTGATGAAAAGTACACCTCCTGACCATAAACAAGCTTTGAACGGACTAGTGATATTGCTAAATGTAAGAGAGATTTGGTATCCTGACCCCAATTTTGTACAATAATAATTTTTAATAAATTTAGGGATTTTCTTGCCTTTGTTATTAAATGTTCAATATGTAATTTCCAGTTTAATTTAGAAGTTAGCTGAACACCAAGAAATTTAACCTGTTTCTTGTATATAAGAATCTCATCATTTAATTTTAAAACAGGTAAACATTTAGGATTATTACCGTTATTAAACAGCATTATAAACGTTTTTTCAGATGACAATTCCAGACCATTATTTTTCATAAAGAGATTAAGGTTTTTCAGTTCTTCTTGAAACAGTTTTTGTACATGTGTTATTACTCTCTGCTTTGTATGTTTTCGAATAGATGTATTAATCCACATGGCAATATCATCAGCGTACTGAACAACATTTAATGGATTAGAAATAACAGTGGGAAGATCGTGAATAAGTAAAAAAAAAAAAAAGGTAAAGGTAGTCCCATAGCCTTGTGGCCGTAGGGGAGCGTGATGTTGGAGATCACACTTATCTTGGGCCAGCCGTGAATAAGTATTGAAAACAATAATGGTGCAATTATAGAGCCCTGAGGAATTCCCATGTCAATGTTATGATAAGATGAATAAGTGTTTCCTACTCGTGTACATATAGATCTGCCATTTAAATAATTTTTTATATAATTATACATATGACCACTTATTCCAATATTTTTTAACTTATATAACAATCTTGCATGCCACACACTGTCATATGCTTTTTTGACATCGAAAAATGCAGCAAGAGTACTTTTTCTATGAGCAAACTGTTTTTTAATATGACTAGTTAATTTCACCAAATGGTCAGTTGTGCATTGACCTTTTCTAAATCCTGCCTGATTTTTAGGAATTACGTTGTTCTTTTCACAAAAATATGTTATTCTTTTCTGAATTATTTTTTCAAATACTTTCCCTACATGTGAGTTCAATGCAATTGGTCTATAATTAAGAATTGAGGAACGAGATTTACCTTGCTTATGTACTGGAATAACTACTGACTTCTTCCAGATAATAGGGAGAGTTCCACTCTGCCAACACTGTTGGCATAATGAATGTAGTAATTTTTTCCATTTCAAAGGCAAATGCGTTAATAATTGATATGACATTCCATCAATCCCAACTGCAGTCTTGTTTGATGAAAATGATTGTAAACAATCTAAGAACTCTTCAAATTCAATAGGAGCATTTATAAAATGAGAATTATTTGGCAAAGGGTCTTCATATTCTTTCTCATTTTCTTTTTCTTTTCTTAATTGTTGTACTGATGGATCAAGACTTGATGATAAAGAATATTCTGCAAAAATCTTTACAAAAGCATCAGCCTTCTCTTTAGCACTTGGAAAATTATTATTGCTTAATTTAATTGGATACGACTGAAGTTTAAATCCATTTTTCATTTCTTTTACTTTTTTCCATACCTTTTGCATATCCTTTGACTCTGAAACCTCTTTAACACAAAATTCAGACCAATACTGTTTTTTTTGCCTGAGCTATAACCCTATTACATTGTATCTTAGCATATTTCATCTTTGTGAAATTTTCTTCCGTTTTATTTTTAATCCAATGCTTATATAAGTCTTTTTTAAAATTTACAGCTGTTTCACATTCACTGTTCCACCAAGAATTTCCAGAATGGTTATTTAGTTTCTTAGATTTACACTTTGGTATATATTTTTCTGCTGCTGTTAATATATTATTTCTAAAATTTGAATAAAACACATCTACATCATCATGAATAATACTGTCAGTATCGATGGCATTGAGATGTGCTTGAAAATCTTCCCATATTGCAAATTTATATTTAAATTTAGGAATGATGTCTTCTGTTTTATCATCTTTATCATAATCAACATCCTTGAGCTTAATAATAATTGGTATATGATCACTTCCTAGACAATCGTCTAGCGGAGACCAAGTGCAAGTTATTGCTAAGTCAGGTGTTGTAAATGACAGATCAAGTGCCGTGGGCCTGTGGTATGAAACATCAGGGATTCTTGTATACTGACCGTCATTTAAGAGGCATAATTTAGAGTCCAAAATATTTTCAACTAAACGGCTACTTGTTACTATAGTACAACCTGGCTCCCACCACGGCGAATGCGCATTAAAGTCCCCCATTATTAACCACTTAGCATTTGAATTTACTAATGTTTTTAACCAATCTGTATTTTCTTCTTTCGGACCTTCTGGTAAATATACAGACAAAACATTTAAAACAATATGCTTGTTAATTTTCAACACTGCAGCAGTACTATAAATATTCTTTAGTGACGTAGGTACAGGCGATGGAAATAAGCAATAATCTAAATCACACCTAATATATAAAGCTGTCTGTACTTTTCTTTTGTCATCGAATTCAAGAGCATGAAACAAAGGAGGATAATAATAATTCTTTAACTTAGGGAGCCTCTTCGGGTCAATATTCAATGACTGTAATGCTAGAACGTGAAAATTCTCATCCGCTATATATTTTTCAAAATATAATAAATTTGTACCCAGTGACCTGCAGTTCCACTGGAAAAATGTTATTTCATTTTGCTTCATAATTATTCTAACTTATTGAACTTACACTTACTTTTAATGAGGAATAGATATATAGTCTGTATTTATTTATTTTAACAAAAAATGCGTTTGTATTATAATTCTTCATGAATAATTTACATGTTATTATTTTCATGTAATTATGTGTTGGTTTGTCTTCTTCACTTTTTGGTAAATGTGAAATCCAGTCTTTGTATTTTGCATGATGTTTAGTAGAACTGCCAGTTTTTGTTCCACCAATTTTCCCTTCGACGATCATTCTTTGATCTAACTTTTTCCCATAGGAGCCAATTCAGGTGACGCCCAATGTTCTTCGCCAGGGTTGCTGTAGCTCTTCGGTTGGGGTGTACTCCATCAGGACAATCATACTTTGAGATATTCTCATGTTGAAGGAATGAAATGTTCTTGATTTCAAACAATTCCGACACCAATACAGCATTAAATAGACATCTTTTTCTCTCCAAATCCTGATGACCAGTTGGCGCTATTTTGCTTACTACGAACTTGGTCAAAGGCTTCTCTATGACAACCTTTTTGATCTTGGTAGCCAAGTTCAATGCAGCTGCTCTCGGCTCATTCTTTTTCAAATCGTTGAGCCCCACGTGAATAACGGCAGCATCAATATGATCCTCAATCGTAGTGGAACGTATTCTGCAGTGAACATTTCTTGTGTACAGGGTTCTTGTCAGCCGATATCTCTTCAAGGATTTTCGATAGATCTTCTGTTTTGCAGATGCCTTCTTGTGAAACGCATGGAACCCGTACGATCTTCCAAGCCTTTTTCCATCAACATTTCTGATCAAAGAATCTCCTATTACGCGCTTTTCTTTCGGAAGCTCACGCGCTTTTATTCAAGTTGCACATGGTCTTTTTTTTCTTTAGTCGTCATATCTTTCATGACGTCATTCTCTCTGGCATCCATGACGTAACTTTTACTTTTTTCGATTCTACTCTTCTTCTTGTGAGAAGACCTTACAGACTGGGGTAATGACTCGATAAAACTAAACATCTCCCCCAACATACCTGGAACTTGTGGAAATCCCACCTATCTCCTCCATCCAAACCTCTAGTACATCCATTTTTAAATTCCCACAATCATTACTGAAAAAACATTTCCGTAATCGTGACAAATCCTCTCTTCCCCAACTATTTCTTCCAATCACCATTTATGAAAAACCCCCATAATGACCCAAACCATCTCAACTACATAAAAACTCCTAGTTTCTTCATATAAATTTTTGGACAATCCCTCATTATTTTCTTTTTCACTCCCCTATAAACGAACATCTACAAAATAAAAAACAATTCACAACTTTTCATTTCTCGCCATGAGATGGCACATCCACAATCACCCGCATACAACAAACATTCTAAATAACAATTATAAATCTCCTACAGAATTACGTCATTTATATTTCCAAGAAATGTCAAAAACAATGGATGTTTTTCCATACATCTGATGATTTGGGACCAATACCCCTTCTATAAAAACACAAATCTCTCTCCTTTCTCTCATTCTCTTTTCTCTACCCCAACTCCAGCATACCTTCATACTTTATTCTATAAACTCAATCATTCTACCATTATACTACAAATGTAAATAACACTTAATAATCCCATTAAATCAATTATTTGAATAAAAATAATATCTTTTTACTTCTCCTTCAATCACTTATTTATAATATATTATCAATTAGTTTTAATATTCTCACTCCCAAAGGCAAAAAAAAACCTACCCATTTCCCTTGATCTATCATAAATCAATTTTATCTTATCTTAACCTCATCTGTTACACGTCAACTCGACGTATGATTTTTTCTATCAGTACTTGGTTCAGCCCCACATACGTACTTTTCTCTAATCTCACCTAACTATCTCAACCCTCTCTAATAAATACTCGCACGTACCACCTATCAGCCACCCCTTATCAACATATTACATCAACAACTGTACAATCGTTTCATCCTCTGTCCTTTCAACACGTTCTCTAAAACAGAAAGATCGAGAATACCCTTAATGGAACACTCAACCAATCTCTATTTCTTATGTTCATTCCATAGTTAACTCATTACTCTTTTCGACCACTTCTCGAAAACATCCAACAATAAACAACCAATTCTAAAACACACAAATTATACCTGTCTTCTTTAAAACAAATACACAATCTATTACCCTTACTGCATGCGTTGCAAAATAAAATGAACAGATATATCGCGCGCGTCACGCAAGCCTACCATTGCACGCGCTTCACACATAATATCGTGCGCATTTCACACGCACCATCATGCGCGTCTCAACGTAACATAACCCCCCACTCAAGAAGAAATTTACCTAATTTCTTTCAACAACGTTGAGACTCAACGAACAAATTCCAAAATTAAAACTTATTTCAATCTGTTTGGATACTGTCAATGTTCTTAGTTCATTCACACAGAGTCAATGTTTTTCATCTGCAAGGAAACGACGCCCTCGTCCGTTACGGTTGTCATCGGCCCAGGGTCAAAGACGATGATCACGTGGGCTTTCCTGGAGTCAGTGCATCTTCCGTTGTCTCCTTCTTCCGTCGGATGTCCGATGAAGTCGACGTTGTCAGCTCCCAGAACGCACTTGCTGGGTCTCACAGTCAGGTTGGCCTCTTGAAGACGGTGGAACAGCTCCCTCAAGGTCTGCAGATGCTCCTTCCAGGTCTGGGTGTGGACTAACAGGTCGTCCCAGTAACACACGACGTTGTCCATCCCTTTGAGCATCTTACTCATTCCTCTCTTCAGGGTAGCTCCGCTGTTGACCATGCCAAAGGGCATCCTTAGGCACTCGTACGTCCCATCAAGAGTCACAAAATCAGTCTTTGGCATGTCCTGTTGACGCACGGGGACTTGCCAATAACCCTTGCTGAGGTCAATCTTCGAGAATATTTTACTCCCCAATAATTGGCGGAAGAGGTCTGCTGCTGTAGGCATCGGCTCGGGGTCAAAGACAGTGATTTTATTAATCTTCCTGTAGTCGATGCATACTCTGTTGCTCCCGTCCTTCTTCTTCACGACCACGACAGGGGACGCGTAGGGGAAACTGGACTCCCTGATAATGCCCATCTTCAGCATCTCATCGATGTTTTTCTTCAAGGATTCACGGGCCTTGAAAGGGATCGGGAAGGGTTTGGATCGAACAGGGATATCTGAAGTCAGGTGGACTTCATGTTCGACCAAAGTTGTAGAGCCTGGGACATCGCTGAAGTTACGGGAAAACTCGCCCAAAAGGTCCTTGAGCTCCATCTTCTGACCTTCCGTCAAGAATGGTCCTAGCTTAACATCATCGATGCCTTCTTTGCTGTGGAAGTCTCCAAGTTCCAACAGTTCCTCGCTGTCAAAGCTGTCGTCGATCACAGCTGCTGAGGCTGCGTGCACAGTCTCTGATGGCCTTTCCACGTACAGTTTAAGGAGGTTGGCGTGGTATATCTTGGAATGCTGGCCGACCTTCACCTTATAGTCGTTGATTCCCACCACGGTCTCCACTTCGTACGGGCCTTTCCACTGCATCAGCAACTTATAATGATCAGTAGGTAGCAGCACCAGCACTTTGTTGCCAGGTTTGAACTTCCTGTTCACAGCCCTACGGTCATAGTAGTGCTTTCCACAGTCCTGGGACTTCTTCAGGTTTTCTCTGGCTATCTCGAGAGTCTGCTCAAGCTTCTCCCGTAGCTCAAACACGTACTGGTAGCTGTTCTTCACCTCTGGGGTCTCTAGTTCTTTCGTCCACAGTTCTTTCAGGATGTGCATCGGCCCTCGGATGGTTCTTCCGCACAGCAGATCGAACGGAGAAAAGCCGGTGGACTCCTGCGGTACTTCTCTGTTGGCGAAAAGTAGGGCGTTGATGTAGCGATGCCATTGTCTGGGCTGCTCGCTGCACAGTTTCTTCAGGGTGGACTTCAGCGTAGCATTGAATTTCTCGACGAGCCCGTTGCACATCGGATGGTAAGGCGTCGTAGTTAAATGCCGGATGCTCAGCAGTCTGTTGACCTCCTTCATGCAGTCAGAGACGAACTGTGTCCCGAGGTCTGTCAGAATTTCTTCAGGCACTCCAAGTCTACTGAACATGTCCACCAGTGCCTCTGCTACAGTTTCAGTGTCAATCTTCTTCAGAGGCACTGCTTCTGGGTACCGAGTCGCATAGTCCACTAAGGTCAGTACCAATCGATGACCTTCTTCACTCGGAGGTCTTATTTCGCCGATTAAGTCTAAGGCCACCCTCTTAAAAGGTCGGACGATCAAAGGCATCCTCTGCATAGGCACTTTAGGAACCCTTCCTCGAGGTATGAACTTCTGGCAAATGTCACATGATCGGCAGAAACGGCTGACGTCCGCATGAAGTCCTGGCCAGTAGAACACCGCCTGGATTCTGTCTGACGTCTTCTTGATGCCTAGGCGACCTCCCATGATGGAGTCGTGAGCTATTTCCATCACTTGGCGCCTTAGGGGTAATGGTACCAATACTTGACGTAGTGGTTTCCCTCCGTTGACCCTCGGGTGCTGGAAGATTCGGTACAGGATCTTGGCCTTCACCTCAAAATAGACCGTGCCACTGCCTTTGGTCACGTGGTCTTGGCGGTTCCTGTACTTGTTTAAAGTGCTGTCAGCTTCCTGGAGCTGGATCAGCTTATCTCTGTCCACGATGGCAGCTTTGGAGTTGCCGGCGACCTTCAGTGGCGTAGTCGTCTTGTCTTTCTTGGCCTGGGCCCTGGTAGTGACAGCACCGACGATCTCTGGTCGGCAGGGCTGAGCCGGAGTAGCCACATTGTCCCGTAACAGCTCTAGAAGGTCTCCATCGGGAAATGGCAATGGATCCTCCTCCACAACTTCGACGTGTTGAGTTGAGGCAGGACTCCACTCTGGATCGGGGTCGTCGGGTCGTCTCGCGCCGTCGATGTTCCCGATCATCAAATCATACAGCGGCTTCTTCAGGCAAACCGCTTCGACTTCGCCTATATAGAAAGGGGTGCTGACTTGAATCTTAGCAACTGGCGCTTTCACACATTTGCTGTCGGCCATGAGTGTCCATTTTAAATCGCCAGTGAACTGTTCTTTAGCGATTAGGTCTTCTCTGATGATGACCCCACTGCAACCAGAGTCTCTTAGGACAGTCACTTCATGATTTCCGACGCGTCCCTTGGAAACAGGCATGTTTTGGACGGTCACAGCTGCGCTAGCGACGACGGGGATGGATTTCCCGTTGGCATGGAGAAGTTGGCCATCAGTCATACACTCTTGCACGTCCGCACACACCAGCTCAATGTCTATGTGAGCAGCACTCTTAGGTTCCCCCACATTTTGCTGGCTGCGGGCTATTTATAGCTTGCCTACACCCTCCCTTCCATTGAAATAAAAGGAAAGAAGCACTGGCGAAGCTATCGGCGAAGCTATTTATAGCTAGCCTGGCTGAACTAACCTCAAAACCTAAAAGCTTTGGTTGAGTCAGTGTGCGCAGGAGTAGCTGTGCGCTCGGTCTCACTCGGAAGAATGACGCTCCCGCCGCACACTTGATGGTCAGATCTACTGGTTTGCCATTGATTGGAGAACCGCCTCTGCCGGTTGCCTGCCGCTGCATTGTCCGTACTGCCCCGCTGTCCGCTACTTTTGTTTTGAGGACAGTTAGCCGCTCTGTGGTCTGTAGCTTTTCAGATAAAACAGCCTCTTGAATGCCCTTCCCTGGGAGGTGGCGTGGAGTCAGTCTGTTTCTGGCTCGTCTGGCTCCCCTGGATCTGGTTCCCGTGGTTTCCAGTTTTCTAAAATGGTTTCGTCGCCTTGGGTGGCCCCAGCGTTTTCCCGTGAGCAAGGAAATATCTTTCAGCAACCTCGGTCCCATCATTAAGCGTCTGCAGCTTCTGTAATTCTAAGTGGGTCGCCAGGTCCTTGTGACAGGCATTGAGGAATTGCTCCTTCACGATCAGGTCATGGAGACTATCGTAAGACTTCCCTTTGCCTAATAATTCAACCCACTTGTGCAGGTATGACGACAAGCCCTCCATAAACTGCTTTGGTGTCTCATCTGACAAAGGCCGGCATTCACGGAAGCGTTTACGGTAGCCCTTCTCTGTGAAGCTGTAGCAATGCAATAGGGCCTCTTTCAAGACGTCGTAGTTTTTGGCGTCATTATTTGACAGTCTGGTATAAACTTCCAGCGCTTGCCCCGTCAGAAGTGCACTTAGTCGAATTGCCCAGTCTTGAGGTTGCCAGTTAGAGCTTTCGGCGAACCTTTCAAATCTCGCCAGATAACTGTCGATCTGGTCCTTCCCGTCGACGAACGCTGGCAATTTTGGAGCCTTGTTGTCGCTGATGACTTGTGGCGCATGCTGATTGTTTTGGATACGCGCCATTTCTAGCTGGATCTGCCGATCAGCTTCTCTTTCCTCACGCCTGCGCTCATCTTCTCTTTCTTTCCGTTGTTCTTCTCTTTCTTGCCGCTGCTGTTCAATTTCCAGACGCTTCAGTTCTAAATCTATTTCTTCTCGGCGACGCTGTTCTTCTAATTCTCTTTCTTCACGCCGTCGCTGTTCTTCTCTTTCTTCACGCAATATTCTCTCCTGGAATTTGACGTACTCCGTCAGCTGTTTGCCTTTGAGATTCAGTTCAACCCCTTTCTGCCAGAAGTCAGCTATCTTGATGCTTTTCTGGAAAGTTCTTTACTGGAAAGTTCTTGACTGTGCTGTACCTTTCTAGACTGTTCTAGAAAAGCACGCTTTCTGCAGTAGCGCTGATGCTTGACACTAGTCACCTTCGCTGACGCAGGCCCCGCTGTCCTCGTCGTATGCGACGCTGCACACGCTGGTGTTGATGTACACGCTCCTGTGCTGAAGTAGACGCGACGTCCACTCGTCGCTCTCTCTAATACTGGCGATGTAGCTCCGAGACTGTCCCTCGACATAGTCTTGCGGCAGCCACGTAGTCCCGGTCTGTTGTTCGCTCACGAAGCAACTCTTCGGCGACTACACGCCCTTGCAGTCAACCCGAATCTATCGGATGTAGTCCCAGAATGTTGGCCCCTCCCGACGCAACTCGTTGGTGGCTACACTCGATGACTGCCTCTCGTAACGTTGACTCGCTTGTTGTCGCAGTTGAACCCTTGGCTATGGCGTGAATCGCAGCTTGGCCCCCCAAAATGTTAAGGCCCCGCCACACATACCGGTTTGAAGGCCGATTCTAGATACACTAGTGTCAGTGTACACGATCCCCAACCCCATCCAACAGTTTACCATCCCCATCCAACAGCTCATCTAGTCTGAAACCACAGCAGAAATAATGTCTCTACATGCTACAAAAACTATTTAAAAATAAAAACGTAATGGAAAACCAAATCAAAACCATACAAAACATCGCGGGTTGCATCACAGGCTCTGAAGTCTTTTATTTCGTTTTTGTAAACTCGTGGGCCTCCTACATAGGTACGTAGTATAGTATATATAGTATGTAATTGAGGCCTACGAAAGACGAGACTTCCCAGCCTGTCACCTGTCACCTAGCTGTCATCAGCTTCGTTTGTAACGCCAAGTTGACAATGAACACAGGACGCATTCTGATTGGTTGGAAGTTTACAATCGGGGCCGATTTTGCACAGCAGAATAGAACAAGCTCTAATCGCACGATACCGAGCCGATTGCAAATCGGACGGCAGGCAAATAGTAGTTCTGACGTCATCACGTAGTAATCGGGATCGGATCGCAAGCAAAATCGTTGCACAATCGGCATGTGTGGCGGGGCCTTTACACTCAACTTGATGGTGGTGTTTTTCTATCAGTAGTTGGTTCAGCCCCAATGCTGAAGTACTGATGAGTGTAGCTCAGATTCGTTTATCCACGCAACCCGTTCAATCGGCATACAAGTCACTGAGTCGACGTACAGTACTCCCGTCTTAAGGTGACCCAAATTTTTGTTTGATCTTATCCGAGGGGCACCATAAACAGTCCTCTGATAAGATTAACTACCAGTAAAAAACTTGATCTTATACGAGATGCTAAATTTTTGTGTCGTGTGACAGTGTGTGTGTGTGTGGGTGCGAGTGTGTTTGTGTACATGTGTGCACGTTGGTGCGCGCGTATGCATGTATGCATTACTGTATATGTATTTTTTGTGCGTGTGTATGATGCATAAGCACACATTCAAACGAACGGATGCAAGCATGCATACACATATACACACTCTCTCTCTCTCTCACACACACACACACACACAACACAACATAGCATCACAAGACTTCGGGAGTGTGAAAATTACCGCGCCATCAGCCTCATCAGACATCCCAGCAAGGTACTCCTGAAAATAATACTCAACAGGTTCAAACCCCAAGCTGAACAAATCATAGCTGAAGAACAAGCAGGATTCAGGGCAGGGCGAAATACCACTGAACAAATTTTCAACCTCAGAATAATCTGCAATAAATACCTACAGCACCAACAACATCTTCAGGAAAGCTCTGTGAGCAACCATGAGAGTGTACAACATCAGCCCTAAAATTATTGAAGTCATCAAAAGCCTGTATGGCAAGGCTACCAGTGCAGTCCTCCATAACAGCGCCATCGGAAACTGTTTCAGAACAACAAACGGTGTGCGCCTAGGATGCCTACTCTCTCCAACACTCTTCAACATTTTCCAAGAGCGCATCATGTCAGATGCCCTTGCAGATCATGAAGGCACAGTTAGCATAGGTGTTAGAGCAATCTCCAACCTCCGTTTCCCGGATGACTTTGATGGATTGGCTGGAGAGGAACAAGAACTTGAACAGCTGATACAGAGGCTTGATTCGGTGAGCGAAGTTCGTAGCGAGCGGACGTGTTTTGGCAGAGCTCTGATAGTGTTCAGTTTTTCATATAGTTATTTTCATTTCTAATTAGTTTCTCAGCTAGGTTTATACTTAGACTTGTTCGGTCTGTCTCGTTATTTTATTTATATTGTGTAGTTTCTTGTTCCTTTTCCACTTTAGTGGTTGAAATTATTGAGATTCAACACTAGCAGAATGGGTGACACAAACAATCAAGCTATCAATGATCGTTGTGAACCGGTGTTTGTTCTCAACAATCAACTTCCTGCATTCGAACAGAAATTGTTTAGTACAGCAGAAATATGTGCAGCCGCAGAGAAAGTGTGCGGTTTTAGCAGCATAGATGGTGCACAGCGCATCGGTGGTTTGTGGAGGATTTACCCACGCGCAAAAGATCATCGTCAAAAGTTGATGCTTCAGGGATTCGTCCTGAAAGGGGTTTCCGTCACCGTGAAAGGTCGCAATCCCTTCTTACTGCATGCTCCACGAAGCGGTGACGAGGTCGGCGACGGTGCCCCAGACCAACCCCCTTCCACGAAACTCGTGATCAGCAATATACCTCTCTCTTATTCAGATACATATATTCTGCAGTCAGTGAAGCAGCTGGGCGTCACAGTGATGTCCAAACTCATCCCTGAGCGGGACAGAGACGAGAAAGGAAAACTTACGCATTGGAAAACAGGTCGTCGTTTTCTGTATGTATCAGTGCCAAAGATCCCACTACCAAAGGCAATCAAAATTGGGCCCTTTAGAGCTCTCCTGTACCACAAAGAACAGAAAACTGTAGAGCGACAAGTGGAATCAGAATGCAGGCGTCTGACAAAAGGACACAAAGCAGCGGAGTGCTCAGTACCAATCAGATGTAGAAAATGTCTCCAAAATGGTCACAAGGCTGGAGATGCTGCTTGCAGCATGACACCCCCTGAAACTAGTGTCTCTGTAGCAGAGGCGACACTTGATACACCCGACAACATAAGCAAACACAACACAGACAACAAGAAATCAATGACCACCACAAACCAAAATGATAAAACCATACAAAAGTCGACAGAAGGCAAGGCTCCAAAAAGGGACAGAGGTCGGCCTAAACGTAGGGCATCATTGTCTCAGGCCACACTCTCAGCCTTTAGGAGAGAGAGGTCGGGGTCAGTGAAGCGCAAGACATCTACTGAATCGGTATCAGTACGCCAGGATAAACAGCCCAGATTGCAGTGTGAAGGGAGCGGTAACGACCAAGAAGAAAACGTCCGTGTTGCCGATGCCGTTTCGGATTCCGGTTGCTGATCTTCGTCATTTGTTTGCGTTCTCTGGACAACGGACTGGCTTCGGACCTGGATTGGATTAACTGGGCTATGATTAAATTGGTGCGACATACTTTGATTGCTGTGATTGACCAATCACCGCTAAACATCCAGTAGTTGATGGATAAAATACGCATAGTCTATTTAAATGCCAGGGGGCTTAAAAATAAATTAAAAAGAACAATGCTTTTTACCTACCTAAAACAGCAGCGTTTCGACATTGTATGTATACAAGAGGGACATGTCACTAAAAATGAATCCTGTAGTTGGGAAAAACAATGGGGTGGGAAAATATTTTACTTCGAGGGATCTAACCACAGCAAAGGAGAACTTATCTTAGTTTCTAAACACTTCCAAGGCTCTGTAAAGCTAGAAAAATGCCAGGAAAGGCTGTTAGTTGTGTCGGTAGAACAGGGATCTTTTTCATTTGCAATAGCTAATGTTTATGCACCCAATGTAGTCCCAGATAAGGTGCGTTTTCTGAATATATTACAAACTCTTATCAATGAGTATTGTCAAAAAAACATAATAATAATAATAATGGGTGATTTTAATTGTGTTCTTAACAATAGACTAGACATTATATCTGGACATCCACATAATATTGTGGAGGTGGAACAATTTAAGGATACGGTGGACTTTCTAGCAGTACAGGATGTGTGGCGCATCTTTCATGCTGAAGAAAAAGACTACACATGGAACAGACATAACCCATTTATAGCTAGGAGGCTGGACTATTGCTTTGCCAAAGAGGGAGTTTTACCTTGGCTTGTTTCTTGTGAACATCACAGCATTCCCAGTACAGATCATAAGGCTGTAGCAGTCGAATTAAATGACTCTAATTTTGTTCGTGGTCCCGGATATTGGCGCTTTAATAACAGCTATCTAAAGGACATTGATTTTGTCCAGAAGATGAATGTGTTCTTGGACTCCACACTAAATAATGAAAACTTCGGACTAATAGAAAGTAGCGTAGAAAAATGGGAAATGTGCAAAATTGATATTCGAGAATTTTGCTCTACCTATGGTAAAAAGAAAGCATGCACCAGAGTGAATGAAACTTTAACATTGGAAAATGAACTTAAAGGGACCGAAAACCAGATAATACACAACCCCGAAAGTACGGATCTCCAATCTAAGTTGTTAACAATTAAAAACAAGTTGGAGTTGATTCAGCTGAATAAAGCAAGGGCACGGGTAAAATGGATAGAAGATGGGGAAAAAAACAACTAAATTTTTCTGTAGCTTAGAGAAAACTAGAGGCAAAAGAAACACAATTACTAGGCTAACGCGTACATCAGGGGAAGTAATTACCGAACAGGGGAAAATACTACAGGAACAAGTAAATTATTATAAAAGTCTATATAGTCAGACCACAGAGGAACCTAACATCTCGGTAAGATCCGTTGGATCTCATTTTTGATATGATGATGATGGTCATTGTTGTCAGGGTGGCGACGTGGTGATCGTCCTTAACGCTCATGCAATAGGACGTTAAGCATCGTTTTTCGTTCGTTCCTAACATCTCGCAAGCGGCCAATGATTTCATGGTAGACGAGCAATACACAAAACTCTCACAACAAGAATCTGATACTTGCGAAGGGATAATTTCTTTGGGTGAAGCTTCGGAGGCATTGCAGTCAATGAAAAACGGGTCAGCTCCCGGATGCGACGGCTTGACGATCGAATTCATGAAATTTTTTTGGTCAAAAGTGGGTACAATAGTGACTGATTCCTTTGCTGAATCGTTTAGAGAGGGGAAACTATCGTATAGCCAGAGACAAGGGGTAATCATTTTGTTGCATAAAAGTAAAGACTTGCCTAGGGATCAACTAAGTAACTGGCGACCAATTACACTAACAAATTCTGACTACAAAATTTTGGCCAAAGCTCTCGGACACAGGCTTTCCAAGGTTATTCAAAAATTGATAAACGAAGATCAAGTTGGTTACTTGAAAGGACGCAATATTAGCTCTGTCTTAAGAACAATCGACGATGTTATTAATTATTTAAACGTTACAGGAAAAGCTGGTTATCTGCTGGCGTTAGATTACTCCAAAGCATTTGATTCTATTAGTAAACAATTCCTTCTGCACGCCTTTGATGCATTTGGCTTTGGAGAAGACTTCAAAAGATGGGTTACTGTGCTCACAAACGAAACGTGTAGTAATATAAACCATGCGGGATGGCTGTCAGAACGTTTCAAAGTTGATTGTGGGATCAGACAAGGATGTCCTTTTTCACCTCTGGCATTCGTCTTGGCCGTGGAATTTTTGGCCATCAAATTACGTAACAGTGCGATAAAAGGAATTCCTTTACCAAATCCAATAGCAGAAAATATTCCCCTAAAAATCAAACAACTGGCAGATGACACTACTCTGTTCCTCAATGATAAGAACGACATGAGAATTGCTCAAAACATCTTAAATACCTTTTCAAAATTCTCGGGCTTAAGGCTTAATCCTCACAAAACCAAAGCTCTGCGGTGTGGTACCCAGGCTCTAGACAATTGTCTACCATTCACTGTTGTAGACAAGATAAAAATTTTGGGAATATATTTTCAAAACAATTTGACTGCAGAGAAAATAGAAGATAACTGGCTTAGCAGAATTGAGAAGTTAAATGCGCTAATAAAAATGTGGAGTAAGAGAGACTTGAGCATACAGGGTAAAACGGTAATTATAAAAACGTTTCTTGCTAGTCAGTTTGACTTTGTTATGCAGTCTGTTGGTATACCAAAAGCTGTGTTAGAAAAGGTCAATCGGCTGTTGTACAAATTTTTATGGCAGAGAACATTTTCGAACAGAAAGGCTTTTGAAAAAATTAAAAGAATAATTTTACAAAGCGAATACAGCAATGGAGGTCTTAAGATGGTTGACATGGTTTTCACTCAACAATGTTACTATCTGCAGTGGGCAGGAAAACTAGCTTGCAGCAACAATGAAAACTGGACTTTCATTCCATTTTGGCATTTACAACACCTAGCAGGAAAACTCGGTAGCTTTGATTTTAATTGTAGAGAAGATAAAGCTAAGGGAATACATTCAATACAGAATGACTTCTGGAAAGACGTGCTCATAACATATTTGAATACAAAAACATTGACACCGATGAACGAAGTTAATAAACACAATGTGTGTAATCAGATGTTATTTAATAATCAGCTTGTTCAATATAAAGGTAGTGTATTGCATTTTGCATATTGGGTTAAAAGTGGAATTGAAACGATAAAAGATCTCATAAATGTAACAGAAAACAGACTGTATTCCTTGGATGAAATGCAGGCAATCGTTGGTAGTAAACGCTATACCAAAGAGCAGGAAAGAATGGTTAAACTCTGGCAAATTCACAATGGTAGAAATATATGAATCTAGTGGTATTATTTTTAACTGTAAACCTAAATTAATTATACAAATGTTAAATACTGCCGCAGCAGAAAATCAAGCACTTAAATCGCACGCAGTTGCCTTATGGAACCACAAATTTAATATTGACATTGGCGACAAAGTGTGCCTAATGCCAAGAAAAGCAACTAAAGAAGTCCGTTTAATAGAACTGCAATGGAAAATCATACATAATATTTACCCTACAAACATACTACTGCAGAAAATGAAAGTCGTCAATAAAAACAAATGTAACTATTGCCTTGACAAGGTAGACTTTATTGAACACTTCTTTTATGAATGTGATTATGTAAAAAGATTTTGGAATCATGTTTCAAGTATACTGTCTGCTAAACTTAGTAAATAAATTGAATGTTCTATGCTAGAGGTGTTTTTTGGTGTAGCAATTGAAAGATTACCGTTAACAGAGGAAGAAGAAAATTTCGCTAATCATATTATCTTGATAGGAAAATTGAGCATTAGTATTGCCAAGAAAACAAATGCGTTGAATTCTTTGCGTGTCATTTTTGACAATCAGTTATTATTACGACGTTTAATGGCTACTAACTAGTGGTGTACATATATTATTCTCTTGCAAACTTTGAAAATCAAGGCTTGTGCCTTGCCTACTTCACTAGTTATCTAGTTATTCTTTTCTCTTGAAAGCATGCTTGTTCTACAGTCTTTGTCTTTGTTTAGTCTTATCTGTCCTATCCTTTAACATGTAGATTTTGTGTTAAAAATGAAAGAACCAATGATAAGGTATATGGCTGTTAAAAAAAAGGGAGGAGAGAGGGGTGGCGAAAATGGGGAAGTCTGTAATATTGATTTGTATTCTGATGTATTCTTGTTCTCTTATTTTAAAGAAGAAAAAAAATTAAAGAAAATTTGAAAAAAAAAAAAGAACCAATGAAGAAGATCTGAAGAACCACTTTAAAAAAAAAAAGGACTCGGTCTGCATGCGTCTGAGGTAAAAAAAAAAAGTATTATTTAAAAAAAAAAAGATACAGAGGCTTGACACCACCTCCAGAGCCTATGGAATGGAAATAAGTGCAGAGAAGACCACAAATAATGACCAATAACACTCATGGCATCAACACGGACATCAAAGTCTAAGGCTAATCCCTCAACAAAGTGCATAGCTTCAAATATTTAGGAGCCATTGCATCAGACAATGGGTCCCGACAGGACGTCCTCTCCAGGATTGCACAAACAACTGCGACCCTGACAAGGTTGAAGCCCATTTGGAAAGATATGACCATTAATATACATTCCAATGTAAAGCTGCTGCCCTTCCTGGTCATCTCCTTCTTCCTTTACGCTTGAGAAACATGGACCCTCACAGCAGATCTACAACGAAGAATACAAAGCATGGAGATGAGGTGCTACCAAAGCCGCTAGCGTACTCTACTCCAGGCCTTCTCAGCGCGCGACTGGAATCTCTGACTGGGGACCTACGCGAAGAAATGAAGGGAAGCAACTCGTAAAAAACCTAAAAGGCTAGCGATCAAACTTATTACCGCAACACAAAATGAAGTCACGTAATGAAGTGGTGTTTCACCCGTCCCCTATACGCTTAATGTGTCCGGGGACGTAAATTTACTATTTAAAAAAAAAAAAAAGTCGCGTAGGATTTGAAATTCGACATTTTTTTTTAATATAACCCTTTTTCCTTCCCAAACCACTGTATTTGATTAGTGTGAGATAAAACTGTTATTTAAGCCGCAAAATTATATCGATTACGTATGTTGTTGTGTCTGAGTTTTGTCTTATTTGCGGTAAGTTGTTAGTTCGTGTCCACATCCGCTTTTACAAAGTGGCATGCTACTGCACTCTGTTCTTAATAAAATAATCTTCAATCTTCAATAGTTTCCAGCAGTTGTGTTTGATCATGGGCAAGAAATGTTGTGTGTACGGCTGCAAAACAAACTATGCGTCTGAAAAAGAACGCGAAGCGGGTAAAAAAGTGTCTGTGTTCAGATTTCCAAAGGAAGAGAATGCGAAACAGGCATGGATTTCTGCGATTCCAAACGCCAACGTGACTGTTTCCAAAGACACTGTGATATGTGAACTGCACTGACCTTCAGAATTTGAAACTATCAGCAAAAATGGGAAACTCCGCCCTTTAGATCCTCCATCTGTTTGGCCAAATGTTCCATCAAGCCAAATCCCCACCCCTGCCCTTCCTCTTCGCACAACAAAGCGTGCATTGTGCTCTCAGAGAAACATAGAGGAAGACCAACTTGCAACCTTCTTGGAGCAGGACGCAGTTTCTTTCTGTGAAATGAAGTACATGCTATTGCAGAGCAAGCGAGATTTTCTTGTTCCTGTGATTACTTACATGGATGAAAGTGTTTTGATTGTACAGTCAAAGAAACTTTCGCGTGGAATTCCATGGTTTGTGATAAGGATTAGTAGTGATCAAACATTCAACAACTTCCATTTGGGTGTGCGATGCACAGCTCCCTCCCTGTCCAAAAATCGCATCACCACACTGACTACCTGGTCAGCACTGGAGGAAAATATGAGATCTCTGAATTGCCTAGAAATGACTGATAAAAAACAGATCATCCAGGAACAACTGCAGGCCATGGGAACACAACGTGTCGGCAAACCACTGTACACACCAGAAATCATCATCAGGGCCTGTCAGTATTTTGCAACGTCCAGGTGCCTCTATCAAAGACTCAGTCAAGATTTTCAATTGCCATCAACACTGACACTGACTCGCATCACATCAAAAGTTGCAAAGCTCGACGATGGTGCATTTTCAAATGCAGTTTTCAAGTCAGTCGAGGAACGCCAGAAAATGTGTGTGATTATGCAGGACGAGGTGTATGTATACACAGCTGAGATCTGAAGTTGCATTGCTGAGGTCAGCCTTGCCATTTGATTTTCTGTCAATGTCTGGAATCTAAATCTCAGCGTGTGATGCTACTCAAATGACCACTTGCCAATTAAAATTATGTATCATTTCAATATGTTTTTTTATGTTTAGTAACCATTTACACCTACAACCTCAAGTGAGGTTGAAAAAAAAAATCATTGATTGTGAGTTAGCTGCAAAAGAGGAGGGGGGGAGGGGAAATGTGATGGGTGTTTGAAGGAGGTTGTTAATATGAATTATTTAGAATGTATAAGAAAACAAAAAGGTCCAAAACTGATTCTTTAGTAAAACTTCTTATCTATTAGTTTTTCAACAGTGACAAAGAAAAACACTGACAACTATACTTATGCTGTTCATATTTAACTCATGGATTTAACTCTATTATAAATACAAAACAGCGTATAAAACACTCTTTCAAAACCAAAATACAACGTTTTGTTTGATATCTATACTTCTTTTTAGCAGAATAATCAATATAGTTTGCTTGTGTGTGAATTGAGCATGAGAAAAGAACACATAAATGTATATAGTAACAAAGAAACCATAGGCCCCCAGTCTGAGACCCCAGTCGCGCGCTGAGAAGGCCTGTAGTAGAGTAGGCCATGGGTGCTACAGAAGACTTCTGGGCATTTCCTATACGCAGCACATCATCAACATCGAAGTCCGACAGACCATTACACAAGCCATTGAAAAACACGATGACATGCTCACAGTGGTGAAGAAATGGAAACTCCGATGTTATGGCCACGTCACCAGTTCATCAGGCCCTGCAAAGACTATCCTGCAAGGCACGGTGCAAGGCGTCAGAAGAAGAGGGAGACAGAAAAAGATGTGGGAGGACGACATTCGAGAATGGACTGGCTTGACAATGAGCGAAGCCATGAGGGTTGCTGAGAACAGAGAAAGATGGAGTACGCTGGTTAAACGGTCATCTGTGGTGCCCCAACGACCTTTGAGTTACGGGATAGGATAGGATATGATAGGATAACATCACACAACATAAATGGCATTAAAAAAAAACAATTAATTATCATTTTCAATTTAAAAAAAATGCAATGACGTGGACTTCGCACCTCATATTGCTAGTGCACGGGTCACTCACCGGTCCACAAAATAATACAATATATAATTATAAGAGGAAAAAGTACTATAACTCTCAAGTTTACGGAAAAGATTGGCCTAATAATTACGTTATGAATCATGACTGTGTACGTGTTATGACAGTATTTGTTTAGCTCACAGTATCTAAGTGCAATCCATGCAATTTAAACACAAGTGGGTGAAGGTGCGAACAAAGAGCTTATTACGGAAAGAGGGGGAACTTCCATTATGTCCTATACACAAATGCGAGACGCTCTCACGGATTATTTCCCTTTGCTCGGGCTGGCTATATTTCATCATCTGCTATATGAATGATCTGTGCGTGGTAACTTATTGAGCCTATGCCATTGCACAAGAACATTTTTATGGCAACGTTTGCAAAAACCAAACTTTTAACCATCATTATTATTAACATTCCGCTACTGCTTATTGACATTTATTAGGTGCTTTTATGCTGCTTATGTGTGCATGTCATAGGTTCGTTTTCTGCCTGGAATTTATTATTTTTTAATCAATGACAGATATTTTAACATTAAAAAATGCATGACAGACTGTTTCATTTATCCGAAACTGTGTAAATCCATAATCATGAGAGAGAGAGAGAGGGGGGGGGGGTTGGGGGAAGAGAGAGCTCTGTCATTCAATCAATTAATCACAATAAAGCAAATTAACAAAATGTTTCACTAATAGTGTGAATTTAATTTATATCAGGTGTCCCCCCAACCCTCTCACCTCCCACATCACTGGCTTAATAATATCAGTCACTTCATGGAAAATAATTAATTAATCAGACAGAACAATCAGAACCTAGACTACAACATTCCACGCAATATAGATCTAATGCACAGAAATTCACAGATCAGAACAAGGACTGAGTTTCTACATTATTTTTTTTCCCGTTTACACTCAAACGAAAAGGGATTACAACAGATCAAGGACCATTTTTGTGCCTAGGTAAGGGGTTATCTTGCACAGCATTTGATCACGAGGAGAAAACACACTTAGTCTAATTTAACATGTTAACATAAGCAGTTTGACGAAGCCAAACTGCCAATCTGACAACATCTACGTTTGAAATGTAAGTACAAATATAATAGTCAAACAACCTAGAAACAACATAAACAGTGAGTGAACTTTTGAACGTAAACTGTCAGCAAGCAAACAGTTTTTGTTTTAGCACATAGAATAGATATAACATGAATCACTGAAGCCTCTCCCCGATTGTTTTAACAACACTGCAGCAGTCTTGGTTTAGGCCTATATAAACACACAAAAAAGAAGTTTTTCGATTGCAATTTACCTTTCTTTGTCTCTTGGAAACTTGAAAAAGAACTTGTTATCACAATTTTCTTGTATCTGGCATTACGGCAATTGATGGCTGTGCAAAAGTCACCGCCCTGTTTTACTCGGTCACCTTTTGTCTTTCTGCCACGAGTCATTTTTAGCATGTCGACAAGGGAGCGTAACTCGTATCTTCCGTCTCGCGGTTCTGTTCCAAGTTCCTCCTCTTTCTATAATACGCTCTTTGGTGCGAAATTTAATCAGTCATCAAGTCAAAGTTGATCTTAACCTGCATGTCCGGGTATAATGACGATGACTCATGGGTTAGTTTGTTGATCTGTCACTTAATAAGTGCAATCCATGCAATTTAAACACAAGTGGGTAAAGGTGCGAAATGTAATCAGTCATCAAGTCAAAGTTGATCTTAACCTGCATCTCCGGTTGTAATGACGATGACTCCTGGGTTAGTTTGTTGATCTGTTACTTAATAAAGACGCAGAAAAAACAAGTGCTGGACTTTAACGGGCGCAGAGTTCCATCGCGTGCTGTCACACACACACACACACACACCCACACACACACACACACACACACACACGCACACGCTTGTATACAATCAAAACCAGGGTTTCTTTAGAATGTAGGAATCGGAAAGTGATTTTGTGACGGAAAAAGAGCATTTTTGTAGAGAAAAGGGTTAGGGCAAGGGCTAGCGATAGATCTGCAACTAACCCTTACCCGAACCCTTCTCTAAGAAGTTGACCTAGTTCGTCTCCTTTTGGCGACGAAATAGGTCGAACTTTCTTCAAAATTTCCGAAAAGGGACTGGATTTTCTCCGTCCCGGATAGAGCACTCCCTTGTACTTAAAACACCCTCATGCACTATAACTGCACTGCCATGCACTAAAAGAGCACTCCCGCGCACTTTGAAAAAAGTGGGGCCATGGAAAAAAGTGGGGTCCAAGCAAAAGACCCCATTTATGACTAAAACAAACAAGGTCGAGCTACCACTTTGACATCAATACACGTGCACCTACACACACCTACACACACTCACACACACACACACACACACACATTGATGCGCACGCACGTGACAGACTTACCAGCACAGCGTCCCACACTATGTGAACAGGAAATGACATCATAAGGAATATATGACATCATCTCAAAACAGGAAGTGACCTCATAAATGACGTCATCTGTGACATCAATTTCTCTTAAGCAGTAGTCTCCTCCATTTGGGAACCAAAACGGGGTTGACGTTATCCGAGGTTTTCCCTTATGTGAGGTGACCAAAGCGAGGAATTCTAAATGGTACAAAGAAGGTGTTTGGCCGGGACCAACAACCTGATTGATCTTATCCGCGTTGTGACCTTAAACGGTAGTGACGTTAAAAGAGGAATACTGTATGAAGTTTTCCACTTTTATTCAGCACACATCAACAACTGCATACAATCGTTTTTTCCACTCTCAACGTTTTACTTTCAACACTCTCTAAAAACCAAAGAGAGAGAGAATACCCCTCACGTGACACACCTCAACCAATCAGAAGTAGTTTCATCATCACTGTCTCACGTCATACAACCCTATTTGGAATAAAAGCTTCCATGGTAACCACGAGAACTATCCATACGCTTCGATCGATAGTAAACAACCAATTCTCGAAAATTCTCAAATAATATCAACCAACTAAAAACACCAACATTATACAAAGCTTCTTCTAATAACAACGCAAAAACAAATCAAAGATAAATACACTTTATTACTGCATGCGTTGCAAAATAAAATGAACAGATCTATCGCGCGCGTCACGCAAGCCTACCTGCCAATGTTCACAGTTCATTCACACAAGGTCAATGTTTCTTATCTGCAAGTCTGTTTAGATATTGCCAATGTTCTCCACACAGTCAATGTTCTTTCAACCGCAAGGAAACGACGCCCTCGTCAGTTGCGGTCGTCATCGGCCCAGGGTCAAATACAGTGATCTCGTGGGCTTTCCTGGAGTCAGTGCATCCTCCGTTGTCTTCCTCTTCCGTCGGATGTCCGACGCAGTCGACGTCAGCTCCCAGGATGCATTTGCTGGTCTCACGGTCAGGTTGGTTTCTGCGGGACGGTGGAACAGCTCCCTCAAAGTCTGCAGATGCTCCTTCCAGGTCTGGGTGTGGACTTCATGTTCGACCAAAGTCGTAGAGCCTGGGACATCGCTGAAGCTATGGGGAAACTCGCCCATAAGGTCCTTGAGCTCCATCTTTTGACCTTCCGTCAAGCTTGGTCCTAGCTTAACATCATTGATGCCTTCTTTGCTGTCAAAGCTGTCGTCGGTCACAGCTGCTGTGGCTGCGTGCACAGTCTCTGATGGCCTTTCCACGTACAGCTTAAGGAGGTTGGCGTGGTATATCTTGGAATGCTGGCCGACCTTCACCTTGTAGTCGTTGATTCCCACCACGGTCTCCACTTCGTACGGGCCTTTCCACTGCATCAGCAACTTATTATGATCAGTAGGTAGCAGCACCAGCACTTTGTTGCCAGGTTTAAACTTCCTGTTCACAGCCCTACGATCGTAGTAGTGCTTTCCACAGTCTTGGGACTTCTTCAGGTTTTCTCTGGCTATCTCGAGAGTCTGCTCCAGCTTCTCTCGTAGCTCAAACACGTACTGGTAGCTGTTCTTCACCTCTGGGGTGTCTACTTCTTTCGTCCACAGTTCTTTCAGGATGTGCATCGGCCCTCGGATGGTTCTTCCGTACAACAGCTCGAACGGAGAAAAGCCGGTGGACTCCTGCGGTACTTCTCTGTAGGCGAAAAGTAGGGCGTTGATGTAGCGATGCCATTGTCTGGGCTGCTCGCTGCACAGTTTCTTCAGGGTGGACTTCAGCGTAGCATTGAACTTCTCGACAAGCCCGTTGCACATCGGATGGTAGGGTGTCGTAGTCAAATGCCGGATGCTCAGCAGTCTGTTGACCTCCTTCATACAATCAGAGACGAACTGTGTCCCGAGGTCTGTCAGAATTTCTTCAGGCACTCCAAGTCTGCTGAACATGTCCACCAGTGCCTCTGCTACAGTTTCAGTGTCAATCTTCTTCAGTGGCACTGCTTCTGGGTGCCGAGTCGCATAGTCTACTAAAGTCAGTACCCATCGATGACCTTCTTCACTCGGAGGTCTTATTTCGCCGATTAAGTCTAAGGCCACCCTCTTGAAAGGTCGGTCGATCAAAGGCATTCTCTGCATTGGCACTTTAGGGACCCTTCCTCGAGGTATGGTCTTCTGGCAAATGTCACATGATCGACAGAAACGGCTGACGTCCGCATGAAGTCCTGGCCAGTAGAACACCGCCTGGATTCTGTCTGACGTCTTCTTGATGCCTAGGTGACCTCCCATGATAGAGTCATGAGCTACTTCCATCACCTGGCGCCTTAGGGGTAACGGTACCAATACTTGACGTAGTGGTTTCCCTCCGTTGACCCTCGGATGCTGGAAGATTCGGTACAGGATCTTGGCCTTCACCTCAAAATAGACCGTACCACTGCCTTTGGTCACGTGGTCTTGGCGGTTCCTGTACTTGTTTAAAGTGCTATCAGCTTCCTGGAGCTGGATCAGCTTATCTCTGTCCACGATGGCAGCTTTGGAGTTGTCGGCGACCTTCAGTGGCGTAGACATCTTGTCTCTCTTGGCCTGGGCCCTGGTAGTAACAGCACTGACGATCTCTGGTCGGCAGGGCTGAGCCGGAGTAACCACATTGTCCCGTAGCAGCTCTGTAAGGTCTCCATCGGGAAACGGCAATGGATCCTCCTCCACAACTTCGACGTGTTGAGTTGAGGCAGGATTCCACTCTGGATCGGGGTCGTCGGGTCGTCTCGCGCCGTCGATATTCCCGATCATCAAATCATACAGCGGCTTCTTCAGGCAAACCGCTTCGACTTCGCCTATGTAGAAAGGGGTGTTGACATGAATCTTCGCAACTGGCGCTTTCAAACATTTGCTGTCGGCCATAAGTGTCCATTTTGAATCGCCAGTGAACTGTTCTTTAGCGATTAGGTCTTCTCTGACGATGACCCCACTGCAGCCAGAGTCTCTTAAGACAGTCACTTCATGATTTCCGACGCGTCCCTTTGAAACAGGCATGTTCTGGACGGTCACAGCTGCGCTGGCGACGACGGGGATGGATTTTCCGTTGGCAAGGAGAAGTTGGCCATCGGTCATGCACTCTTGCACGTCCGCAGGGGTAGCTGTGCGCTCGGTCTCACTCGGAAGAATGACGCTCCCGCCGCACACCTGATGGTTAGATCTACTGGTTTGCCGTTGATTGGAGAACCGCCTCTGCCGGTTGCCCGCCGCTGCGTTGTCCGTACTGCTCCGCTGTCCGCTACTTTTGTTTTGAGGACAGTTAGAAGCTCTGTGGTCTGTAGCGTTGCAGGTGAAACAGCCTCTTGACTGCCCTTCCCTGGAAGGTGGCGTGGAGTCAGTATGTCTCTGGCCCGTCTGACTTCCCTGGATCTGGTTCCCATGGTTTGCCGTCTTCTGAAAGTATTTCGTCGCGCTGGGTGGCCCCAACGTTTTCTCATGAGCGATGAGATATCTTTCAGCAGCCTCAGCAACGTCTTTTAGCGTCTGCAACTTTTGTATTTCCAAGTGGATCGCGAGGTCCTTAGGGCAGGCGTTGAGTAATTGTTCCCTCACGATCAGCTCATGGAGACTCTCGTAGGTCTTCCCTTTGCCTGATAATTCCACCCACTTGTGTAGGTATGATGACAGGCGCTCCACAAATTGCTTTGGTGTCTCGTCTGACAAAGGCCGGCATTCACGAAAGCGTTGACGGTAGCCCTTTTCTGTAAAGTTGTAGCACTGCAATAGGGCCGCTTTCAAAACGTCGTAGTCTTTGGCGTCATTATTCGACAGTCTACTGTAGACATCGAGCGCCTTCCCCGTCAGTAGTGCGCTGAGTATGATCGCCCAGTCTTGACGTTGCCATTTAGCGCTTTCGGCGAACCTTTCAAACCTCGCTAGATAGCTGTCGATCTGGTCCTTTTCGTCGACGAATGCTGGCAATTTTGGAGCTTTGAAGTCGCTGATAACATGTGGCGCATGCTGCTGTTGCTGGATGCGCGCCAACTCTAGTTGGAACTGCCGATCAGCTTCTCTTTCCTCACGCCTGCGCTCATCTTCTCTTTCTTGCCGCTGCTGTTCAATTTCCAGACGCTTCAGTTCAAATTCTCTTTCTTCACGGCGACGCTGCTCTTCTAATTCTCGTTCTTCACGGCGACGCTGCTCTTCTACTTCTAGACGCTTCTGTTCTAGTTCTATTTCTTTTTCTAGACGCTTCTCTTCCAATTCTCTTTCTCGTATTCTCTCCTGAGACTTGACGTACTCCGTCAGCTGCTTGCCTTTTAGATTCAGTTCAACCCCTTTCTGCCAGAAGTCAGCCATCTTGATGCTTCTGGAAAGTTCTTTTCTGGAAAGTTCTTTTTCTAGAAAGTTCTTGACTGTAGAGTTCTTTTTCTGGAAAGTTCTTGACTGTGCTGTACCTTTCTAGACTGTTCTAGAACAGCACGCTTTCTGCAGTAGCGCTGATGCTTGTCACTAGTCGCTTTCGCTGACGCAGGCCCCGCTGTCCTCGTCGTATGCGACGCTGCACCACGCTGGTGTTGATGTATACGCTCCTGTGCTGAAGTAGACGCGACGTCCGCTCGCCGCTCTCTGTAACACTGGCGATGTAGCTCCGAGACTGTCCCTCGACGTAGTCCTGCGGCAGCTACGTAGTCCCGATCTGTTGTTCGCTCACGAAGCAACTCTTCAGCGACCACACGCCCTTGCAGTCAACCCGAATCTATCGGATGTAGTCCCAGTATGTTGGCCCCTCTCGACGCAACTCGTTGGCGGCTACCCTCGATGACTGCCTCTCGTAACGTTGACTCGCTTGTTGTAGCAGTTGAACCCTTGGCTATGGCGTGAATCGCGGCTTGACCCCCAAAATGTTACACTCAGTTTGATGTTGGTGTTTTCTATCAGTATCTGATTCAGCCCCGATGCTTGAATTCCTGATAGGGTGTAACTCAGATTCGTTTATTCACACAGCCCGTCCAAACAGCATACAAGTCACAAAGTCGACGTATGAAGTTTTCCACTTTTATTCAGCACACATCAACAACTGCATACAATTCTCAATTCAACTCAACAACTTTCACAGCAACTTTCCAAATCACTATCAACAACTTTACTATCTCAACAGCAATCTCGGCACACGATTAAATAACCTCTCTCTCTTCCGGAAGAATTGCGAACAATGTAGAAATGACGCACTGCCACCAATCGAATAAAAGATCGTCATCACTGACTTACGTCATACATTATTATTTCTCCTTCTGGAACGACCTCTTGCTTCGACATGTATCGGGAAACCTCTATAGAAAGTAAACACTCAGATCCAGAAACTTCTACAGTAATATCGACCAAAGCAAATTATCAACGTTATACAAAGCCTCTCCTAACAACAATGCAAACTCAAATCAAAGGTAAATAAACTCCATTATTGAATACTTTGCAAGTCGAAACGATTAGATCTATCGTACACGCTTCCGACATACTTTCGTTCGCGTTTCAACGTAACACTACCATTGCACGCGCTTCACATAATATCGTGCGCATTTCACACGCACCATCATGCGCGTCTCAACGTAACATTATCTTATCTTAACTTATCTTATCTCCCCCTCTGTCTCTCTCTCCCCCTCTGTATCTCTCCCCCCCCCCCAGTCTCTCTTCCCCTCTCTCTATCTCACCTCTCTCTCCTCCCCCTCCTTTCCTTTGTATAAGACTGAACATTGATGTTTAACGTCCATTCCATCCATTGACGATATGGCAGACGGGGATATACCCTACAGGAAAGAAGAGATAGGGACCTAAATCAACACTGAACCACATGAGCAATCATATTGCTGAGATGGACAGTGAAAATTGGCCACTTTTATCTTGCGCACCTAACCTTAGCTGCTTCTTTGTTTGTTGGTGTTGTTTATTATAATTATCACCTAACCTTTGCTGCTTCTTTGTTTGTTTGTTGGTGCTGTTCATTATAATTATCACCTAACCTTAGCTGCTTCTTTGTTTGTTTGTTGGTGTGGTTCATTATAATTATCACCTCGAACTTTTGTTCGAGAGGTTGAAACCAAGGCAAAGGCATTGTGCCTTATACGAGGTCATAACCAAGGAACAAAGGTTCATGTTCGCGACCAGGACAAAAACCTCTCACTCCAGCCACTAGGACACATAACCTGGGCACAAGTCGCACGTCATTCGCGAGTATGGGAGTCGAGATATAGCAAACGCGCTCGCATTTGCTATATTCCGCTCCATACACGTAAAAATTATAACCGGAAAAGAATGTGTCTGTGAAAGAATTTGAGACGTGCACAAAGCACAAATTAAATATTTCTTGCATTTATTATTAATAATATTTGTAATAATTAGAGAAAACTAGCACTGCTAAACTTAATATCATTCATGAAATAAACTTATCGTAACATTAAGGACGATTAAGAACTACTTTTCTTACCGTGATTTAACATTCATAATGGCTACCATGACAGGGCCGGACCTGGGAAAAGTCGAAGGGGGGGTTACGGATTCAACGAAGGCGCGAAGCGCCGAGCCTTCTAGGGGGAATTTTTTTTTTTCAAGGATGCAAAATGGTGCAATCTGGTGCAATCTGAACCTTGAAAAAGCCATTTGTGATGGTCTGGGACTTTGAGCTTTTTTAACAATTGAACTGACAAACTCTGAAGTACAAAAATTTTCCTCTGCTCCTCCCTTAAAACACACACACACACACACACACACACACACACACACACACACACACACACACACACACACACACACACACACACACACACACAAACATTTATTTATCAGCAGAGATTTTTTGTATACTATTATTATTCACTACTTTTTGTTGATCGTTAACGGTATAAAGCTTTACCTTTTAGTTTATGAACCTCACCGCCCTGCTTTCACTTTCAGTCTTGCTGCACTAGGTTCCTCGGCATTAATACCATTTGTGAATTGTATCTTCTGGCAAAACAGTTCACTGCCTCTTTGAAGTCAATGTCAACATCCCTATGCACTTCCAGTAAAGCAAGTCCATTGAGTCTCTGTTGCCCCATTGTAGAGCGCAGGTAGTTTTTCATTTTGCGCAACTGACTGTTTGAACGCTCACACTCGGCAGTAGTGACAGGCAGGGTGCAAAGGTTCTTTAGCATGATGAACAGGTTGGGATAAAAATCCCTGTCACAATGTTTCAGTGCTTCTGATGCCGTGGATGGGATGATAGCTGTCGCATTCTCAGCAGCACTTCGCCATTTGCAAACTCACCGTCAGTATTCTGCATCAAGGGTAGCGTTGTCTGGTAGGTCAGACTCCCACAACATTGCCAGTGTCTTCACCCCTTCTGAAACCTGCATGAAACCATCCTGGTTGTCTATTAAAGTGCTTGGCACCAGACAGAGACCATCAACTGCTAGGTCAGCATTTTTGAACCTCGTGTCCAGTTCGGTTGACAGGTGTTCCAAAAAAGGAATGGCAATGCTAATCTTGAACTATTCTTCTGGAGAGGCCGCAGGTTGGTGGTCACTGAGAGTCTGTCGGGATGATTGACGAGGAACAAAAACATCAGTTGTCAAAGCATTTGCCATTTTGCTGACTTCACCAAACCAGGCAACGAACGCTGTGTTCTTAATTATCAACTTAGCATCTTAATTAATATTTCTAAAATGTCGTTTTGGGGGGATTATGGCAGTATCAAGGTGAAGGTGCTGGAAGAGGCTTCCGGCCAGAAAAAGAAAATATGGCTGCATTTACTAAATTAGGCTTAGGGGTTGGGTTACTTGGTCGTTTCAACGGGAAAACGCTTTGGACGTTTCAACGGATCCATTGAAATGGATTTCCGTTGAATTGTCTATTACTAACTCTTTGTACCTTGGACCGAAGGTGACTGAAAACTATCCTATCCTATCCTGTCCCGTAACTCGGAGGTCGTAGGGGCACCACAGACGATCAAACCAGTCCATTCTCGAATGTTGTCCTCCCACCTCTTTTTCGGTCTCCCCCTTCTTCTACCTCCTTGCACTGTGCCTTGCAGAATGGTCTTTGCAAGGCCTGATGATCTGGTGACGTGGCCATACCATCGGAGTTTCCGTTTCTTCACCACTGTGAGCAGGTCATCGTGTTGTCCAATGGCTTGTGTGATGGTCTGTCGGACTTCGTCATTGGTGATGTGTTGGGTATAGGAAATGCCCAGAAGTCTTCTGTAGCACCTCATCTCCATGCTTTGTATTCTTCATTGTAGATCTGCTGTGAGGGTCCATGCTTCGCAAGCATATAGGAAGATGGAGATGACAAGGGAGCGCAGCAGTCATACTTTGGAATGTAGACTGATGTTCCTGTCTTTCCAAATGGGCTTCAACCTAGTCAGTGCAGCAGTTGTTTGTGCGATCATGGAGAGGACTTAAATCCTGTCGAGACCCCTTGTCTGATACAATGGCTCCTAAATATTTGAAGCTATGCATTGCGTTGAGGGATTGGCCTTGGACTTTGATGTCCGTGTTGATGCCATTGGTGTTGCTGGTCATCATTTTTCTCTTCTCTGCACTTATTTCCATTCCATAAGCTCTGGAGGTGGTGTCAAGCCTCTGTACCAACTAGTCAAGTTCTTGTTCCTCTCCAGCCAATCCATCAATGTCATCAGCAAAACGAAGATTTGAGATTGCTCTACCCCCTATGCTGACTGTGCCTTCGTGATCTGCAAGGGCATCTGACATGGGGCGCTCTAGGAAGATGTTGAAGAGTGTTGGAGAGAGTAGGCATCCTTGACGCACACCGATTGTTGTTCTGAACCAGTTCCCGATGACGCTGTTATGGAGGACTGCACTGGTAGCCTTATCATACAGGCTTTTGATGACTTCAATAATTTTAGGGCTGATGTTGTACACTTTCATCGTTGCCCATAAAGCTGCATACCAGACTCGGTCAAACGCCTTCTTGAAGTCTATGAACACATGATATAGATGTTGTTGGTGCTGTAGGTATTTCTCACAGATTATTCTGAAAACTGCAATGTTTTAAAAACAATTTTAAAAAAAATTAAAACTCTTTGCATTAAACAAAATTTTAATTCCTTTTTTTTTTAGTTTGGAGGGGGGGTTCCGGAACCCAGGTAACCCCCCCCCCCCCCCTGGGTCCGGCCCTGCATGATTCACCATTCATAATGGCTACCGAAGAGGAGCAGTTTCTTTTAGAAGTTCGCAGGAAAGTGACGCATTGTGCCAATTTATTACTGTCTGGGAATCAGTCAGCAGACGTTATAATACGGTATGTCTTTAAAAGTCCAGGCCATGATACTCTAGGCTAGTAGGGTTCGTAAAACATGTGTTCATTTTCAGTTCCTTTCCGTTGACAGTTTTCAGCAAAACCCTCATAGCAACGGGCGTAGCAACCGCGCGCGCAAATGCGAGCGCACTTGCGCACGCAAATGCGCGCGCATATGCGCACGAATTTGCGCTCGCGTTTGCTATATCTCGCCTCCCATACGCGAGGTCGTACCACGAGGTGACATTAAACCTGGGTGAAGGAGTCTTGACATTCTTGAGGTAATGACCTCGTTTAAGTCTTTAGGTCATCACCTGGGCAAAAGACGCAAGACTACGGCACGTCATTCGCGAGGTCGTAACCAGGACAAGGGTTTGAACCTATTAGTGCGGTTGTAACCTGGGTGAAGACCACGCTTCAATCAAAGTCCTAACTTGGTGAAAAAGCTGTGTTTGTGAGATTATTACTATCAATCCATACTTAGGATGGACATCATTATGGTATGATTGTGTGTACAAAAAACATTAACATAACATAAAGTCTGATTGGTTAATAAAAAATAAAAGTTTAAAAGCCCCAAGTTGAAGAATGTTTGTATTTTTGGCAAAACAGATTTCTCCTAATATTTGACGTTTTTGTTTTTACATTAAACAATGATAAAGTGGGCTTTAGTTGCTCAAACCAACAGCCAAAGTTTGAATTCTCCATGTCTGTTCTGACAGGGGTTGATTTCCTCTAAGTTGAACGGCACATCAATACGTAAAAGACCGTCTAGTAGACATTGTTAGTGCTAGAGCGGTAGAGCGGCACATCAATACGGTAAAAGACCGTCTAATAGATATTGTTAGTGCTAGAGCAGTAGAGCGGCCGCACCTATTAATAGCCACAAGAACTATTTATTGATTAAAAAAACAAAAAAAAATTACTTTGGAATGAGATTTTTGTTGTTTTGTTAAAAGCTTTTTTCAGTGAGGCAACACTCACTGTGCATTTTAAAGGGATCTGTGGCGGGGAAGTGGTCACAATGGGTCATTTTAAAGGGATCTGTGGCGGGGAGGTGGTCAAACTGGGTCATTTTAAATGGATCTGTGGCGGGGAGGTGGTCACAATGGATCATTTTAAAGGGATCTGTGGGGGGAAGGTGGTCACAATGGGTCATTTTAAAGTGATCTTTCACGGGGACGTGTCAAAATGGGTCATTTTAAAGTAGCTTTTACGTGAGGAAACCCAAGTAGTTTGGATTTGTCCCACAGCCATAGGCTCAGTGGGCGAGCGTTCGCCTGGAACACCTGTTGGCCCAGGTTCCTATTCCGTGCTGGACAAGAAAAAATGTGGCCAATTTCACTGTCAGTATTTGCAGTATGATTGCTCTATCGGTTCAGTGTTGATTTAGGTCCCTACCCTCTCTATCCTGGGATGGTTACCCCTGTCTGCCATACCGCCAATGGTGGGTGTAGACGTTAAATATCAATGTTCATTCATGTGTGTGTAGATTCCGCTGGACCTAAACCATTAACCATGTCATGTAATATGTGCGTGGATATTGCTTTCTTTCTCACTCATGATCAGATGCGTGTGAACCAAAAACGAATTATTTATTTTGCTTTTGAGTCTCACTTGTGACGACCGGCACTTTAGAATATACTTATTATCCGTTGGTGATAACGCGTTTACGACCACTCAGTTACGTGGCTAAAATTTCTGTGCTAGGTGTCAAAACTTCAGTCTTGCATTATATAATACATGCTAGATTAACATGAGCATTTTTAGTTGTTTTTTTTTTCCTTTTTTTTAAATCTACCAGATTATAACTTACTTTTCCAAAACAATTATAAATGTGTATATTATAGTCCAGAATGCCTTGCCCACATCCTGGCCCAAAAGGGGCATCACGATATTATTCTAAATTATTTTATTACATTTGTTGTTGTTGCTATTATTGTAGTAGCTGGTTGGTTGGTTGGTTGGTTTATTAACGTCTTTTTTCATCAAGATGATAAAGACCATACATACAGATTCACGCATTTAAACAGACATACATGAACACATAAATACACACAGATACTATTACTATTTTCTAACATAACAATAACAATGTCAGTTAAATAAAACGAGCGACTGGAGAAGTAATTAGAGCTTTTGCCAATCCCACACTCAATTCATTGCTAATGTTTTTAACTGATGTTATAGTATTTACTTCAAGGGGCAAAAGAGGATGAACCTGAATGCAATCAAATAATAGATGTTTTAGAGTTAAAGGTTCATCACAAATGCACTTTACATTTTTACAATATTTGGTTTTAATTGAATTTAATAATATTCTGTTTGCTATAGATGAAACTGATCTGGGAAATCCACGAAGATTTTTATAGTTTGTATGGAACTGAAGTTTCTTTACAATATCATTTTCAATATTGTTTTGAATTTCTTTGGAAGACAGATTTAATTTAACTGATATGGAATTAATATTTAATGCCCCTAATTTTGCAGCATGATCAGCCCAATCATTATATAGAAATCCACAATGCGAAGGAATCCAGCAAAAGGTCACCTCAGTACCACTAATTATCAATCCATGAATAACGTTATTAATCTCAAAAATAATCTCTTTTCGTTCACAGGTAATATTATATTTTAGAGCTTCTAAAACAGATCGAGAATCTACGCATAGAACTATACTAAATATATTCAGACATAAACTAGAAATTTTATTTAGAGCCATTAATATAGCAATTAATTCCGCAGTAAAAATAGAATAACCCTTTCCTATATAAAATGATTCTGATATTTTCAAATCTGGTATAACAAAAGCAGCTCCTGTTTCCCCTGTTTCTAAAACAGATCCGTCAGTGTATACTTTTAATTTTTCTGAATATTTTTCACATAAATGATTCCGAACTTCAACTGCAATAAGATTCGGATTTTGACTCTTTTTTTCATTACAATCATGTATATCATAATGTGCTGTTTCAAGTTCCCATGGAGGTACTGGTGATATTGTATCCTTACATAAATTATCAATATGTGTTAAATATAACTGAATAAGATCTTTAGTATATGTTGCTATTGTTTGAAAAGAGTGCACCTTTTGGGCATGTTTTGGAAAATCTACATCCGATCTAATACTAATCTCTTCATCTGTACTATTGTTTACAGCTTAAGCTCTGATTATATATTTTGCACAAGATAATCTCCTATATTCATCTAAGTTCATAATTCCTGCAAGTTTATATGCTTCAGTAGTTTTTGTATGAATAGGCACTCATAAAGCTAATTTTATTGCCTTACTGTCTACGCTTTGTAACTTTTTAAAGTAATAATTTGAAGAATACAAATATGCTTCCTGTCCATATGTTAACTTTGATCTCACTAGGGCATTAGCTAAATGAACTAATGTTTTTTCATCTTGTCCCCAAGATTGTTTGCTTATAATTTTTAATAGGTTATAACTTCTAACAGCCTTTTGTATAACATACTCTATGTGTCTTTTCCAATGTAACTTGCATGTTAAATATACTCCTAAAAATTTAACCTCTTTAACATATTTTAGTTCTTCATTTTCAAGTACTAATTTTGGAAGTTGTCTTGGTTCCTGACCATTACTAAAAAGTACCAAATTTGTCTTTTTCTTTTGACAGTTCGAGACCATTTTGATTCATAAACTGGATGATGTTGTTTATTTCTTTTTTTTATATATTTTTTCAATCTGTTTTATTTCATACAAAGAGGTTTTCTTTTTTTAAATTGACGTTCATCCATATAGCTAGATCATCTGCATATTGAGCAAGCGTTAATCTATTACCTAAAACTGTTGGCAAGTCATAAATTAATATATTAAATAAAATTGGAGAGATTATAGAACCTTAAGGAATTACCATATCAGTTGCAAAACCAGAAGAATATGAGTTCCCCACCTTAACCTTTATATTTCTAATTTTCAAAAAAGTACTAATGTAATTATATATACGATCAGACAACCCAATTTGTTTAATTTATACATCAGTCTAGCATGCCAGACTGGGTCGTATGCTTTTGTTACGTCAAAAAATGTAGCCAAAAAACTTTTTCTCTTTGCAAATTGTCTTTTTATATGTGTGGTAATTTTAACAATATGATCTGTTGTCGACCGCCCTTTCTGAAACCCTGCCTGATTTACAGGTATAATATTTTTTGTTTAATACAATAATATGAAATCCTTTGTAATATAATTTTTTCCATTATTTTACAAGTGAGATGTTAAGGAAATGGGTCTATAACTTGACAAAACTGCCCGAGGTTTCCCTGATTTTAATATAGGTATTACCAAAGAAGACTTCCAAGAATCGGGCAAGATGCCAGTTATCCAACATTTGTTAATAATTGTATGTAAAATAGTTATCCATTTATCATGGAGATGCATTAATAAATTATAGGATATTCCATCCAATCCTACAGCTGATCGTTTTCTTCCCAAGTCTAAAACAGCATTTTTAACTTCTTTAATTCTAATTTCTGAATTAATATATAAATTATTATCTTGTGGGGGCGCATTATATTCTTCAGTATTTTCTAATATTTCTCTTTCATTTTTAATATGATGTGACAAATTATTAGAATTACTAGTTTTTGCAAATACTTTTACAAATTCTTCAGCTTTATCTTTAGTAGTAGGGACATCATTATCTATTAATTTTAAAGGACACTGTGGAAGCTGAAATCCATTTTTCATTTCTGAAAGTTTCTTCCATACCTTGACAGCATCTTTGGAAGTAGTAATTTCAGATTTACAATAGTCAGACCAAAAGTTTCTTTTTACAAGCGCTATTATTTTGTTACATTTATTTTTAGCTTTTTTCATGTCTTTAAAATTTACTTCTGATCTGCATTTTATCCAATTTTTGTATGCAATCCGTTTTTCTGTTATAGCCGTTTCACATGTACTATTCCCCCATATATTTCCCATATATTTTTTCTTAAAAGATTTTCTTTTTTGAGAAATCGAATTAGAAGCTGCTAAGTGAATATATCGCATAAAATTATCATATGCATAACTGATATCATCATTGTTCACAAAATCAGTATCATATTCCAGTAGTAAACTTTGATACCTTTCCCAGTTTGCACGACTATAATTATACTTTGGCACACAATCTTCTTCAAGTTGTGTATCTTCATCTTCATCCATTAGACGGCCTCAATCATCAGGTTGATTACTCTGCCGTACTGAACTGGGTTTGCGTAGGGGAAAAAAAAAAAAAAAAAAAAAAAAGGAAAACTTTTTATAGTTGTGGCACTCGTGACTTAAAGGAGTCAAGAGTATCAGCTGTCACTGTTGTTTTGGGCAGCTCGTTCCAGTCCTTGATGGTGTTGAGAAGGAAAGAGAACTGGCGGTATTTGGTTCTACATTGAATTTGGGTGAGCTGTTGGGGGTGGCTTCTTCGCTGACGTGGAGGGGCTGGGACTAATTTGCTGGTATCGACGACTGCCTCGTTGTTGAGTATTTTACGTAGCATGGCAAGTCTAGCGACCTTTCTGCGGTGTTGGAGAGAAGGCCATTGCAGTTTGTCGATCATCTTGGAGACACTGGAAGTGTTGTGGTACCGGTTGACGACAAAACGTGCTGCTCTTCTCTGGACTGCCTCTAATTTGTCGATGTTAGCCTCTGTGTGGGGATCCCATACCGTGCAGGCATATTCCAGTATGGGGCGGACGAAGGTCTTGTAAGCAGTCTCCCTGAGGTGGGTGGCGCTGACTTTGAGGTTGCGCCGGAGGAAGCCAAGGGTCTTGTTGGCTTTAGCACAGATGTTAATGATGTGCTTATCCCAGCTGAGATCTTGACAGATGGTAACACCTAGATACTTGGCAGAGGTGACAGTTTCCAGTGTGTGATCATACAATTACAATTGTATCAACAATGTTATTAAGAATTATAATTATAGGAAGATGATCACTGCCGAGGGAATCAGTCTCAACATCCCATACACAATCCACAACCAGATCTGGAGTAACAAAAGTCAGATCAATGGCTGAAGGACGATGTGTAGACACGTCAGGAATGCGAGTTATTCTTCCATCATTAATCAAAATTAAATCAGAGTCAATCACATTTTCATTAAAACAGTTATTATTTGTTCCCCGACAGCTTTTATCCCACAAATGTGAATGAGTATTAAAGTCACCACATATTACCCATTGATCAGAAATGTCGAAATGTCGTATCCAGTCACTGTCTATATTGTCAGTACCTCTTGGGTAATATATTGATGCAATGTTAATACACTGTTCTTTATTCACCTTTAATTTCACAGCACACGAAAAGACGCCTTCCAAGTCCCTCGGAGCTGTTGATGTTAAAATGTCATAGTCTAAATCATCTCTAATGTATATAGCAGCGTGCACTTTGTTACTATTAATATTATACACAGGTGGATAATAGAATCCCTTTAATTTAGGCAATTTACTTTTGTTTACATGTAACGATTGCAAACATAATATATGATCTTTTTCACATAAGTATTGTTTTAAATATTGTAAATTAGTCGAAATAGATCTACAGTTCCACTGGAAAATACTTAGTTTTTCCCTTTTCATACAGTGACGCCTGTAACAAATATTTACAGTAACAAAAGAGAGAGGGAGAGAAGGGGGAAAAACAACACAAAATAAAATCACTGATTCGTCAGTAAAATACGCTGTGAAATCAGAAACAAACAGTCCTGGCTTAACTAGTACCATTTAGTAGGGAAGTGAATCGGGGAGTGCGGGTAGAAATTCCCTTTCCAGTCGTAGTACTCTGGAAAGGCGTTTGCGCGTTTGAAACGCCGTGCAGGTCGTCGTGGCTTCTCCCACACAATCCTGTGAACGTGACGGCCAATGTTGCCAGCAATAATACTGGAGCCCCACTTGTTTGGATGGACATTGTCTCTCCGGGCGTGTAGTGGCAAATTGTCGTTGCTGATGAAAGAAATCTGGTGTTCTTCGGCCAATTCGGAAAATACAACTGCATTAAACATGTCTTTCTTTTGTTGCAGCTTGGGGTCGGACACTGCAGGCAGTTTACTAATGATGATCTTCGATACTGGACTGCAGGCGGAGATGTTCTTTACTGACTGGACGAATTGTTTGCTTGCTGTTCTGGAGTCTAGTTTTTTTAAGTCATTGATGCCACAGTGGATAACGACAGCTTTAGGTGGGCTTCGGTTGCTTAATGCTGACCTGAAGGAGGGTTCAAGATCACTAATAGTGAAGGCTTTGTTCTTGACAGCTTCAAAGCCATATGATTGTCCCAGTCTTTTTTCTTGAATACCATTGAAGACCGAGTCATGCAGAATAACAATTTCACTTCCGCATTCCTTTGTGATGACGTCTGATGTTACGTCAATTGATGATGACGCAGGTATTTTGACTTCGTATCTTGTGGCAACTATATCATGATCTGATCTTGGTTTTTTACTGCACAAAGTGGAATTCGGCATGGTTGTCGCGGTCTTTGGTGGCACTTTCGAAAGTTTTACGTTGGAACCAACTGCCGACACCTTCAAAGCTTCCGCGTAGGTAGAACTATTTTTGCTTCCCGGAGCTGCACACCTCGTCTGCTTTGAAGAGGCCAGTAACTTGTCGAATTTTTCATCTTGGTCGCGAATGATATTATTTTCGAGCACGGAGATTCGGAAGCAATAGTGATTTTACTAGATCCTTTAACTCAGAAATATCACTCACTGTGGTGGTGTTGGTGTTGGTGGAGGAGGTAGTGGTGTTGGTGGAGGAGGTATTTGTGTTGGTGGTACAGTCATCCTCTGCTCCCAATTCCGTGCAGCTTACGACCTTGGTTCCAACGGCCCCCTGTCTTACGTCTGTTGATAGTAAAAAGGAAGCTTCTGCATCATCTTTTTCGTTATTTTTCCTTATCATCTTGCATCCTCCTTTTCCCACTCCTAGTCTTGGCCATCTTCCCGTAAATGGTACAAGCGCTACCAGGATAAAAATTCTCTGGTTAGAGTTTGTCGCTTGTTTCTGCATCCATGTTGGCGTAGGAATAGGCCTACTTGTAATAATATAATAATGTAATAATAATAATAATTGTAGTAGCAGTTGTTGTTGTCGTCATTGTTGTTGTTGTCGTTGTTGTTATTGTTGTTGTTCTTCTTCTTCTTTCCCACCCTCTTCCCCCTTTCTTTTTCTTCTTCTTTTTTCTCCTTACGTCACCTCGCATTTCTTTTCGAGATTTTCGAACTCAGGTCCAAGACCTTACATTAACGAGGTCGTACCCACGACAAAGAGTTCATGTTCTCCGCGAGGTCATAACCAGTGCAAAGACCTTTCACATATGCAGCCACAAAACACCCAAGACTACGTCATTCACAAGATAGTAATTATGGCAAAATTGTCCACACAATTAATCCGGCGACGATTTATTTTGAACTTTCTTTCTTTAGGAAATTAACGTCCCCGGACACAGTGCGTATAGGGGACAAATGTTGAACTTTGTAAATAAATCGTTCTTATATCGCGCATTTTTTTAGCTCTAGAGCTGCTCAAGGCGCTGGCTGATACAGGAAATTAATCAAGCCGCCCGAGCCGCTTTTGCTGCGGAGCTATCATTAAAATCAACATTGTTGATCAATAGGTGCGCATAAGCCAACGAATGGATCGATTTCTATTAAAGAAGGTCATTTTTGTTATAGCGTTTTATCCTTGTAGAGCAATAGTGATTGTTAATTTTAAAAGGACCTGTTACTCTGGACTGTGTGTCCTTGGGGCATTGCATTTTACAGTTGGACTTGACTTTGTCGGATGTCGGATGTGTCGGGGTGTCGGATAGCGCAGTGGTTGGAGCACTCGCTACTGTGTCGAAAGTTAAGCGCCGTCCAGTGCGGTTAGCACTTGGATGGGTGACCGCAACGTGAAGCGACAAAAAACAACGCCCCCAGTTTCCTCAACTGTGATTAGGTAGGCCTACCTTCTCCCTTGAGGGTGGGGAAGGTAAAGCAGCGAGGGAGAGAGATGGGCATCACCCTCATTACGCTGACCCAAGATAAGTGTGATCTGCAACATCACGCTCTCCTACGGCCACAAGGCTATGGGACTACCTTTACCTTTTTACCCTTTACTTGACTTTGTGATCTGTTAAACTTCGGAAGAACCTTGGTGCCACTAGGTCTTTGCCCGGCAACAGGTTATTGTGGCCATCGACCTTCACGAGTCTCTCTCTCTCTCTCTCTCTCTCTCTCTCTCTCTCTCTCTGTGTGTGTGTGTGTGTGTGTGTGTGTGTGTGCGTGTGTGAATGTGTCTTTCTATCATTCATGATCAAACGCATGTGAATCCAAAATAAGTAAATATATTGCGCTCGATAATCCCCTTCCTTCTATCAGCACTATGAAATATGCCTACTGATTGCCATCCACTTGTGTGTACGTGTTTGCCATCTCTCTGTTATGTGTCTAACGCTCAGGGTGCCTAAACTTAATCCTTGCATTCCGCTGTGTCTGAACTTTCATTCCATGGTATTCCGTGATGTCTAAATTTAATTCCGTGGTGTCTAAACTTTCATTCCATGGGGCCTAAACTGTCAGTCCAGTTTAGCTTGGTTCAGTATTTTAATTTTACGTCTGTACACTCTAGGTGCATGACATTAGACAATAAAACTAAAATATAGTAAAATCATAACAATCTACCAACTAAAAATAAAATTATAACAATCCAACAACTGGTGACTTTAATATAACATCAACAATTATAGTGATATCTGGATGGGAATGACCTGTTAACTGTCACAGTGGGTCTATTGTTGCTGGGCTCTGCACAATGGAATGCTATTACCCACTCGTCTTAAGTCGATGGGGATCGCTAGTAAATCTTCCTGAGACTCTACTTAATACATGTATTTGTTTAGCTCGTCTGTGTTTAGGCTGGGGTACAGAGATAGAAAGAAAAATGGTAAAAGATCACTGTCACACTAGCTCTCACACAGCTATGAAACATAGGTAGTCTACATTCCAAGGTAAGGCTGCTGCGCTCCCTTGTCATCTCCATCTTCCTATATGCTTGCGAAACATGGACCCTCACAGCAGATCTCCAACGAAGGATACAAAGCATGGAGGTGAGGTGCTACAGAAGACTTCTGGGCATTTCCTATACCCAGCACATCACCAACGACAAAGTCTGACAGCCCCTCTCACAAGCCATTGGACAATACGATGACCTCCTCACAGTGGTAAAAAAAACAACACGGAAACTCCGATAGTATGGCCACGTCACCAGATCATCATGTCCTGCAAAGACCATCCTGCAAGGCACGGTGCAAGGAGATAGAAGAAGAGGGAGACCGAGAAAGAGGTGGGAGGACAACATTCAAGAATGGACTGGTTTGACATTGAGCGAAACAATCAGGGTTGCTGAGGACAGGGAAAGATGGAGTAAGCTGGTTAAACGAAAATCTGTGGTGCCCCTACGACCTCCGAGTTACGGGATAGGATAGGATAGGATCGGATAGGATAGTTCAAGAACAGCCTCCTCTGTCCCCCCCCTC